>JAYESD010000001.1:129190116-129502616 GCA_036927565.1 Tuctoria greenei | reverse complement strand
AATTTTAAACAAAGATAAAAATCACTCTAAATTAATTTTTTTAATCAAATCTTGAACAAATGTTGATCCTTAATAAAAATCGAGGTGAATGAATGTGTAAATACAAACACGTGTACATTTAAATAAGAATCACACTATAAAATAGATCGGAACGAAACAAATTACATATAAAAGTAGAAATCATAACACATACACATGTATAGGTGGGTTCACCACTAATCAAGATAGGAAAAATAAATGAGAACAAACTATTGATCGAATGCATAGAATCTTAAGTTATTCAACACTAAGATGAAAACCAATAAAACGAAAACTGAACTCAAATTATGAATTTAAAGTGTAATGATTAAAACAAGCGACTAGATAAATGAAATGGCATATATATATGGCAACATCTACTATGCAATCTGAGTTTTTGTGCAATCATGCAATCATCCATTCTCATCCATTAGATGTTCATCTTAGGGTGGTTATATTTTTTCATTTAACCCCTTCCACTTGGAGTTCTCACAAAGAGGGAGTTATGTGAAAAAAGATAACCACCATAAGATGAACATATAATGGATGATGATGGATGATTGCATGATTGCACAAAAACTCAGATTGCATATTAGTTGTTGCCTATATATATACACATGGATATTTTACACATGGATACACCCAATAATACATTAAAAAAAATTTAGTATGAGTATATTTAAATCAAGCAGCTCGCAACCCGATGAGTATAGTTTAAACTTCAATTCCAAGTTCAAAAGGACATAACCCAATAATTACTCAAACTAGACTTAAATTTAAATCCGAATAATTCAACCACCTTGGAAGATTAAGAAATAAATAGAGTGAACTGGGAGAGGATCAATTAAATAAATATACCAAAATCCAAACATTAGGCAAGTATGGAAAATACCCAAAATAAGGGAATGAGTGCATAGAATAATTTGGGAGCAATTGGGGTCAAACATGATTTGAATTTAAAATCAAATAGGAAAAGTAAATTAGAAAAGGAAGAAAAACCAGATAAGAATATAAAAGGGCAACCGACCCATTTTCCCTGGTCTGACCCGCTCAAACCCCTTCCCAACTGTGGCCCATCTAACCACCTCTGACCTTGGCCCATCTGCAAGCCACGACCCAGCCGGCCTCCCTCTCCTCTCCCGTGTTTTCTCTCCTTAGCCACGCGGCCCACTCTCTTTCCCTCACGCGCGCGCGGCCTGGCCCAGAGTTCCACAGCCTTACCCCCCCCCCCCCCCCCCCCCCCCCGTCCCCTCCTTCTTCCCCGATTGAAGCCGGCAACGCCCTGGGAAAACCGGCGATAGGACATCGCCCGTCGCTTCCCCCTGTGCCGTGTTGCGTCACCCGTCACTGCCATGTCCTCCCGCCTTCACCTCTGTAAAGCCATCATTGCCCCAAAGACTAAACGCCCCCGACATAGCGCACGCGCCACGGAACCGGCGCGAGCCGCCTCAGTCCACCGCCTTGAGTGCCTATAAAACAGTCCCCCCTCTTTTGGTTTCTGGCGCACAGCACCCTCCACACCCCACACTCCTCGTCCGAATGCTCGGCGCTCACCTCCGAGCTACCCTCGCCTCCAATTGGATGGACATTGCCGGTCCTCTGCTTCTTCCCCAACTTCGACCGCCATGCCACATTCCCGCTCCAGTGAGGTCTCAATCTCCAATTAATTTTACCAGATGCTTCCTACTTTCGTCATCTAGCTAGAACGTGCGTCAGCTTGAGGTTTAGCACACCATAACCCATTGTTGCCATGAAACCCTAGTCAGGCAACCGCTCACCACCGTGCGCCATTGTCGACGGCTGCCTCGTAGACCCATACTCCCCAATATAGTGCTCCAATAGCCTCCTCAGACCCTCGCACACGCTACCGACTACCCAAAGACAATGGAAATCTTGCACACCCGTGCCTTCACCAAGCATCGCCGCTCCACCACCACCAGTCGTCGTCGAAGGCCATCATTGGCGCTGCCCCGGCTAGTTGGAGTGCACCAGAATGCTTCCAGCACTCGGGAACACACCCTTGACACCTTAGTCCGCCGAGCTCTTGCCCGTGCGAGTGGATCGCCGTTGAACCGTCGCACGCAACCTCCATGGCCCGCCGCCGGCCACCGTGGGAGTCTCCCCGTCCCGACCGTGCACTTCAACATGTACCACTAGCGCCTATGAATGCTTCGGATCAATTAAGCCCGAAGGTTAGCGAGCCTATGATGACCTCCGTCGAGCTCCGCCATGGACAGCCACCAAAACTCGTCGTCGGCCGCCATGTGTGCCGCCGTGAGTTCCTAGCTAGCCCTCGCACCTCCTCAGGCACCCTCCATACTCGGCGAGCCGGCCCCGGCTAGAAGCCGGTGAGCCCCCCCCCCCCCCCCCCCCCCGGTCGCCTCCCTGCCGCTCCTCTGCTCTGGTCGTGATGCCGACATGGCGCCCACGTGGCGCCATCATGGCGCACACGTGGTGCCGACATGGCAGCCAGCAGGGCGCTGCATTGCATGGTGTGCCACCTGAGCCTATAATCGCGCCCGTGGACAAGGTCCACAAGAACCGAAGGCACATTGCCCACTGTCGCCTGGGGTCCACCTTGCCCACCTGTGTGCGCACCCGGTTGTGAACTGAATCGCTAGGTACACATGCGCGTGCACACAGACCAATCTGACCCCACAGTCAGCCTCAGGCCGAGCTAGGGAATTGCTAGGTCTACACGTAGACGTACGCAGAAATATATAAAATGGATTTCTGGGTATAAGCAAATTTTGGAAAATTCGCTAAAAGTCATTAATTGCTTGTATAACATATTAGGAATATTATATAGTATGAATTGTTTGTAGAAACTGTACTAGATATTTTTAGCCCACAAAAATGAAATGATCAATTAGGAAAATTGAAAAGAAATTATGTTTGGGATCTAAATTAATAATTGACTGACAATTAATTATTGAAAAACTTCTAGAAATATTGAATAACTGTTAAATCATAAAAATAGTGGTAAGTGACCCTAGTAAATTGCATAAATTGAGAGACTTATTATTAACTAATAAAAATCAGTTAATAAGAAAATTGGGAAAATCCATATATAGCCTCCCAACTTGAGTGAATTAACCTCATTATAGAAAATTAAGTGAATCACCAATAGTTGGTGGAAAGACTAAATAAACAAACCCCCTCAAATAAATTACTCAAAATCTTAGAAGATATTGCTAGAAATATACAACGTAATGTAAGTAGAAGTTGGCTAACATTAAATATAGGACAGAGAATTGATTATCATTCCTATAGGAAAACCAAGTGAATAATTATAGTTAGTTAACTACACATGGAAGCTCCCACTAAATAATCTCCCAATATATGACCTTCTAAATATTCCAAGGAATATATTACAAGGGTTTTAGGATAGTAATTGACCAAAATAACATATAGGACAAGAACTAACTTGTGTCATGGTAAAAAGGTAATTAGGGAGCTAATGGACAATAGAAACTCCATGTAAGTTTTGAATAGAATGAACCCTACCCTAGTAACTCCCCGAAGTCTTAATATCCAAACACTAAAGAAATACAATAAGTTCATAACCTCTAGGGTATATTAATAAACTAGGAAATGGAATAAGTTAATATTTCCTGCACTAGTCTTCACTAGAAATATTGCCTTATGTCCAAACACGTTAGGACCCATGTTTAGTCCCTAAAATACGTAAGACTTACATTAGTAGAACTTTAGCGAATATACTATTGTGAAGATATGATAATTATAAAGGCACTCATAGAAGCTATGTTCAACTCATGGCCCACAATATATGTAACTTATAGTATAAACACGTGAGTTCACCTTAATTATCATAAATCATGAAAACAACTAAGAAGACTGATAATGTGATGCCCGGTTCCGAAAAATGAACCAAGCTAACGCATATGTGTGCCCAGGACGTTCAACACACATACACGAGTGCATTCACAAAAGAGTATACAGAAAATTACCACAAAACAAGATGAATTATCCAAAATTTATTACACAAACCATATGATCCTCGAATACAAGCTCTAATGAATATCAACAACAAGTTCAACTAATGCAGCGGAAATTACCCCACTGAGGTTTCACCGGTGGCGATGTCTCCCACTGAGCACATCTTCAACCAAGGGCCCCCTCTTGAGCCATTCGGATCCCAGGGTAGTCCCACCAATAATCAACAAACCCAATCCGACTACCCCTTCCCTGAGCATCCACAATGGTCCAAACAGCACTAGCAAAGCCCTAATTAATCAGCTACGCCGCACCCATACTTGGCCTCGTGGTGGCATTGTAGTCCTAGCTTATTCTCACATGAACCGGTCCTTAGATCTAAAGCAAGCAAACCACCATAACATCCAACCCATCCACATACCAGGCTTGCTTCACCCATTACCATATCATATTGACCATTTACATTAACCAAAATATCATTAATGCATAATTAGATGTATAGTGTTGTTTTCCCATCCCAATTAGTTAAGCGAAGCAAAAAGGTAAAAAAAAAAGCCCTTCTCGACTATCTACCATAAATTCCAGGCGGCAAGGGTGGTCAAACAACGCTAGTAAACTTCCTATCATAGGATTCCCATCAAATTGACACAAGCATGCAATTTTGCAAACAAAACATTTATTTGAAAACAGGATCAATATGCTTCAAGGACATTTGCCTTGCTCTTGTTGTTGATTAGGGTCAAAGCCTTCAAACTCTTGGTGCTGTAGATCCTCCGCGGCACTCTCTAGCGCAAATCCATCTAATCCGCACAATAAACATACAAGACAAGAAACACAATCAAAGAATGCACATATATTACTCAATATGACATGACATGCATGATTGATGCAAATACAAGGTAGAACTTGTTACTAGATTGCTTTAATGGTCAATAACTAGTTCTAATAGCTTTTAACAAGTTTATACAAGTTTAGTTGATTAGGTCAAATTTTTGAATTAATTCAACACAATTTATCCAGGGAAATCGGACTAGTCCGTTAGGGACCGGACAAGTCCGCACTTTGCGAGATCAGTAGATTAGGGTTTTCTAGATCGATGTGAATTTGGAGATTAGGCGTTGAGTTCACGTAAGGAAAAGATAATAGAAGGTATACTAGGTGTTTAGGACTCCAATGAATCATGAAACTTGGAGGTAACACTTGGATCTTGATGATCTAGGGTTGGTGATGAACATTGAGGTGAATTGGTGATGAAGAACGAAACTTGGTGGAGATCTTGATCCTCTTTCATTTACTCCTCTTCTTCTTCTTGCTTGGGATCTTCTCCTCCCTCCTTGATGGTGGCTCTCCACGAACTAGGGTTTGGGCGGGGTGGAGAAGTGGCAAATAGATGTCAAGCAAAGGGGTGGGGCTGTTTATATAGAGGTGGAGGCTAGGGTTAGATTGATTTCGAGTTTGGGAGCAGTAGAGGCCAGTTTAGAGTCCCACATGGGCTCTAAAAGAGTTAGGCACGACGTCCCTAGGCCCACTTAACGTGAAACCCAAGAAACAAGTCGTAAAACAAAAGATCAACTCGGAATCGCGAAATATCGGACAAGTCTGGAAAGGACCAGACTAGTCCGAAGTCGTCCAGAGAGAAAATCGAACAAGTATGGCCAAACATCGGACAAGTCCGACTTTAAACAGAGAGGAAAACGGACAAGTCCCCTGGAACACCGGACTAGTCCGGAAAAGTCCAAGGACTTAGCAAATTTTCAAGGATTCTTGGAATATCGGACTAGTCCGCACAAAATCAGACAAGTCCGAAGGTTTCCAGAGGCAAAATCGGACTAGTTCACAACAAAAATGGACAAGTCCGTTTTTAGTCAGAGAGAATCGGACTAGTCCTCAGTAAAATTGGACTAGTCCGCACTTTCCTGTGTTTTAAGTGTGGTTTTGTTCCAAATCAATTTTAAATGCTCCAAATCAATTTTAAACTCGTTCCTCTTGTTGTGGGTTAATGTTAAACATGTATATGAGTGTATGTAGGGCATGATGCATGAAAATGAGGGTGTTACAGATAAAACATTTATATCCTTTCAATGGTCACTTAGTTGACCAATGAAACAGTAGCGTTTCCAAATAGCCACCAGTAGAATGGCGTATTCTCCAATAAACTTTATAAGAATCTTACTAACCGCGTTATTGAATGATTGTTCATGTCTATTGGATTTCTATTTGGATTTCTTGGATCTTTATCGATGTTTTATATTTTATTTGCATAGCTTCGTATTTAGTAATCGGAGAGTTCGCGAACGAGATATTCAAGACTCGGATCACGAAGAACAAGACAAGGACTTGGGTGAACCACTGTAAAGGCAAGCTCTAACTCCTTCATCATATTTCACCTATGTTTTGCAATCGCACATATGGCCTGTTTTCATTGCATGACTGTATGTCTATTTTAAAATGTTGTATGCTATGAACCACTTGATGTGGTAGCATGAGCTATGTTGATGACTGAGTATCGGTGTTAGCTACTAGCCAACGATGAACAGTAACACATAAGTTACTCGCTATCAATGGCTTGAAACAAGACACTGAATCAGTTACGATAATAGCAGTGACTATAACAATCCCCTCCTTGACCTTGACCACACAATCCCTTGACAACCTAACAGCTTCATCACTGCGCCATAGCAGCGATGTGAGCACCTCCTTGTTATTACTATGCTTAGGAACCCCTACGATGTTCGCATCGCGAACCACTACACACTGTATACATGATTGTGAAATGTGTTAAAAGGTGTTTGGTGGTGTGAGTTAGGATATGGGTGGGATATTAATGAACTGTGTGTGTGAAGGGGATGGGTGGTCGAGGCAGGTATGCTGATGGGATGTTGCGGGCTCCCTAAGAGGTATACCAGCTGCAGCTGTGTATTCGGTGTAATCCACCGATCAGCGCTGAGTGCTTTAGTAATAGTCCGATGACCATGTTTTCCTGACTAGTCTTGTGTTGAGTACTTCAGTTTAGTTCGACGCTGGGTGTTCCGAACTAGTCCTCTAGCCAAGGACGGATGGAGCCGCCTCACCAATATAAGGACCGGTTCATTTGACCTCAACATAGTGATTTCGTACAACCACAGAACCTGTATGGGCAGGACTCCCCCTTCCTTTCTGGTAATTGCCACAAAAGAAAACCTAAAGAGCCATGGAGGGCATGATGGACCAGGAAATGGCACAGAGACCGAGGGTCGTCTGGTGTTTGGCTGGGTTGGTAATACCCGAATAGCCCCTGGGTCGGGCCGAGGTGTGATTGTGGGGTTACGCGGGAAAGATGGGATGAGCGTCATGTCATACCCTTGCTAGATGTGCATGGCCTGTGGGTAAAGTGTACAAACTCTGCAGAGTCTTGATCTATCCGGATAGCTGTTGTCACAGTCTTGGCACACTATGCTTTGGGCTCCTATTGATTAGCATTAGTACAACTCCTTGAAGTGTGTGTGTGTGGGTGGCCGAGGCCGTCGTGTTTTGGGAAAGAGTTGGCATGTGTGCCAGAGTCGTCAGGGTCTTGGGTTCGAAGACTCATATAAAAGTGAGGGAACTGGCGGGATGGTCTCAAACTCCCCCAGGGCCCGCCAACTATAATAATACTTATTCAACTACTTCTCCCTCTTATTGCAAAACTCTTTTCAAAGAGAACCTTGCATAAAAAGCTTTTCGGCAAAACTAAGCCGTATGGCCTCTCCTTGCTACAAGCCTCAATGCATTAAACACCTCCCCTTGAGTAGTGTTAGGGCTTGCGGAGTACCTTTTGTACTCACTCTTGCTTTATATGTGGTTTTATCAGAAGACAAAGAAGATGAAGCATGTGAGGATGACGATAGGGTCTAGTCCTACTTCCCAAGTCTACCTGTTGGGCATGGCGCTGTTCTGCTCTGCTGTTTCTGAGGATTTAACTGTTTTGGTGGTCATCCCCGACCACGTCCAATGTAATCTAGATCATGTTTGTAAGACTTATATTGATTATTAATAAAGAATCGTTGTATGAATCTCAATCTATTCTGTTGTGTGTACCAACTACTGATCCAAGGCTCATATAATGGTACAAGAAGCACAAGTGGGCTCTCGGAAGGCGGGTCCTAACATTATTAGCGTTAGTACATTTATTTACTTGACCATGTTGTTGTAGCACAAAAGGAGCTTTCTCATTTGAACATATGTAAACTTTATGAACTATAAACATACCACTATGTTCATATTTGCATATAGCATGAAAAATATTTCTATTTAACAAAGGAAATTCAGATCGGGAAAATATTCTCTTCTCTACTATATCAAGATCACAAAGAGTCTCAAATTCAATATAACTAAAAGTATTTATAGAAGACAACAATTTCAGCTCATCCCTTTCACATGTAATTGAATCAAATGCTTAATTTCAGCACATGTGAGTGATAAAGTATCAAATTCATTTGATTGTTCTAGCATAGGTACAATATAATTATCATCACACAACTCTTTCTTAGCGCAACGATCAGCAGGAAAATCAACATGTGACAATAGTGTATAAATAAATGATTCTAATAGTTGCTCCTCGAAAATAGCATGATTGGTGGAAAAATTCAGAACATCCAAAAATTTCTCACCTTCTGTATCTGTAGAATGTCTTGTCTTACCATTTTCAGCAGTAATTTCGAGTGCATTATGAGTTGATCCATCTAAAATTTCACAAGTGTTGTTAAAATCCTCGTTCTCTATTGCATCATCTATATTATTTTCTATATTTTCCTGCAAAATGTTAGACACAAAAGGAGTTACAACAAGAAATTTCTCCTCAAATTGATGCACTTCATCTTCGCAATTAGATACATTCATAAAAGTTTCTCGCATACAAATTTTCATATACTTCCATGTTTGAGGTTTTTCTAAATCATTTAAATTGTTCCACCAAGTTAATGCACAACCTACTAATGCACTTGCAACATTTCTAATATTTCTCCTCTCACACATATGACATTGTCCAAAAATTTTATCCAACTCTATTTCCCAAGCAATATATTCATCGTAACCAAAACCATCATAAGAAGGAAGAGATGAGGGAATGTAATTACTTTCTATGGAAGGATTTGTAAAGATGGTCTGAATGTCATGTGAAACTTTGGTTTATGTTTGACTCTTAGCGAGCAACTTTATCGCCGTCTTCATCATGTCAATCATCTCAGCATATAATGCATAATTCTGCTTTTACATGACATTGTTAGAAGCAAATAGAAGACAAAAAAATATATTATCCCTATCAATTACAAAGGATAATGGCAATGTGGAAGTGGAATCACACAATCTCAAGCGTCTTACCACGCTCTTACAAGTGTTTTTACCGACACTGCAGGTGGCAAATGGTGGCCGGTATGAAGAAACCAATGAAGCGTGGGATGATTGCAAAGGTGTATCGATTCTGCTCAAGAGTAAGGTGTAGCTTGGATGGCACTTTATATGTAGTAAGGATTAGCAACAATGCAATCAGATAGTAAAGTTGAATAAGTGTCCAAAGTACTTGTCAAAGTTGCTGGCCTAAATGTGTTCCTAGTAGTTCAAGCTAGCAAGACATGAGACAAAACTAGATGACACAAAGAATGCAAGCACTTCTGTTTTTTTGTTGTTTTTTCCTCTTTTTTTGTGCGGCTTTTGTTTCTTGTTTTGCACTTGACTTTTTCTTTTTTCTTCCTTTTTTTTCAAAATATGCTACAAGAGAAGAACATAATGAAAAGCAATCAAAGATATCTCATAGGTCTGTCACAGATTTTCTGATCAATCGTCCAAGGACAAATAGGCATACTTAGAGGCTCCAAATAGAAAAACTTAAAACAGAAAGATTGTAGATATATCTCTCCTCTTGAATTTTAATATATGGAAGAAATATTTTGGACAAGAACAATAGGAGATATTGCACCCGAAACACAGACTGTTTAGAAATTCTAGGTCAAGAACAGATTCAGATCTAATGCACTTTTGACCATGATAACTCTATTTTCTGGACAATCTATGAATACAAAAGTTGTAGAGAACTTTGTAAGCTTTCCATAAAGTACAAGAAATCCAAATTCCAAATTTATATGTGTGGAGATATGATAAAAATACCGAATTAGACAGAGATGAATCTAATCTCGACGTGATGACATGATTCAAAAAGATGAATCAACACAATGCAAACTCAAACTAATACCAAAAAGACTTTCTAAACCAGCAATATGACTCAACAACGGACACAAACTCAACAAAATCAAACTGAAAATGAAAATTGCAAAGGCTCAACGGTGGTTTGGACAAAGTAATGAACAGATCTACTAAACTGCAAGTTTTTTGTGGACTCTAGGTATGAAAAACAAAACTAACGTAATGGATAGATGAATTACCTAACACGCAACCTAGAAATATGATACCAATTGATAAGGAAGGGTTTAGGCCCGATCTTCCGATAGGTAAGGGTAAGTCGATTGATGTGGAGATCTCGACATTGATGATCTGAGGCTCTCGAGTAGAAAACAAATAGCCCCTGCAATCACTACACCACCGCTCCGTTGGTTATCAACCGTGCTTCAAACGATTGACCTCGCCAAGAAGGCTAATCCTTGCAAGTGCAACTGAGAACACAAGCAAGAACGTAGAAGACACGATCTGAAATCGCGAAGTTGGGGTTTTACAAACCGTAGAACGGCGATATTATTAATCTAAGCAAAACCCAATCGTTCATAGCGGCTACTACGGAGTATATATCGGTGGGAGGACGTCCAAGGGGGTGTTGGGTTCGTGACCTAACCCTAAGATACGAAAATAATGGACTTAGACTTGATACAAGGCCCAATAGCCTAATACGGTGGCGCAGCACCCTGATAGATTATGTACTCAATTTTGTTTCGATTACTAATGTCGACTCCGAAGGAATTTTGACATGGGACCAGCGCCATTGGAAAGTTTATACACCCATTTCCGTGCATATGTGTAACATTTAAAACGGAGTTTGTATGCCTCCTGGGCATCCATTTTAGTGCGTACTGCTCCTGAACTCCGAGTTGGACACAATTTTGAGTTGGGGTCGGTTTCCATCCTCTTTGAACATATCCTCTGGTCCTCGACGTCCCTAAATCTTCCTCCAATTACTCCTTTAACTTCTCTATGGATCCTAATCACAATTAAGTCATTAGGTAGTAATCTATTCTAAAAAATATATAAGAAAACATATAAGAACGAGCTCACCTCTGAAATTAATTGGTGTGTGTGAATCCTATTGATTGCATATTATATGTTGAATGGAATGTTGTGTATATGCATAGGAGTGATGTACTCATCACGTTGTCTACTAAGAGCTTTGACAATGATCTATTTATCTATCAAATTTATGTTGACGATATTATATTTAGTTCAACTAACAAATCCTTTTGTGAAGAATTTAGTAAGATTATGATAGATAGATTCGAGATGTCTATGATGGGAGAATTAAGATATTTCTTAGGATTCCAAGTGAGGCAACAAAAGGAAAGGACGTTCATAATCCAAACCAAGTATACTCAAGACATACTCAAGAAGTTTGGAATGGACAAGGCAAAGCCTATAAAGACTCCCATGGCAACAAATGGACACTTGGATCTCAATGAAGACGGGCCAAACATGGATCAAAAGGTATATCGCTCCATGATTGGATCCTTACTTTACTTATGTGCATCTAGGCCTGATATTATGTTAAGTGTATGTTTGTGTGCAAGATTTTAAGCAAATACTAAGGAGTGTCATTTGTCAGCCGTAAAAAGAATCTTGTGATACTTAGTTCATACACCCAACTGAGGCCTTTGGTATCCTAAAGGTTTCAAGTTCAATCTCATATGATACTCCGATGCAGATTTTGTCAGATGCAAAGTAGATAGAAAAAGAACCTCCGTTACATGCCAATTCCTAGGTAGATCCCTAGTTTCTTGGTCCTCCAAGAAACAAAACTCTATTGCCTTATCCACGGCCGAAGTGGAGTATGTTGCAGCCGGGAGTTGTTGTGCACAACTCCTTTGGATGCGACAAACTCTAAGGGACTACGGTTACAATATGAGTCGTATCCCACTCCTTTGTGATAATGAGAGTGCTATTAAAATTGCCCATAACCCCGTTGAACACTCTAGGACAAAACACATAGACATCCGACATCACTTTTTGAGAGACCACTCAATAAAAGGAGACATAGCCATTTCCCATGTCAACACCGAAAAACAACTAGCTGATATATTTACCAAGCCACTTGATGAAAAATGTTTTTGCGAGCTCCGAAATGAACTAAATATCCTTGATGCTCAGAATGTGGCTTGAAAACTTGCATACGTGTATGCCATCTTCAAAATCTATTGATTGCGTTATGAAATTCATCTCTCTCTATTTTCTCTAGAAAAACTATTTCAATTACTTGATCTTGATGAATTATGGTCATAGCTTGATTGTTGGATGTTTACTGATCATATTCATCAAGGTTATTTGTGTGTTCCCCCCCCCTATTTTCTTTGTAAGCACCTTCGAATATATATGAATGGGCTAAATGATTATGTTCTGGTGACCACAGACTAGTCCGTGGTTGCCCGGACTAGTCCGCACACTGCAAACTAGTCCGCAGTGATCCGGTAGTCCGGACTAGTCTGGTTGACCACGAACCAGTCCGATTTTTTGACTCCATAAACCTAGGGTCGCTAAACCCTAATCTCCTTCATCCTCACAACTTCCCTCGTACTCTCTCTCTCTCTCTTTACTTGAGCACCCCCAAGGTCATTTGGTGATTTATCCACCAAATCTCTTCAACTCTCTGTGGAAAACGATCTTCATCGCAAGGGGATTGAGGACCACGGACTTGTCCGCACCAACAATGCCTCCAACCTCAAGAATCGAAGGATTTTGGTAAACTTTCTCCAAAACCCTAGAACCTTTGATTTCGTGTGTTGTGGACCAAATAGCTTAGTTTCACTTGTTAATACATGATTCCTTGTTGTATTACATCTATTATGAGCTATTCTTGCATTGAGAACAACCATTGATTTGCTAGTTAGTGTTTCAACAGTTGAACACCAGACTAGTCTTGTCTCAGTAAGGACAAGTCCGGTACTCCGGACTAGTCCACACTTGAGCACCGAACAAGTCTGATTTTTAACTGAACTCAACCATAAATTCCAACTACTCAATTATCACACCTGGTATAAAGAAGACAACCAGATGCTTTCCACATGTATGCCAGGATCAGTTCAACTCATACATGTGTAGACGAAGGTGAAATACCATAAATAATGCCATGTTCAAGTACATAACCTTGTTAAATAAATGACCTTCCAGGTCTAAAAGAAAATTACACAAGCTTCGGAAAAACAAGTAAAACGGGCTGCAAGCATAGGCATTGCACGGGGGAGCGCTAGCCTAGAACATCTCATCGGGGTCTCCGTAGATGTCCTGGTTCTCAACCTCTTCGTCTTCGTAGACTGGGGGAAAAAATATGCAACTAACAAGTTTGAGTACCAACGGTACTCCCAAGTTGGGAAGTTATGACATGTGGTTCACAACAAGGAAGGCAAGTAATAGGTAAAGCACTATAGCAGTTACAACCTACTCTTAATTTTGATAAGCACCTATATCTAGGTGAAGTCTCAACCAACATCCCAAAATAACCAGGTATGAACAAGCCCAAACCATCCATTATGTAACCAGGTGCTAATTATGGATTTGGTTCCAAGCCGCTCGTGTCCGTGAGCACGACTATCTAGACAGTTTGACAAGACTCTGCAGAGTGTCTATCCTTTACCCATAGTTCGTGATTTCATCCCCTGTTGCTAGGTGGACTAAGGTAAACCTCCCTGATGCCTGTGGTAGCTAACCACATTACACACTTCCGAAGGTGTGTGGCCAGGAGATCACTACGAGGTGTTTCCGATGGTTCTCCCGACTTGCAATTGGTACTCTAAGGTTTCACCGCTCTGGCACTTGGAGTCTATTTTCCCTCCGCCAGGAGAAGCCCCCTCTTGAGCCATGCGGATCCAAAGGCAGAATTCTAAACCCATTCCCCGCCCGTTCAATTACCTATGCTACATCGGGAGAGACCAAATTACTAAACCAAGTTGTCCCATATACAATTCTATGGTGATACTAAAAGGCTTAGAAACTTCCTCCATAAACCGGTCCTTAGAATCCGATAGGTGTCAAGCCTCAAACCAAGGTATTGTGCACGCATGCACCAATCCATACAAACCCCCCTATCAGATTCCTGACCGCTAATTCCATTATTTCCATCAATTCATGAATCATAATACATCAAATATAACTTGTAGATAAGTAGATCATATTTAAATTAAGCATGGCTAAGCATAAACTAATTAATAGTAAAGTCACCCAAACAAAGCGATAAGGAATTATTGGGAAAAACTAGGGAAACATAGCATAGGATACACATTTTACTTTAGCATGCATCTAACTAGAACTTAACAAAAATGGTGCAAGATGGTCAAGAAACTTGCCCCCAAAATAAGCCTGGTGGTCAACAGGAAATTGTTGTTCTTCAAGATTAAATGTCGGTTCTGGCCCCGAGTCTAGTTTTACGACGATGCATAAAATAATAACGTACAATAAGAACGCATAAAATGCAAACACTTCAAATAAACATAAATTCCTACGCAAAAGTGGTTTTATGGTTAATTTTAAATTATAGGCATAAACCAATTATTGAGAATTTAGAGTTAAATGAAATATATTGAGTAAAACATATTTTTAACAATTTTTATACCATTTTTATATTTATTAGAAACCTATTATTATTTTCTAGAAATTTTTCTCCTTCAAAATATGCTTAAAATAGATTTATAACATAAAATGTGCATTTTACAATTATTACACTATTTTCAATAATTATTTCTATGTGCAAATCAATTTTATGAATTAAATACACTTAAAACAGTATTTTATGACTAATTCAGCAATTTAAATGAATTATAAAAATATTACAGAAATGAAAATAATATTAAAATATTTTTGAATCTGTTTTATAATTATTTTATAGAATTTAGAGACTTTTATTTAATGTCTAGGATTTCCAGGGTCTTTTCTGCAAAATCAGAACTATTCCAGAGGCTAAAAACAATTTTTATTAAGTCCAGTGATTATTCTACAATTTTCTACTGCTGTTCAACATTTATTTTGCTATTTTATAAAATTCCAGGGGCTTTCTAAATTTTTTTACCTTCTTACTCAGTTTTTACACAATTTTCAGAAAGGATAGGGTTAGATTTAATAAAATTTGGGCTAAACTGTAAATAGGTTAGGTTGCATAGGGGTTATACGCAAAATTGCCAAAGAGATATGCTGCATATAACTTGAGCCGTTGGATCTTGATTGGATGGCCCAGATTTAAATAACGAAGGGGTATCTCCTTGTTCTAATCATAGCCGTCCATATGAAATGGAGGTCTAGAAAATGGCCACGTCATCTGGTAGAGGGGCACGCGGCGGCCAAACCACCCAGGGGCGACGGCTCCCATGGAGGCTCGCCGAAGCAGGCCAAAACGGTGCTCCGGTGGCCCAATAGCAACGGAGAATGGAGGAAACTAGAGAGGAGACAGTGGGGAACCTCACCATGGTGGTGCACATGCATTAAATCGGGCGGAGCGGGGTGTGCCACGACGGCGGGGGCGAGGCTCGATGGCAGCCGATGAAATCGACGGTGCGGCCTATAGATCGATGAAGAAACCTGCCCGGCGGCTCCAAGTCACGACAAACGAGTTAGGGCAAGCGAAATCAAGAAATATGGGTTGAGAACACCGATGCCATACCGTACGGCAGCGGCTAGGGTTTGAGTGTCGGGCGACGAAATTCGAGGGGAATCGGCCGGGTTTTATAGGGGTCCGGAAGAGAAACGCTCGATGAAATCATGGGGCATGGTTTAGGAGTTTGATTGAGGGAGAAAATGTCGACATTGATGGGGAGATAGTGGGCGGCGCGGCGCGTGCGTTTCTGTGGCGCGGCCGCTCGGTTAGGAAGAAACGCCCGACATGTGGGCCCCGCTCGACAGTGGAAGAGAGGGAGAAGAAAAGCACTGACGGGTGGGGTCGCGTGCGCAGAGAGAGAAGAGTGGGGAGGTGGGAGCGGGCCGACACTGAGGGAAGGGTGGAGTTGGGCCGGGGTAAGGATGGGCGGCCCAGGTGAGTGTTTTTTTCTCTTTTTTCTTTTTCTTTTATATTTTGTTTTTCTTTCATTTTTATGATTTGAGTTTTAAACTGAAATTTCTAACGAATTTAAATTTTCAAAAATTTCACACATGCAATACATATGATGCAATTGCCTTATATGACTTTTATACCCCAAAGAAATTATTTTATAGCTCTTTTAATTTTTTTTTTCAAAAAGTGGGTGTTACAATTCTACCCCCCCCCCCCCCTAAAAGGGAATCTCGCCCTCGAGATTCGGACGTCCTATAGTAAGAGATCGGAGACTGATCATTGAGGTCATCTTTGTCTTTTCCACGTCGCTTCTTCCTTCAAGTTGTATTTTCGTTGCATTATGCACACATGAATCATCTTCCTCCTCATAATGTTTCAAGATAGCTTTAACTGATAGACTACCCCCTTATGCTTTGTCTTACATTAAGGCAAACTTTCCTCGCTATCATGTAGTCTTGTAGTAAAGTGAGAATCAGCAAGAGACATACCATTCACTGCTTCAGATACCCCCTGAACATCCTCCAAGGACATGTTATTGACCCGGACACACAATGGATTATGCGTCGACTGCTTATTTGGGCAACTGAAGGAGTAGTGGCCTTTCTCGCCACTGTTATAGCATTGCCCAGACATGCTGGTACTTTGTGTTTGATTCCCTGACTGTTGATTATGTTGCGGCTTCCCTATTGGATGAGAAGAACGTTGGTGTTGCATCTGTTGACCTTGTTGGGTATATGGAACTGGTGAAGTGGAGTTGGCAGGACGATTCATGTGTCCCGACTGCTGGGGGTTAAAGCGTGTACGACTGTTGCTCGAGGATTGTCCCATCATCATCTTCCTCTTGCGATCTTCTCCCTCATCCTCCTTCTTCTTCCTTTCTACGGTGAAAGCCTTGTCCACCAGATGTTGAAAGTTAGAATAGTCGCTAGAGGACATCATAAATTGTATCTCCATATCCAACCCCTCTTGGAAACAAAATTGCTTCTTTGCATCCGTGTCCACATCTCTAGGAGCATAAAGAGATAACTGTGTAAACTTATTTATTATACTCACATACACTCATATTTCGTTGCTTCAGAGCGAGGAACTCTTGACGCTTTGCTTGAATTTCGCCTTCGGGCACATGATGGTTCCAAAAGTTGTGCACAAACTCTTGCCAAGTTATGTTTTCTTTATTTTCATGTGTAGCCGTATAAGCGGTCCACCAGTCAGCTGCGGGTCCTGAGAGTTGATGAGATGCCAAAAGTACTCTTTCTCGTCCTTCGAATTGAACAATCCTCAATTTACTCTCAATTGTCTTTAACCAGTCGTCGGCATGCATAGACTCTATAGCATTTGAAAAGACTAGGGGTTGAGTGTTCATGAAGTCCCTCAGACAAGATCTTGGCTGCTGATGAGGAGGCGGTGGAGGTGGAGTTGCTTGTTGGGCTTGTTGCATGTTATTCACAATCTGTGTCAAATTCTGCATCATTTGCATTTGCATTGCCATCATTTGTTGTATTTGATTCGCTGCTGATGCTCCACGGGCACCCCTTCCATTCCACTGTGGTATTGGAATTTTGTCATCCTCATCATTGTTGAGGGGTACATCACGACCACATCCTCTTCCTTTGCCTGCCATCTGATGTTGGGATATTTTTTAGAACTATTCTATACGATTTCCCACTATATGCATCAAAGAGAATAAGGTTATGAAAATATTATTTTATTCAATAAAAAGATGAGGTTGTGTACAAGACGCCAAGGCATTACACATCACACCCACAAACAAGCAAAGATTCACAAACCAAAACAACACAACTTAGGATCATAACACGTCTCTACTCATCTTATTACATTATTGGGTAAAGTAGCTATTCCTAAGTTGTGTGGTGTAGGGTGAGTTAACTCTCTCTTCTTTAGATCCTCTTCGTACGTCCAAGTCTCAACGTCCAAAGTATATCCCTCGGGGGTCCTCATCAATGATCATCTGATACTCTTGAATAATAGCCTTCTAATACTTCACGAGAGCATGCATGTATTGAAGCTCCCGCTGGTAGCGCTCGAGGTGGTCGCTAAGATGAACTCCATCATTGATGCTCCTTTCCATTTGCCAGTTCATGAACCTTGGCTGTAGTGGTGCACAAGTGAAGTTATTAATGCCAATTGGACGTTGAGGCGTGTAGGAGTGGGTGGTGTCTTGGAGTCTTTGACGGTTGATGTAGCATTGACTAGTGATAGCTACCCATGTTGCATCCTTCTCTGCATCCTCTCAAGTGGCTCTCCAAGCTGGAGCGAAGTGATTCTTGAGTAGCTGACTGTTGTAGTAGATCAAGAGCTCACTCATCCATTCTTCATGATCGACATGATGAACCGCGATAGTATGATAGCGAATGTAGTGCTTGTGGGCGTCGTATCCAACAATAAGTTGCATCGCCCTAAGATGATGATTCATTCCTTCGGTGACATCACCAGTAGAGTAGTACGTCATCAAGTTTCTTGAATCGTGCTGTGGGGATCTTGGAACATGGGATGGAGCACATGAAACAAGTTGAATCCATGTGGCAGTCAGGTGAGTGTTGGCCATCTATAGTTGAATAGAAGAGTGTTAGGAAATAAAAGTAGTGAAGACAAACGGAGTAAGACAACAAGACAAGGTAGAATATACAAAGAATTTTTGTAAAAGGCCTTTTATGAAAATAGCAAAGTCCTTAATGTGTCCATTTCTATCTAGGCTCACTTCCTACGGGCAACACGGCTCTAATACCACTTTGTCACACCTGGTATAAAGAAGACAACCAGATGCTTTCCACATGTATGCCAGGATCAGTACAACTCATACATGTGTAGACGAAAGTGAAATACCATAAATAATGCCATGTTCGAGTACATCACCTTATTACATAAATGACCTTCCAGGTCTAAAAGGAAATTACACAAGCAGTATAAAAACAAGTAAAAGGGGCTCCAAGCACAGGCATTGCACGGGGGAGCGCTATCCTAGAACATCTCATCGGGGTCTCCGTAGAAGTCCTGGTTCTCCACCTCTTCGTCTTCGTAGACTTGGGGAAAAAATATGCAACTAACAAGTTTGAGTACCAACGGTACTCGCAAGTTGGGAAGTTATGACATGTGGTTCACAACAAGGAAGGCAAGTAATAGGTAAAGCACTATAGCAGTTACAATCTACTCTAAATGTTGATAAGCACCTATATCTAGGTGAAGTCCCAACCAACATCCCAAAATAACCATGTATGAACAAGACCAAACCATCCATTATGTAACCAGGTGCTAATTATGAATTTAGTTCCAATCCTCTCGTGTCCGTGAGCACGGCTGTCTAGACAGTTTTACAAGACTCTGTAGAGTGTGTATCCTTTACCCATAGTTTGTGATTTCATCCCCTGTTGCCAGGTGGACTAAGGTAAACCTCCCTGATGCGCGTGGTAGCTAACCACATTACACACTTCCGAAGGTGTGTGGCCAGGAGATCACTACGAGGTGTTTCCGATGGTCCTCCCAACTTGCAATGGCTACTCTAAGGTTTCACCGCTCCGGCACCTGGAGTCTATTTTCCCTCCGTTAGGAGAAGCACCCTCTTGAGCCATGCGGATCCCAAGGCATAATTCTAAACCCATTCCCCGCCCGTTCAATTACCTATGCTACATCGGGGGAGACCAAATTACTAAACCAAGTTGTCCCATATACAATTCAGTGGTGAGACTAAAAGGCTTAGCAACTTCCTCCATAAACCGGTCTGTAGAATCCAATAGGTGTCAAGCCTCAAACCAAGGTATTGTGCACGCATGCACCAATCCATACAAACCCCCCTATCAGATTCCTAACCGCTAATTCCATTATTGCCATCAATTCATGAATCATAATACATCAAATATAACTTGTAGATAAGTAGATCATATTTAAATTAAGCATGGCTAAGCATAAACTAATTAATAGTAAAGTCACCCAAACCAAGCAATAAGGAATTATTGGGAAAAACTAGGGAAACATATCATAGGATACACATTTTACTTTAGCATGCATCTAAATAAAACTTAACAAAAACAGTGCAAGATGGTCAAGAAACTTGCCTCCAAAATAAGCCTGGTGGTCAACGAAAAATTGTTGTTCTTGAAGATTAAATGTCGGTTCTGGTCCCAACTCTAGTTTTACGACGATGCATGAAATAATAACATACAATAAGAACACATAGAATGCAAACACTTCAAATAAACATAAATTCCTACGCAAAAGTGATTTTATGGTTAATTTTAAATTATAGGCATAAACCAATTATAGAGAATTTAGAGTTAAATGAAATATATTGAGTAAAACATATTTTTAACAATTTTTATACCATTTTTATATTTATTAGAAACCTATTATTATTTTCTAGAAATTTTTCTCCTTCAAAATATGCTTAAAATAGATTTATAACATAAAATGTGCATTTTACAATTTTTACACTATTTTTAATAATTATTTCTATGTGCAAATCAATTTTATGAATTAAATACACTTAAAAAAGTATTTTATGACTAATTCAGCAATTTAAATGAATTATGAAAATATTACAGAAATGAAAATAATATTAAAATATTTTTAAATCTGTTTTTATAATTATTTTATAGAATTTAGGGACTTTTATTTAATTTCTAGAATTTCTAGGGGCTTTTCTGCAAAATCAGAACTATTCCAGAGGCTAAAAACAATTTTTATTAAGTCCAGGGATTATTCTACAATTTTCTACTATTGTTCAACATTTATTTTGCTATTTTATAAAATCCCAGGGGCTTTCTAATTTTTTTTACCTTCTTACTCAGTTTTTACACAATTTTCAGAAAGGATAGGGTTAGATTTATAAAAATTTTGGCTAAATTGTAAATTGGTTAAGTTGCACAGAGGTTATACACAAAATTGACAAAGAGATATGCTGCATATAACTTGAGCCGTTGGATCTAGATTGGATGGCCCAGATTTAAATAACGAAGGGGTGTCTCCTTGTTCTAATCATAGCCGTCCATATGAAATGGAGGGCTAGAAAATGATCACATCATCCGGCAGCGGGGCACGCGGCGGCCGGACCACCCAGGGGCGACGGCTCCCATGGATGCTCGCCGGAGCTGGCCAAAACGGCGCTCTGGTGGCCCAATAGCAACGGAGAATGGGGGAAATTAGAGAGGAGAAAGTGGGGAACCTCACCGTGGTGGTGCACATGCAGAAAATCGGGCGGAGAGGGGTGCGCCACGGCGGCGGGGGCGAGGCTTGATGGCGGCCGACGAAATTGACGGTGCGGCCTGTAAATCGAAGAAGAAACCTGCCCTACAGCTCCCTGAAGTCACAACGAACGAGTTAGACAAAGCAAAATGAAGAAATATGGGTTGAGACCGCCGATGCCATACTGTGTGACGGCGGCTAGGGTTTGAGTGTCGGGCGACGAAATTCGAGGGGAATCGACCGGTTTTTATAGGGGTCTGGAAGAGAAACGCCCGGTGAAATCATGGGGCATGATTTAGGCGTTTGATTGAGGGAGAAACTGTCGACATTGATGGGGAGATAGTGGGCGGCACAACGCGTGCGTTTCTGTGGCGCGGCCGCTCGGTGAGGAAGAAATGCCCAACGTGTGGGCCCTGCTCGACAGTGGAAGAGAGGGGGAAGAAAAGCGCCGACGGGTGGGGTCGCGTGCGCAGAGAGAGAAGAGAGGGGAGGTGGGAGCGGGCCGGCGCTGAGGGAAGGGGTAGTTGGGCCGGGGTAAGGATGGGCGGCGTAGGTGAGTGTTTTTTTCTCTTTTTCTTTTTCTTTTATGTTTTGTTTTTCTTTCATTTTTATGATTTGAGTTTTAAACTGAAATTTCTAACGAGTTTAAATTTTCAAAAAATTTCACACATGCAATACATATGATGCAATTGCCTTATATGACTTTTATACCCAAAAGAAATTATTTTATAGTTATTTTAAAATTCATTTTTTATTATTATTATTATTTTAAAAAGTGGGTGTTACAGCATTTCCTTGCCATCAATCCTCATCCATGCATTGTATAATCCTCTTGTCAGGACAATGTCGAGCTCCAATGATGATATCTCCAACTTTGAGGCCGAGTTGGACCAAGAGTCATTGCTTTGGTCCTCGACGGGCCAAAGCAAAAAGCGGCAACACCGTGTTGCTGACCCGTCGCCCACTCCACCTCAAGTGCGATGAAAGGTCATGGCCAAGAAGCCCGCATCCAAAGGAAAGGACGCAGCTGGCCCCAGCCTTGTAGCTCCACGCCAAGCTAAGGGCAAAGGAAAAGGGATAGCCACCGGTCCGATTGGCCCTCTCCAAATGTGTGCTCCAAGGCAGGGGACCAGAGACCCCACTCAAGAAAGGTTCAATGGCAAAGGAAGTGATGTTGCTTCAAAGCTCAGGACAATTGAGTGCTACAGCAGATCCAGAAAGGCAGCTGATGTAAGGTTCTGGAGCAACTTCCACGCGAACTACTACAGTTCCTTGTATCTCACGATGAAGACTCCGGCGGTCCGCATCCAGTGGATTGACTGGAGCCACTTTGAGAGGAAGAGCTGCCCAGCCTTTGATGATGCGATTGCAGCTGTGGTGAGGCATGGTCTGAAGGATCGGTTTGCCTTCAGTTACAACTGGAATGATGAAGTCATCGCTCAGTTTTATGCTACCTGCTATTTTGCTAGTGATGAATAGGAGAGGGTGACTTGGATGACTCACAGATCCAAGTACACAATGACGTATGATGAGTTTGCAAGATTGCTTCACTTGGAAGACACTGGCAACAATGATCTTATCATCCATAACATTGGCGTCCTGGAAAAGGACAAGATGGAGTTCCTATATGACACCCTCCTAAAGTACAACCCTCCATCGGCCAAGAATATGAAGCCCTTCTTCATGGTTCTCAACAGGATGCTCAGGAAGACAATTGCTCCGAAGGATGGAGATGCAGGGAGTGTCCAAGGCTACTTGAGGACACTAATGAAGGTGACAAGCAAGAACAGAAAGTTTGATGTTTTTTACTACATTTGGAATGATATGGTGAACATCTCCTGCACACCGAACCGTTCCTTGTGCTATGCGCCTTACATCATGTTTATGATTGAGAAAGTCACAAGAATTGAGTTCGTGAATGATGTACAGCACACTTCCCTAAGGCCTCAGAAGCCTTCCCAAGCCACTCTCCCAGTTGTTCCATCCCCTGTATCTAGTGAGGAGGCTCCCAGGAGGGCCCAAGATGAAGCAAGACCCCCACCAAGTTCAAGAGATACTACTTCCAAGAAGGGGTCTCCAAGTGGCATCTTGAAGTACTTGGCCGCCATCTTTGGCTCCTGCAAGAAGGCTAAGGTGAAAGTCCACAGGTTGAACAAGGCAAGGAAAGAGGATATGAGATACATAAAGCAAAATGTCAAAGCCATATGTCAGAAGCTGGAGATTGATCCTATTGGGTCTCCTAACATATCTGAGGACTCTCCTTCCTATTTCTCAGAGCTTACACCTCTCTCTCCCTCCAAACTCATATATTTTGGTGTTGGGGGCACTTCGAGTGGATCCGCTCCTCCTCCTCCTATGCACCCTGAAGATGAAGACGATGAGAGGACCGACAACGAGGAGTGAGTCGACAACAATTGCTAGATCCCTCCTCTCCTTCTTTTTGGGGCCTTGATGCCAAAGGGGGAGAGATTGAGGGGGAGTCACTAGGTCTAGCAGTAGATGAGGGTGAGAGCTCTTTTGCATCTTTTGCTCTTTGTAAGACTGTTGTTGGGGTTGTAAAACTTTCATTATGGTTTTATTATGTTTCTAGTCATGGTTATGAAGTGTGTGATTGTGCTTTGATATAATCTATGGTTATGCTTTGAAATTGATATATATGCTTGATGTTGATTTAATTATGTCAATTATCTCATTTTCATCACGATTATTGCTTACACACACTTAGTCCTGCACTCCACCATAAAGAGTGCACATATTTCTTATGTTTTCATTGCTTAACTTGTTCCAAGCTCATATGTGCACACTTTATGAAAATCTGGGTTTTTAATCATATTTGTGAAATCTCAATTGGTTGTCATCAATCACCAAAAAGGGGGGGATTGAAAGTGCATCTAGGCATCCCTTGTGGATTTTGGTTGATTTATGACAAACAAATGATATCCTAACCAAATTCTTTAGATGAGTGCAGGTTTCAATGAAATTATGAAGTAATCGCAAAAAGATAGGAGAGTGATGAATCAAGTTGAAAAAAGCTCAGGAGATGAATAGAATACTTTTTGTGTATGGAGTGTGTTGGAGAAACACACTCCAATAGATCAAGCAAAAGAAACCAATCTCACTGCACAAGTTTACACAGGTCCGAACTAGTCCGATGTTCACTGGACTAGTCCGATAACCTCTCTGTCCAGGATCAGACAAGTCCTCCCAGTGCAAACTTGTCCGCACTGGTCTAGTCTGATAAACTACGGACTAGTCTGATAAACCTTCTGATCAATATCGAACAAGTTCGATATTCCACGGACTAGTCTGAAATCCCCACTAACCAACATCGGACAAGTCTCCACAATTTCAGACTTGTCCTTAGTCCCTAGAAATTCCATGACACCGTACTAGTCCAATATTCTCTCTGACTAAAATGGAACAAGTCCTCCAAGTGCGGACTTGTCCTCAATTCACTAAGGGTTTCACCACGCCGGACTAGTCCGATATGTGCCGAACTAGTACGAATATTTCCAGAGGTAAAAATGGACTAGTCCACCAGTTGCTGGACAGGTACGATAATTCAGGACACTTAGGGTTTCCCACACGCCGCACACCAGACTAGTCCGGAGTCCACCACGGACTAGTCAGAACTCTGTAAAACGTAACGGTAACCTTGGAAACCCTAGTATAAATAGAGGTGCACGGCCCCTAATCAAATACTCTCGGCCCCCTGCACCATCACACCTTCCAAGAGCCCATAAAACATGTCTCTCCACACAATCCAACGCAAGAAAGATCAAATCCTTGAGGATTAACCATAGATCAAAGGAGACACATGTTCTTCACGTCTTGAGCTCTTGGGTTTGATTCTCTCACACACTCTTGCTATTTCATTGCATACTTTTGAGTGTGTTTGGTGGTGTTTTGATTTGTGAATCTTGGGGAGCCCTCAACCTGTGAGAAGGCCACTTGAACACGGTTGTTTTACCCCTTTGTGATTTGTGGAAGAGAATCGGCCTCCGTGGCGATTCAACGAGGGTAGGGTTGGTGAAGACCCGGTCCTCCGTGGGCTCCTCAACGTGGATGTAGATTTTCTCTGTGGAATCAAACCACGATATAAAAATCATTGTGTCCTTTGTTTTGTTCTTACTACTCATTGCAATTTAGGGTTTGCTCGATCTTGTTAAACTTACGTTAAAACTTCAAAACTAAAGTTAACTTGTGCCATATCTAGTTTCATTGAAGCAATACATTCAATTTACAACTCAATTTCCGTTGCATAAAGTACTTGGTTCGAAATAATTTATCAAACTTGATCAATCTAGTCCGCACACACCAGACTAGTCCGCACCCTACCGGACTAGTCCGATTTCTCGGTGTTTCATCATGTTGTTAAGTGTTTCAGGTTCCTACGAAAAGTTCAAAAGGCCTATTCACCCCCCTCTAGGCTACATTCAGAAGGTGGGAGCGAGCACTGAGAAAAGTGTGAGGTGGTTGTCTGGAGGTGATGGCAGAGATGGCATGTCTGTACTGGGAGTTGAGACCACGAAGGAGGTTAAGAACTTGACTGCTCTCTGACACTGGCTGGCCAACTTCCTGAAGACAGTCTGAAAGATGTTTCAGTTTTGCACAATAATCAGCGATCGAGAGATCACCTTGGCACAGAGTCCAAATTCTGCTTCGTAAAAGACAGCTCGTTGCATTTGGTTGTCATGAAAGAGTGCATCGATCGCATTCCAGAGAGAAAATGCATCGGTCTTCCTCTGATGAACTATCTGCAGAACTTCAGGTGCACAAGTGGAATAAATCCAGTTGACAACACATTGATCAATGCGATACCACTCCTTGTCTTGATGCATCAGAGGCGTATAAGACAGAATGTGAGATTGGAGGCCAAGCTTGCCGAGTGCAGAATCGAAGAACATGTGCCAGACCGAATGATTCAGATTGGTGAGTTGAAGAATCACTGGAATGTGGGAGCGAATGTTGACTGACTGAAGAATGTCAGCATTCGACGCAGAGGAGCTCTGGTGATCACCATCGGCATCGCCAGTAGTGGAGGAGGGGGAAGAGTTTGGGTGGGATGGAGAAAATGTTGGATTAAACTCCATTGGTGCGGAAGCTGTGTAGAAGGGATCGATCTGTTGTATGGTGGAGTTGGAATCTGATACGATGAAGAGGAATTGAGAACGATCGATGATTCATTCATCAGTGGAGTTTACTTATATATAGAGCTAGCATGCACAGGCGCGCGCTGCTCGAGTAGTTACAGGACGTGAGTGAGTGGTGTCGTTGGCGCGATCAGAGATCGTAGAAGATGACGTGCGTGTATGGAAGTGGTTGCAGACTACACTTCGTTGACACTAGGAGCTTCCGGAAATTTCTAGATCGACGACCTCTTCACTTGCCGGTGCTGCCGTGCCACGATTGTTTGTTGAAGGGAAGTGGGAGAGTGGCAGGAATCGTGGACTTGCCGTCACGTTTATGTCGCTTCTCGCTTGTTATGCGTGGGAAAATGGCTCCTATAAGGCTGTCGTCAACAATGAGAAGTAAAAATGGTACCTTATTTAGACTTTTGCAAGATTTCAGATAGTCATTTTTTTCTAGTCTATAAAAAACAACGCAATTTTGGGGAGGCGAAAAAATGAATCGTGGAGCGGTAGCAGCTGACCATCAACTTTCTCACTGGGCTTGTAATGGAGGAGAAGGGCAGCCACGCGAGCATGGCGGCGCGAGCAGGACGGCTACACGAGCAGGTGAGGAGGCAGGAGAGGATAATGTGCTTGGATTGATTCAAGAAACCCTAACGCCGGCGCGACGCGGTGCAGAGGAGGAGGCTGTCGCGGCGTCGAGGAGGAGGTTGTCGCGCGGTGCATCGCAGCACGGATGAGGAGGCCGGTGCGCAGCAGAGAGGAGGTCGGCGCGCAGTGCGGAGGAGGAGGTCAGCGCATGGCACGTCGCGGTGCAGAGGAGGCTGGTTCCTGGCACATCGCGGTGCAAAGGAGGCCAACGGGCGGTGCAGAGGATATCGGTGTGCGGCACAGAGGAGGAGGCCGGCGTGCGGAGGAGGCCAACGTGCGGCGTAGAGGAGGCCAGCGCGACACAAAGGGAGCAAATCGGTGCGCGGTGTTTTGTGGTGTAGAGGAGGTCGGTGTGCGGCGTGGCACGATGCAGAGGAGGAGGCCATCGCGCGGCGCGTTGTGGTGCGGACGAGGACGATGCGCGGCGTAGAGGAAGAGGTCAGTGCACGGGCTGGGAGAGGGCGGCCGCTCATGAGGGAAAGAGAGACCGACATAGCAGGGGTGGCGGGGTTGAAGACGTAGGGCTTGACGGAGCTGCGATTCAACCATAGGCCAATGGCGGCAGAGAGGCGGGGGTGGGGCGGGAGGAAGATGATCAGAGCATGAGAGTAAGTATCGGCAGTCCGGTGCCAGCATTTTGCGAATCCGGAAGGAGCTGAGGCAAAATGAATAGACCGAATACTCATCTATTGGAGAATAAAAAGTAGCCTAAGAAGAGGTATTTGAGGGATAAATTTGCATTTGTCTCTTCTGTTGGAGACAGTATAAGTCTGTAATGTTAGCCCCAAGTTATTTTTGATTTATGAAGTAGCTTAAATGCTAATGTCCTCAACAGCTGCCCTTAATGCAAAATTATTTTGAGCTGGGTCTGCTTTGCTCTGCAAATAGAGGGACTATCCTACCGTACCCAAACCAACGGATATGTTTTCTTTTCCACGCACCCTTCTTCCTCCGCCCGCAGTTCTTCCTAAAGCCACCGCCCTTGCCCCCACCATCGCCCTCACCCTCGACCCGTGCCACCCTTGTTGATCCCCACGACCATCATCCCCGTTGACCACTACTACCACCGCCCACGCTGAGCTCCCTCCGCCACACATGGCTATGGCCTTCTACCCTCTGTCCGTCTTGCGCGTACACCTCTCCCCACTCCTCCCCAGCTCCTCAGCCGGGGTGTCATTTCTCCTCCATTGTGGTCACAGCGTCCGCGACCACAGAGTTCGATTTCAAGACATACATGGGAACGTGCGGCAATCATGAATTGGGCCTTGGAGCGGTCATCCCGATCAGGGAGCCCCCCCCCCCTACTGCGGCGACTCTGCCTCATCTTCTCCCCCTTGCAATGCTCCAGAGTTAGGGTCTGCACCCGACTTCCACGCCCTCATCAGCACAAGCTGAACCGCAACCCGTGGGTTGACCCCGACTCACCATCCTCCGACGCCCCACGCTCTTCGCCATGCTCCACGAGCTACCATCGCCAGGTCATGCGGTGTCATTCATTCGGATCAGAATCATCGCTCTGGCTAGTTGCCGTGAGAAGCAGAGCAGTCGAGGTCTCAGAGGAGTGTGCGTTCTGTCTACCCGATATTTCGATTTGGGTATTTCAATCTTTTTATAAATTCAGTTATTTGAAATCACTATCCAAAATATTCTAATAATATTCGTTACTAAAAAATTTTGAGTACCTAAATTTTTATTCGGTCTTCGGTCTTGTCTGAAATACTCAAACTATATGTTGTGTCTATCTCACGGAGTCCGACAACCAGGGTATCCAAGGTACATGCCTGGTCTAGCCGATCCTAGGTTAGCATGGTCGGGCGAGCCCGAGCCCCATCGGTGAAATCGTCCCCCTCCTCCTCGGCTCTGATGGTCAGAAGAGTGAGACTTCCAACCCTGGCTTGATGAGACTCCATACCCGTCCAGTCGAGCCCCGCCTACGAGAGTTGGGACTACGCCAATCGAGTCCCTGTATGGGAGACCGTGCCAAATTCAAAGCCATCTCCTTGGACGTCCTGTCCTGTCCTATCATGGACAACATAACGGCCCAAAAATCGAGGCACTGACAGGGGGCTTGAAGTGACCGAACACGAAAGGCACGATGCTTGTAGCCTCCAATGTTCAACCCCATCCTGAGTAGCGTAAGGATAGGGACAAATATGTAAACCCCGCTTCTCATATGAGGAAAGAGGGAAGTAGCTAGAAAAGAGAGGATTTGCCTCCGCCTATAAAAGGGGGTCAAAGCCATTCTTTAAAGGAGAGCCGAATAAGACAACCAGAAAAACAGGGGCTTCGTCCCCTCCACGAGAGCACTACAATATCTCCTCATACATGTACTCCTCCACCATTGATAATGAGAAGAAGGGAACACCGGACTAGACATAGGGTGCCTTGCCCGAACCACTGTACATCCTTTGTTCTACCGGCTAGGCCCTTTTGAGGTGGAGCGTGCGGTACATACGACACTCACCGTCAATCGATACACCGACAGTTGGCACGCCAAGTAGCGGGACTTCCACGTGTTCTCGTTCATCCCCGCCTCGATGGCTCCACCAAGTATGGCCTCTATCTCCGTCTCGAAGCTCTACTCCAGGCGTCCCGATCAGCGATGCTGCCATGCCTGACCTTTGTCCTGTCACGGATCCCCGCTCCGAGTGCCTCTTGGTATTTCTTAACACCACAGATCATCTATGGTGATATATGAGATCCGCAAGCGCACAGAAGATACCATAGTAGCATTTCACCCACGACTATTCCCAAGGGTATCATATTTATCCCAAAGGAAGGTGGTGAAGGAAAGTAAACACTAGTTTCATGATCAAAGTATAGGGTACTAAGTAATTATCAGAGCAGGGGTAAGTTGATAAATAAGGATAGTGTGACACACACCTAAGCAATCTACTCTATTGGATAAGGATGTCCTAGTGAAGGTAAATTTACGAGATGGAGTTACTCCTACTGTGCTCTAATTACTCATATACATAGTCTAATAATGTACAAATAAATATGCTAATGGTGAATACTAGGGCTTAACTGTCCAACACATCAGGCACGGGTTCACTCTTGATGACATCAGAATGATTCCCGCCACGAGCCTGCGGTGTAGCCGAACATGGGGAATTACAAAGAACGGACGGGGCTGTCACCACCTGCCGCCTACCTCTGCAACTTGTGATTCTAGGAGGCATACAACGCTACTTAACTATCTATGCACCACACTTACATGTTAAGCAAATACCTTAAAGGCTCAAGTACAAGTACCTTTCTAAGGCAATGACTAACCTAAACATCATTGAACCAATGTTGGAACCAAGCACTAACATATTCATATTAACGTAATCATGTTATTACCTAATTAGACTATAGTGGTGGTGTTTGATGTTTATGATAAAATGATATAACATTATGAACAAGTCATAATAACATCTACACCTAGCACATACATGGACTCAACAATCAAACAAGAAAAGTTTTGCCCAAGTAAATAAATGAAAAGAAACTAATAATAATATTATTGTAATGCATAAAGTAACAACAGGAAAGAAAGATACATGAGCCATACCTTTCCCAATTCGGACTTGAGACTAGAGGCTCCTCTCTACAGCCTAACCTTCACTAAGAAACTATGAGAACTAGTGTATACAAGAGAGAATGCTTGATGTATGAAGTGAAGTTAGACCTATCCCTCCTATTTACACACGGAGTAGAGGCGGTCCCCGTCACCAAAAGTGTGTGAATTAGTCACCATCATTATCAACTCACCGTGGGAGGTCGACACGTGGAAGTTGATCACGTTTGGCAACACTACCAAGTTGATCGAGCTGGTCAGAGGGCCAAATGCGGTGTGCTTCCTCTAGGTGGCTGACAGGTGGGTCCTCTGACCATTTGAGAACTCTACGCCGTTGGATGCCCTCGGATACTTCTATAGGTGGGCCATTTGATCCATGTGTTGCCACATGTCAAAGTCTGATTGGGTAGGAAGGTATTCGTTTGGATTTTCCCTTGGATTCACTTCATTTCTGCATAAAATACCTGCATGCACCATTTTCTCCAAGTACAAGTGGAACGAGGTTATTTCTAAAAGCAACATGTGTAAGAAATGTCTACTCCGTCGCATAATTGAGATATATTGACGGTTGAAATTGGTACTTAATGACCGTGAAAAGCGCTTATGGCCGGACACTAGTGTTGGAGTTGAAGCATCACCTCGTGTGTAGCAAACCAACTACTCACGCAATTTTTTGGACGAAGCTCCAAGCGCCAAGCCATGACCAACTGCCTGTCCCTCTCTCCCAAGACTGAAAGTACCAACAGTCAGGGCAATCGGGGAGATGAGGCACCAGTTTCTAGCACAGAACTATAGCCGACCTCCCGCCCTTCATGTCAAATTTGAGATCCACCGCTCTTGCGATTTTGTAGACGAGGCACCATTTTATGGCCACTGACCACAAGACAGATCCTCCTGCTGCCTCGAGCCATGGATTGGCAGATGAAGGACGGGCATCCACGTCACCCCGCTGGCCCAGGCTAGCAACAACTAGCTTGGCCGCAACCTAATTACGCACCAAGCATATGTGATGTCGACCCCCTCCGAACCACGAGCGGCTCTTGGATGGGGCATGACGTTATGCTACTGCCGAACACAATGCTTTTTTATGAGGCCAAGGAAAGTTTTCGAGTTACGTCTCATGCGTAATTCGGCTGAGGTCCGGGTTCCAAGGTCGCCCTCCCTTAGGGTTCCGAGACCACCCAGAACGAACTAGAGCGAGGGCAGATGATCGGAGGTAGTCCTGTAAGGGAAATTTTCAAATGTAGCAGATACCTCCAATGCCTCCGACACTCCGTATCCGATACCTAGCTTTGCTATTCAGCGTTAACCATCACTTATATTCTGAGGGTATGATTGGAGGTCAGTTGAGGTCAGGTGTTGTCTCTGCTTCCACTTGATAGTTCGAGCTACGCGATGCTGCTGTGACTGCGGCCGTGGCCAGCTCGCAGTTGTGATGCTCACACACGAGGGCCTATAGGAAATTTGCCTCCACCATGATGATCCCCTTGGGGTCGGGCAGCTTCAACTTGAGGTAGGTGCAGTTCGGGATGACCAGGAACATCGCATAGCCTAACCTTTCCAGGACGACGTGGTAGGTGCCATCAAAGTCGAGGACCTCAAAGTTGAGGGCCTTCATGTGGAAATTGGACTTGTCCTCCAACTTGATGAGGAGGTCGATCTTTCCAGCGGCACCACGTGCTTGCTGGGGATGACACTTTGGAAGGGGGTCGTGTCGGACAGAGGTTCGAGTGCAATGTTCACAAGGCATCAAGGGTCCCAACCTAAAGGATATTGAGACCAGTTCCTCCATACATCAGGACTGTGGTAAGGCGTTTTGAGCCTACTACCAGATTCATGGCCATGGAAAAGCGCCCGAGTTGCGGTATGAGGTCAAGATAGTCTGTTTAGTCAAAAGGGACCGCCATTTTGGACCATCGAAGGAAGGTCGAAATGGTCAAGACGGCAATGTTGACCTCTCAGGTATAGGTGGCCAACGGGCCGCGTTAGACCGGCCCGACCCGAGCCCGGCCGTGCTCGAGCCTTAAAAACCTCGGCCCAGCAAGGTTCGAGAAAAATCGGGTCATGTCAGGCCAGCCCGTGATCCTGAGGTCAAGGCCCAGGCACGGCGCGAATCTAGTTTAGGCGTGCCGAGCGGGCTTGGCCCGCGGCCTGTTTAAGTTCAAATTACATAAAAAATGCAAAAAAAAAACAGAATTGGTCCTAGACAGACCGTGTCGGGCCGTGCCGGCAAGCCTGACGGGCTGGAGATTGAGGCCGGGGCATGGCCCGCACCGGGCTTCGGGTCGTGCTAAGTTCGGGCCGTGCTTTTTTGCAGCCTTTCGTGTCGGCCCATCTGGCCCGACCCATCTGGCCACCTATACTCTCAGGCCATCAACTTCTACTTATGGCGGCTCTCCTAAGCTTGACTTCACCTGAAAATCACGAGGCCGCCCTTCGACGTGGGAAAGGCTAGCTCGTCGAGCTCGGGACTCGCATGTCATTCCAGAGAGGAAAGTCACAGTAACATCAACGTTGACAACATCGGAATTGCACTTCTTTGAGAAGTGCTGAATGTAATATCAAATGGATTCATTTGACTTCTGTCGGTGACCCTTGAGGTCCCAAGACTTACCAGGGTGTGTGTAGGTCCCTTGAAAGTTTCCGACGAATGTCTCCCTAAGCTCGGCCCAATCCCGAATGCAATCATGCAGGTGGTATTCCAGCAAAGCCCGATCGACTCAGCTATGTAGATGGAGAGGTATTGGATGATGAAGTCGTCATTGTCAGTCTTGCCAGCTCTATAAGCCAGACAGTAATCCTCCAGCCAAACGCTATGTTGGATTCCCCATCATACTATCCGGTGTTGGTCGGGGCCCAAAATTATTATAGAAAGGGAGTGTTGTGTATTTGTTTCCCAAAGGATTTTGTCCTGGGGGAATTAGAGCTTGGGCTCGGATCCTCTTTGTCGTCATAGAGTGGTGAATCCGCGGGACCTTTCTAAAATCGTCACTTGGCCCCGAGGGTCCAATTAAGGTTGCACAATCCTACGAGCTCGTGTTTCAAGTTGCATGATGGGGTCGAGATCTAGCCCTTTCGGACCGGGTTGCTTGCCTTAGTGCACAGGTCCCGGTGGGGCTCGAACTGCTCTGACTGTGTCTTCCTGAGCTAAGGAGCTTTCGACTAGTTGCGCGGCAGTCGTGGACAGGAGAGCACAAAGATCTTGGTGAACCTGCCAGACTTTGGGGTCGGCAAGCTCAGGTATGTTGCGCAGTATGGTGGCTGCGATCGCCACATTCTGGCCGGCTTGCTGGAAACACGGGCGTGACAGTCATTGACGATATCGGCTTGGATTGGCGAGTGCGGAGGCATGTTGTGTTCTTGCTTGTGCTAGGGCCAAGGCACACTGTTACCATAAACGCGACAACATGAGCATCTAGCTGCGCTTCATCTTCCTTCAGAGCGACACGCTGTGCAACGAGCTCTAGCTTGAGGCGTTGCGCTTCTAGCAGCTCGAGGTCGGCCTGCGGGGTCACATTTTGGACGGTGTGGTGAGTTGGGGGGCATCAGCCGTCTCAACAATGTGACATTCGCGTGAGGGGTGCTCGCTCCCCTCTGGGCTGTCATTGAAGCTCAAGCTTTACTCCAAGATATGGTGAAGGGACGTTGGTACACGCTCAATCATCCCTGCAAAAGGTTGTGCCGAGACATCACAGGTGGTGCATGTGCTGGAGTTATCGATTGCCCAGCTTGTTCCGGACTGGGCACTAGGCACCTTGTTAGAGACCGAAAGGGTGCCAGAGTCGTTGGCGAAGAAGTTCAGGCTCCCAAAGGAGAGGGCCTAATGTGTGAGGGCGAGGTCGGACTCTCATTGCCTCTGGTGGTGACAAACTCGAAGTCACCAAAAAGGACTCCCGGGCACAAAGCAAAGCATATGAAGTCATCTAGGAAGCAGATAGTGGAAACTTGCGATAGTTTCCTACCTGGTGCGCCAACTATTGGTGTTTATACTACGGACTAGTATCGATTGCGTTGCACGTTCGTCCTCGAGGTGGCTGTTGACGGCTGTTATATACCAGTTTCACCCATCAATATAACTAAATTTTGTGAAGGTAATATCATTTCTTGCACACATCACCTTTCTATTTAACCTATTTCAACTTGACCTTGGAGAAATAGTGCATGCAGTCATTTATTGCAAGAAATGAGGTAAAAGAGGGGAAGCAATCCTATGAAATATCATTCCAGCCAATTAAGTGCCAACATGTAGCATCACATGGATTAAATGGCCCACAAACAGAAGTATCTGAGGCCATCCATAGTATATTACCCATATCAGTCAATGGGATCCACCTGGAAATCACCCCAGGAAGCACAATGGAATGGTCCAACTTTATGTTCAGCTGACGAGGGGGTTCGGTCGACACCTTCCTGGCATCGAACTCGGTTAGCTTCCACGTGTCAACTCCCCGTGCTGCTCTGTTCACGATGAAGACTGATTCGCACGCTTTTGGTAGCAGGAACCGACCCTTCTCCAGCTATAAATTGGACCCCTACCCTCATTTCACACACACACACACACACCACTTGAGTGTTCATTCTATTATATCCACTATTCTCTATAGGTTTAGAGGAGTTTAGGCAATAGAGAGGAGAGCTTCTAGTCCATAGTACAAATTAGGAAGGAGTAGAAAGAGTCTCTCTCTTTCCAATTCTAAATTGGAAAAGGTATGGATCTCATATTCCTAGTTGTATTTGTGACTTTATTCTTAATAAAGATGTTATCTTTAGTCTTCTTTTATTCATATACTTGGATGAAGAATTTCATGTTTGACTGTGGATTTAGTATTTATGATTATGTTATACCACTCTCATTATATCATCATAAACATTACAAACCCCCACTATAGTCTAAATAGTTATGACATGATCATGTTAATATGAATGACTTATGCTATGTTTAACATTGGTTCAATGATGTTTAGGTTAGTCATTGCCTTAGGATGGCTTGTGCTCCAGCTCTTAAGGTATTTACTTAATATGCTAGCATGGTTCTAGGATAGTTAAGTAGTGTTGGATGTCTCATAGGCCCACGGATTGAAAAGGTAGGCAGTAGGTGGTGAAAGCCTTATCTGTCCTTGTAATCCTTCACGTTCGGCTATGCCACATGCTCTTTGCTGGAGTCGTCCTAGTATTGCTAGTGGTAAACCCGTGCCCGATGTGTTGAACAACTTAGCATGAGAATTCACCATTGATATGATCATTAGTATCTAACTTAGGCTATGTATATGTATACTAGAAGCATAGTAGGAGTATGTACCTAACTCTTAGCCTAATCCCTCTTGACCCATTTATCCCCCTTAGGATAGAATGCTCTTGTGTGTGTCACACTACCTCTACAATTATCTACTACCATCCTTACTAGAACTCTATCTAGACCAACCTATCCCCTCCATTTGATGATTGACATGCTTCCACCTAGCCTTCCTTTGGGATAATATAAATGACACCCTTGGAATACCCTTTTAAGGGCAAATGCTACATCGATAGTTTCCTTGCGTTTGCGAACTCTTATCTGTGATGTAAGAAACGTCAACAAGTATTTCTAGCGCCATTGTCGGGGATGATTTGTTAGTGTTTCTTAGGATCCATCAACAAGCATCAGGCACCATTGTCAAGGAAGGCAGCCGAAGTATTGCATGATTGAGTGAATAGGATAGGACCCTGGGTAGGTTTTTAGTAGGATAACCCTTGTTGTTTTCGCATTTTATATGAAAATAGGGTAGTGTATGTCTGATTTCTGCTTGCCGGAAAACTTTGTTGAAGATCTCGAATCCCTTTTGAGAGATCAACCACGTGTCGTTACTCCTTAGAAGCTCCATGCGACAAAGGAAGCCAGCGCTACTGCACCAACAATTAAAACGCTAATGGCCCTAAAGACCCTTCGTGAGTTTTCGGCTCTCTCTGCTAACAATGTGCCTGTTGGGCCCACTGTTAACATGGGAGACCTGAACATTAAAATCAAGACTAGCCTGATCATTATGGTGCAAGTCAACCCATTTTGTGGGAAGGCTAACAAGGATGCAAATGCTCACCTGCAACATTTCCTTGAGATCTGCAGCACTTTTAAGATCAAGGACGTATCTCCTAATGTCATCCATCTTAGGCTGTTTCCGTTCTCCCTTCTTGGGAGAGCGAAGCAGTGGTTCTACACGAACCAAAGTGTTGTAGACACTTGGGAGAAGTGGTCTACGGCATTCCTCGCCAAGTTCTTTCCGTTGGGCAAAACCAATGCCCTACGTTGAAGAATTTCCAGCTTCCTGCAAGACGCTAAGGATTCTATTCCCGAGGCATGGGAAAGGATACATGAGTACATCCTGGCCTGTCCCCACCATGGAATGGATGACTGGTTGAGTATCCAAAGCTTCTACAATGGGATGATCCCTTGCGCCCGTGACTATGTCGATGTTGCTGCTGGAGGTGCCTTCTTCTCATTGAAGGTGCCCAAAGCGAAAGATTTGATTGAGATAATGGTGTCAAACATGGGTTCGAGCGACGAGCATCTCCATACCCATCAGCGAGGCATGCACACCTTGAAGGAGGTGGACATGATCGCTACCAAATTGGACCTCCTCATGAAGAAGATAGATGGACAAGCTAATGGGGACGTATGTGGCAATGCCTATGCCCTAGACTCTCACATCACATGTGAAGTCTATGGAAACACGGGCCATTTGGGCAATGACTGCCTAGAAACCGTGGGGATGCCTTATATGTAGCGAACAATGGGAACAACAATGACTATCGTCCAGGAGGTCAAGGGTGGGGCCAACCACGCCCTTTCTTTCAAGGAGGGTACAACGACAATGACAACAATGGAAATCAACCCAACTTGAGAGAGCTTGCCATTAGCCAGCTGAAGATTAATGATGCATTATCAAAGAAGCTCTCAGCTAATGACAAGACCCTAGAAAACATAAATGCCAAGATTGAAGGACTATCCTCGACCTTCAAGAACCAATTAAGCTTCAACAAGATGCTGGAGACTCAGTTGGCTCAACTGACAGCTACTGTTCCACCAGTAGAGAATGGCAAGATGTCAGGGCAACATGAACCTCCCATGGAAAAAGTCAACATGATTTCTCTACGGGAAGGAAATTGGCTGAAGGACCCTGAATATCCCTTCATATCTTGCTCGATTCGAGCTCACTACTTTGACAAGGAACTATTTGACCTTGGAGCAAGTGTGAGTGTGATGACCAAGGTGGTCTTTGACCAACTGAACTTCACGGAGCTTACTCCAACACCAATGCAGCTCCAACTGGCTGACTCTTCAGTTCGTTATCCGGCGGGTATAGCTGAAGATGTTTTGGTGAAAATTGGGAATTGCTTCATACCCGTGGATTTCGTGGTTCTCGACATGGATGTCGAGAAGGATACGCTACATATTCTTGGGCGCCCATTCCTTAGCAACGCGAAGGCTCGCATAGATGTGGGATCTGGAGATTCCACTTTCATATCAGTGACAAGGAGGAGAAGTTTAACTTTCGCCCAAAGCCAGAGCAATGCTCCATGATTCGTATCAAGTTTGGGCCGAATGTTAAACACATTCAAGAGGTCAAAGTCACACCTCCAAAGGTGGACCTGCTCATTGCATTCATGAGAGAATTGATCTATGCGGAGAACTCATCTTACCGCCCACGTCGACATCCCAAGAAGATGGAGAAGTTTGGGCCCCCTAAAGGCCCAAGTCCACCAAGCTGCCAAAGAAGGAATGGCGGAAGAAACAAGACAAGTCGTCTGAGCCCATCCCTCCACGCCCGGATGTCAAGAAGTGAGGAAAGAGGAATGTCCATCTCATAGAACGGTGGTCAGACCTAGCCAATAGGTTAATTGGTAGTTATCTTTTCTTTTGTTTTTCTTTTCTCTTCATTTGGTTTTCCCCAGTTTGTTTGATTTTCCCCACTGCATATTTGAGTTTTCTTAGCAAGTTGAGAATATTATATTCTCAACTATTATTTTTATTTCTTTTATTTTCACAAAAAGAAAATTTTTGGATTTTGAAAAAGGGTTTTTATTCGAAAAAATTTTTTCTGGGCTGCAAATATAGTATTTCACCAACGTGCTAATTTTATAGCCGTTGGGGAGCCACCTGCCAAAAGGGGGAACATGGGAGCCCACATTTCAGTGCGGTTGGCCCCCCTGTTCAGCCGACATGGGAAAGAGCCAATTTGGCTCTCTCTCCTCCAATGGCTACATTTGATCTTCTTATGACCGTTGGGGAGTTTACACTATAAATGGTGGCCGTGAGGAGCACTCCTCTTTACACTTCACCTCATTTCACACCTTCTCAAAGTCACTATTTGCTCACATTGTTTTTCTTGCTCTTCATTGAAGACTCTTGATCAAATCCAACCCAAAAAGATTTGTTTTTGTTTGCATTTGCAATTTGCTCTCAAGATTCTTCAAGAGAAAATTCGTCGGGGGTTTTGCTTTTACTAACATCATATCTTTCGAGTTTTTGCTTTGTTGTGTTCTCGCTTGTTGTGGCCATAAAAGGAATGAAGAGGTTCTTTAGGAAGAGGAAGAAGGCTGCAAGCTCAACCCATGGTGGAGACTCAAGTGCACGTCCCTCTTCTGTTGCTACACCAAGTTCATGGAGGAGGAGTGTATGTGAGGACACTCCCATGGGTGAGAGAAGCAACCCGTGGCAACTTCTCCACGATAATGACCTCGACATACAAAGTGAAGTTGAAGATCAAGCATGTTAGCTCCTCCAAGATCATGAGTTTTTTCATACGAAAGCTTATGATCCGGATTTGATATCCAAAAGAGGTCTGATTCCAAATTCTTTTCCATTTGGTGTGCACTAGGATGGGAGAATTTTGCTAACATAGAGGAGAAAGGTTCACGCCTTCTGTCCATGCAATTCCTTTGCACCCTCAAAATAGGATTTGATGATATTTCTTTTAGATTATTTCGAAAAGAATACAACATCCTATAGAAATAATTAAGTGAAATCATAGGCTTCCAGAAACGTTGTTTGCTAGACTTAGACACTTTGCCTAAGTTTAACAAACAAAGTTTTTTGTATGAATTGACTAGCGAGATCAAATGCAGTGCTCCTAGGAATAGCCACTTGCACAATCATAATTTACGCTTCATGCATAGATGGGTGGCTATGAATATGTTCCCTAGAGGAGATGTTAGAGTAGTGCGTGATGATGAACTGAAAAATTTATTTGCCATGATTAAAAAGATAAAAGTTGTTCCAATTATTGCCATGAAGACACAATGGTCAGATTACATTTCAAGGACAGGGCGAATTGAATGCACTTCATTGATTACCCGCATTGCTACTAGGGTAGGAGCACTAGAATATACTTCATCTGAATATATTGAAATCGAACGAGAATTAATTAATGAAGATTATCTAGTGCATGGCCATACCCTTAAGCATGATCATGATGACTCTTTAATGTTTTATTGTCCTGGCTTTGTCAATGAAATTCAGTTACCTAACCTGGATTTTCATTTGAACAATTGCCGTAGGCTAACCATTGATCTTCTTCCCGTCAAGGAAGCCCGAAGAAGTAGTCTCTGGCAGAGTAACTAGAAGTCATGCAAGGAGAGCGGCCATGCCTCTAACAACCTCCACGGTCCACGAGTGTGAAGAGGAAGAGGACCCAACGGGTGATGCACCCGGATGAATTCAACCTCCATCGTATGAGACCGAAGGTCCGTCTTGGCATGGATGGTTGCGTACCACGTGGGAGCCACCCCAATCCACTTCAAGCTCTAGCAGCTTGCCCCCAACATCCATGAGAAGGTGTCGTTCCACTTTGGCTAGAAGTCATCATGACTATAGCCAAGGAATGACGGATCTCACTAGATGTATGGAAGATCTTAATGTGAGGACGGGAGACATCTACAACACTCTCCAAGAGCATATCCTAGGTACCCAAGATTGACAACAACACATGGGCGCTCAGTTCACCAACTTCAACTTCATGCTACAACAACAACAAGCCGATCTGGCGGCATACTTCCATCATCAAGGGTTCAACCCTTATCACAGAGGTGATTGAAGAACAAGCTTGGGGGAGGACCCCACTTGAGGTAAATTGTATCACATCACATATTTATTTTCCATTCATCCACCATTCACCTTCATATAAAAAAATAAAATAAAATAAAATATAGAGTATATTTGCTTTTAAATAAAATAAAAGATGTGCAGTAAGAATGGTTTAGAATTCACATAGATGAAATGATGAATAGTTGCTTTGTTTTAATTTTCCTAAGTCCCTAGTTTACAGCTTACAACTCTCCAAAATATTGCTTCAATTGGCCAAAATCACTTTTGTCTTGATTTAGAAATTGTTGGTAGCAAAAGCTTAATCCAATTCTAAGTTGTTGTGAGATATAATATGGTGATAGGGCTGCTATTCCTAGTTTGAAAGTGAAACTTTGATTTCCGGAGAAATTCTAAAAAGATTTAACTTACTCTCATTGGATTGGAAATCAAAGCCATATGATATTTTACATTGATAAACCCTATGCTTATGCTATTTGTCTTCACATTGAGCTTAGTCAAACTAGTATAGACCTATGTGAGAATTCACTCATTTCTTTTTTAATTCAAGACTTCACTTGCACATGCTATACTTCTACACTAGAAGTAAGCAAAATTCCATCATACCATCATTCCACAATAAAAAAAAGAAACTCCATACCATTCATGCTTAGTACTCTCTCCAAATTTATTGCATAAAAAGTGAGTAGAAGACATAGCTACAAGAAAAAAGAAAAAGAAAATACATGCTTACATCATAAGCATGAGAAAAAAAAAGAAGAAAGAAAGTAGCCATGTTTCAGCCCTGCAAACTAAGAGAGTCTACATAAATAGGAGTCATCTCAAATATTCACATCCACTTCCACTCCATCACACATGCACAAGCCTTGAATTAAATAGTTTTGAATTAATTTCTCCTAAGGCTTGCTTTTTTGACTTAGCAATATTATGTGTTGCAAATATGCCTACTATATTCCCTACCATGCTCCACATACAAGCCTTATTTAGTGGTAGGATGAGTATAGGCAAAAGTGCCTTGGTAAGGAAATATCCACTACACACAAAGGAGTGATTGAGAGAATCAATTTGAGGTACTTGAAATCTAATTGAACTCTCCGAAATTTGAGTGGAACTTGATCTCTAGGGTATGCTTGCTCCATTTGTTGTTCTATCTTTCAACCACCCATGAATAGGAGAACGCATAAGCCACATAATGATTTAAGATGGGTGAAGTGCCATGCCAATTTTTGCTATAAAAGGTAGAGTATTTTGTTGTGCACATGGTACTTTTGAAAAATAGAACATTGTAGCAACTTCTGGTCATCAACCTAAGGTCTGACTTTGCTCGGGATGAGCAAAGGATAAGCTTGGGGAAGTTTGTTGACGACTGTTACATACCAACTTCACCTGTCAATATAACTCAATTATGTGAAGGGAATATCATTTCTTGCACACATCACCTTTCTATTTAACCTATTTCCACTTGTCCTTGGAGAAATAGTGCATGCAGGCATTTATTGCAGGAAATGAGGTAAAATTAGAGGAGCAATCCTAAAAAATATCATTCCAGCCAATCAAGCGCCAACATGTGGCATCACATAGATCAAATGGCCCACAAACAGAAGTATCTGAGGCCATCCAACGGTGTATCACCCATATGAGTCAATGGGACCCACCTAGAAGTCACCCAAGGAAGCACAATGGAATTGGTCCAACTTTCTATTCGGCCGACTAGGGGGTTCGGCCGACGCCTTCCTGGCCCCAAACTTGGTCAGCTTTCACGTGTCGACTCCTTGTGGTGCTCTGATCACGATGAAGACTGATTTGCGTGCTTTTAGTGGCGGGAACCGACCCTTCTCCAGCTATAAATAGGACCCCCTACCCTCACTTCATACACACACCACTTGAGTATTCATTCTATTGTATCCACTATTCTCCATTGGTTTAGATGATTTTAAGCTATAGAGAGGAGAGCCTCTAGTCCGTAGTCCAAATTAGGAAGGAGTAGAAGGAGTCTCTCTCTTCCCAATTCCAAATTGGGAAACGTATGGCTCTCATATTCCTAGCTATATTTTTGACTTTGTTCTAAATAAAGATGTTATCTTTAGTCTTCTTTTATTCATATACTTAGATGAAACATTTCTTGTTTAATTGTGGATTCCATGTATGTGGTAGGAGTAGTATTTATGATTATGCTATACCACTCTCATTATATCATCATAAACATTACAAACCCCCACTATAATCGAAATAGTTATGACATGATCATGTTAATCTGAATGACTTATGCTATGTTTCAACATTGGTTCAATGATGTTTAGGTTAGTCATTGCCTTAGGATGGCTTGCGCTGCAGCTGTTAAGGTATTTACTTAATATGCTAGCATGGTGCTAGGATAGTTAAATAGCGTTGGATGTCTCGTAGACCCACAGATTGAAGAGGTAGGCCGTAGGTGGTAACAACCCTATCTGTCCTTGTAATCCTCCACGTTCGACTATGCCACAGGCTCTTTGCGGTAGTCATCCTAGTATTGCTAGGGGTAAACCCGTGCCCGATGTGTTGAACAACTTAGCATGAGAATTCACCATTGATATGATCATTAGTATCTAACTTAGGCTATATATATATATATATATATATATATATATATATATATATATATATATATATATATATATATATATATATATATATATATATATATATATATACTAGAAGCATAGTAGGAGTATCTACCTGACTCTCGGCCTAATCCCTCTTGACCCGTTTATCCCCCTTAGGATAGAATGCTCTTGTGTGTGTAACACTACCTCTACAATTATCTATTACCCATCCTTACTAGAACTCTACCTAGACCAACCTATCCCCCTCCATTTGATGATTGTCATGCTTCCACCTAGCCTTCCTTTGGGAGAATATAAATGACACCCTTGGAATACTCTTTTAGGGGGAAATGCTACATCGTAGTTTCCGTGTGCTTGCGGATTTTTATCTATGACATAAGAAATTCTAACAAGTATTTCTGGAGCTGTTGTTGGGAATGATTTGTTATTGTTTCTTAGGAGCCGTCAACAGTGGCCAAGCTATGAACATAATTAATTTATACTAGTTCAGGCAAGATGCCTTACATCATGTTCGTTTCGGTGTCTCATGTTTCTTTGTTGAAAATGGGGAAGTTCTCTTACAAGCGATTTGTCTCTTTTGTGCAAGATGACCATTAGTCTCTGTTGACGGTTCTTAAGAAACACTAACAAACCATCCCCGGCAATGGCGCCAGAAATGCTTGTTGATGTTTCTTAACGTCACAGATCATCTCTAGTAAGAGATGAGGTCCACAAGTGCACGGAAACTGTCATGTAGCATTTCACCCAAGAGTATTCCAAGGTTATCATATTTATCCCAAAGGAAATAGAGTAAAGTAAACACTACTCTTATGATCAGGCTATGGATACTAATCAATTATCAAGACGGGGGTAAGTTGATAGTATATGGGTAGTGTGACACACACCTAAGCAATCTATTCTAAAAGGTTGATGGGTCCTAATGGAGATTATACTAAGAGTTGGGGAGTTACTCCTACAATGCTTCTAAAAAACATATACATAGACTAGGTTAGATACTAATGAGCATGTCAATAGTGAATACTTTTGCTAAGTTGTTCAACATATTGGTCACATGTTTACCCCTAGCAATACGACTCCCACCAAGAGCCTGTGGCATAGCCGAACGTGGAGGATTACAAAGGACAGATAGGGCTGTCACCACCTACTACCTACCTCTTAAATACGTGGGTCTACGAGACATCCAATGCTACTTAACTACCCTAGCACCATGCTAGCATATTAAGTAAATACCTTAGGAGCCATGGCACAAGCCATCCTAAGGTAATGAACTAAATCATCATTGAACCATGTTGATACATAGCATAAGTTATTCATATTAACATGATCATATCATAACTAATTAGACTATAGTGGGGGTTTGTAGTGTCTATGATGATAGATTAAGAGTGATATGACATAATCATAAAGACTACTCCTACCACATAAATGGAATCCACAATCAAACAAGAAACGCTTCATGCAAGTATATGAATAAAAGAAGACTAAAGATAATATCTTTAAAATACATAAAGTCACAAATACAACAAAAGATATATAAGCCATACCTTTCCCAACTTGGCCTTGGGACTAGAGGCTCTCCTCTATATAGCCTAACTCCACTAAGGACTAAGAGAACTAGTGTATACAAGAGAATGATGCTCAAGTGGTGTGTGTTGAAGTGAGGGGTGAGGGGTCCCATTTATAGCTGGAGAAGGATTAGTTCCTGCCACTAAAAGCATGTGAATCGGTCTTCATCGTTATCAGGGCACCACAGGGAGTCGATACGTAGAAGTTGACCATGTTTGGCGCCAAGACCTAGTTGGTCGAACCACCGGGTCGGCCGACCTGGTCTTGCATCCAAACGGTCTGTGCTTTCTCCAAGTGGGTCCCATTAACTGATATAGGGTGTACAATGTTGGATGGTGTGACACCCGGTTACGAAGATTGTAGGATCGAAGAGTACGTGAAAAGCTACCAGAGGGGGGTGAATAGTAGATTTAAAAAATCTTACGCAATGAAAACAATTAAATCCCAACACCTTCAGCAGAAAAATGATCTGTTAAATAAATCGTGTGTGTGACTAATATAAACGTGTTTCACTGTGAAAAAAGTGATATATATCAGATATAATCAAGTAACGAAGACGACACAACAAGAATCACTCAAATCCGGCGAGAGAAACTCAAGTTACGATCAAAAGATCAAACAAAGGTCAATCTGTGCTACCCGAGAAAAACAGTTCTGGAACGCTGCAAAGAAACTCGTGTAGATCAGTAAAAACAAATACAATGACCGTGAAATTTTGATAGATGATAGATAATCAAGTTTTGAATACAACCCAAAAAGAATCACGTCAATTGGATCTGTAAAACTCCACCAACGAAAGGTAGTGTTGTTCAGAAACTCGACGAGTAAAACTTGTCTGGAAGAAGTCGGACGAACAAGGCACAAAAGTTCCTTCAAACTACGAATTTCATTCAATAGAACACAAGACGAACAGCCCCAAAGTGGTAAACCACGAGCTCTGGCCTCCCTTGCTTATATAAGCAGCTCGAAAGCCAACCCAATCTCAACTAGGACTCTAATCCTACTCTGATTACGAATCAAAATTTCCATAACTGCTTAGGACTCTTCTATACACATATAGAAGCAATCTTAATACTTCCAAACACCTTAGGAACGTATCCCACACTCCTAAAACAACCCAAATTCGTGACCCATACGAAATCCTATCATAATCAACTCGATACTTTCCATATCGAGCCATAACCGATTCCGTCGCAGCCAAAATCATCAACTGATACAATCCGATCTTCCAATCCATAAACCATCTTCAGAACCATGTTGCCATGTCATGCACCGCATGCATACGTGCAAACTTCCTTCGATGTCCAGTGACCTTCATATGCACAGCCCTTGATTCAATCATCCTGCACGACCTCCTGATCAGCTCAACCACAGTTCCTCCCGAACTTGGTTGTTGGAACCTCATCTCCTCCGTGAGACTAGTCCAATGGATCCCGTCACCAGCCATGAATTGAACTCAAGCAACACCTGCACATGAACAAACAACCAATCCGTACGAGCCCAAGTCCGCGACTTGACTCAAGTCAGTTCCAAACACAACACCTTACGTGAGCACCTCACATAAGCATGTTGCAAAGCATAGCAAAACAATATCAGCCATATCAACCAAAACGCACCAAAAACTTAGTAAAATAATATTAAGCAAACTTTCCAACAATGTAAATCAAGTTCGAAACATTTCACATGAAAATTTGGAACATTACGATCAAGCTCTGAACCTTGCCAAAGCTAACCGGAGCTTGAGCCGGAGCTTACCAAAGCTAGTACAACCTAGCGTCGGAGCTTACCAAAGCTAGTACAACCTAGAACCGGAGCTAACCAAAACTAGTACAACCTAGCGCTGGAGCTTACCAAAGCTAGTCGGACCTAGCACCGCAGCTAACCAAAACTAGTCGGAACTAGTCATCCCAAAAGTCAGAGCTAGAAAAACATGTCGGAGCTAACCAACATAAGTCGTGCCTAGCAAAACATATCGGAGTTTAACAAAGACATGCCGGAGCTATCAAAGACATTCCGGAGCTAAAGACAAAGCTCACCAGAGCTACCCAAAAACATGTCGGATCTAGACAAAGAAAGTCGGGCCTATTATCAGACCTTGCAGAAGCTCGGAGCTAGAGTCTGACCTTGCTAAAAAAAGTGTTTAGCAGAATTTTAGAACTTTTATCATCAAAGCCAATGTACTCAGTACAAGCCAATATATTCAGCACACATAGGTCTCACAATCTCCCCCTTGATGAATGCATTGGCAACACCATACTGAACATTGGCTTATTCACATTAAAAGTTTTGAAAACAATTTCTCCCCGTTTGTAAAACAGAAGTAAAATGAGAAAAAAAAGTTCTCCCCCTGAGAAGAATCATGCCAAAACAATTATTGAATATGTGCAAAGTGTAATCAAATTCCCCCCCCCCCCTTGCATACTTATCTTTAAAAATTCACATATTATCTATTATCTCTCCCCCTTTGACAATGTATTCAGCAAGGTTCAAAAGAGAAATTTTAATTGTTATGAGCATATTATAACATATACATATAAAACAAAGCTCATTCAAGTCATACTATCAAGTAACTTACACTATCACATCAATGAAATACATAAAATAGTGTAAGCCATGCTAGAGATCAAATGTAATTTCCAATTTAGCAAGTCATGATCTCACAAACTTAACTATTTCAAAACCTGAAAGCATGACACTTGTTGCTGCATTTTATTATTTTTCAAAGCACAAATTTAGATCATATGATATTTGCAAGAGATTATATGCGCATCTGCCTTATTCTAACCAACCAAGCCAAGCCTATGTCATTTAACAATCAGAAGCTTAAGGACATTGTTTTAGTCATTCACAACTTCTTCCAAGTTCATATATAAGCGCAATGATAAGCCATCTCAAAAGAAGAAGTGGGATGCATGCATATTCTCTTGATCTTTTCTCAATTTATATTTGTTCATAAAAACTCAACATGTGAGTTGATTACTTGATTAATTCTTTATGATTAACCGCACTTGTGAACATGCAACAAGTTCAAAACAGCAAGAAAGTTCGATCATGACCCGATTAGTGTAAGTAATTATTCCAATTACAAGTCATGGCAAAAACTACAAAATGTATAACATGAATAATGTAGTAACAACTTTCAGCATGTAAAAGGAATCACAAGTCATATATGTATGAAATACTATGCTCATATTATTTTAGTTCAGGTTCACACATAGACTTCCCAAGTTTCAAAACTCCCCCTCAATGTAAGCCATGAGGATGCATAACCCATATTTCACTACAAATGAAACAAAAACGAGTGAAATCTAAAGGTTTGTAAAAATGTCAGCCAACTGTTGTTCGGTATCTACATGGTGAAGCACAATGTTTCCTTTTTCAACATTATCATGGAGAAAGTGATACCTAATGTCAATGTGCTTAGTTCTAGAATGTTGCACAGGGTTTTTAGCAATGCAAATGGCACTAGTGTTATCACAAAATAGTGGGACACTATCTAGATCAACCCCATAGTCCTTAAGTGTTTGAACAATCCAAAGAATTTGTGAACAAGCACTAGCAGCAGCTACATATTTAGATTCAGCTGTGGATTGTGCAACTGAATTTTGTTTTCTAGAGGACCAAGCAACAAGTGAATTACCAAGAAAATGACAAGCACCGAAAGTACTTTTCCTATCAATCCTACAACCTCCAAAATCAGCATCAGAAAAAGCTTTCAAAGTAAAGGTTGAGGAAGAAGGAAGAAAAATGCCAAATTCTTGAGTTCCATGTAAGTACCTGAGAATCCTTTTGACGGCTTGACGATGTGAAGCACGTGGGGAGGCTTGAAACCGTGCACAAAGACATACGCTGAATTGTATGTCCGGTCTTGATGCCATGAGGTACAAAAGTGATCCGATCATGCTTCTATATTCTTTTTGATCCACGGGTTCACCATCTTCATCAAGTTCAAGTGTTGTTGTTGTTCCCATTGGTGTCCGAAGAGGCTTGCTTTTGTCCATGTTGAAGCGCCTTAGGAGGTCTTTTGTATACTTTGTTTGATGCACAAAGGTACCCTCCTTGGTTTGATTGATTTGCAGCCCCAAAAAGTATGTGAGTTCTCCCATCATACTCATCTCAAATTCTGAACTCATCATAGCTGAAAACTTGGACACAAGATTATGAGAAGCACAACCAAAGATAATATCATCCACATACACTTTAACGAATAATGAGTCATTGCCATGCTTAAGCACAAAAAGAGTTTTATCAACCTTGCCCATGGTAAACCCCTTTTCAAGTAAGAATATTTTTAACCTATCATACCATGCTCTAGAGGCTTGTTTGAGACCGTACAAGGCTTTGGACAGTTTGTAAACATGATTAGGAAAATCTGAATTTTCAAAACCCGGTGGCTGTTTGACATAAACCTCCTCATCTATGTAGCCATTTACAAAATCACTTTTAACATCCATTTGATATAGATTAAAACCTTTAGATGCAGCAAAAGCTAACAAGATTCTTATGGCTTCTAATCTAGCAACAGGAGCAAAAGTTTCATCAAAATCTAGACCTTCAACTTGAGTGAAACCTTGAGCAACAAACCTAGCCTTATTCCTAACCACAACCCCATCCTTACTTTGTTTATTTTTAAACACCCATTTAGTTTTAATTAAAGTGTGACCTTGAGGAGGAGGTACAAGTTTCCAAACATTATTTCTTTCAAAATTTTCTAACTCTTCTTGCATGGCAATAACCCAAGATTCATTAGTGAGTGCGTGTGATATATCTTTGGGTACAAAAGAAGCAGCAAAAGCAGAATGAGCATGAGAGTTTAGATCGCAAAACATGGACTGTGTAACTTGTTCGTGCAAGCTTCCAATAATCTATTGTGGAGGATGAATTTTGAGAACCCGGAGGGGAGTGGACACTTCACAAGCTTCTTATTCTTCATGTTCATCACAAATCGATGAGCTTGTGACTTGAGGAGAATCTGGACCAGGAATGGTGGTCGTCGGTGCTAGCTGTGAATCAAAATCAGGAGCTCGAACAATGTCATTAGCTGCTGAATTTTCGGGCAGCAGCTCCAATTCTTCCTCATCTTCAACGAAAATGCCCCCCCCCCCCCCCCTGCGGATATGGATTTGGACCTGCGATGTTTGAGCTAGTACCTGGGCTAGCTTCATCGAAAGACACTTCAGAAGTCTCCACAATTTTGTTAGTGTCAAGTAAAAGCACACGGTAGCCTCTAGTATGAGATGGATAACCAAGAAACATGCCATCAATGGATCTAGGTTAAAATTTATCAAGATTACCATGTTTCTTAACAAAGCATTTGCAACCAAAGACCTGAAAGTGCGTAACACTAGCCCTATGTCCAAACCGGAGCTCATATAGTGTTTTACCTAGCTTAGCACGCAAGAAAATACGATTTGAGACATAACAAGCAGTTGCAATCGCATCAGCCCAAAATTTCCTAGGAGTTTGATATTCATCAAGCATAGTCCTAGCCATCTCAACTAAGGTTATGTTCTTTCTTTCTACAACACCATTTTGTTGAGGTACATATGATGAAGAAAATTGATGATCTATTCCATTTTCAGCACCAAAGTGATCAAAAGATTGATTTTTAAATTCAGTTCCGTTATCACTTCTAATTGCTTTTAAAGATCTTGGGTGATCAGTTGATAATCTAAGAAATAAAGTTCTAAAGTGACTAAAAGCTTCATTCTTAGACGCCATAAAGTAAACCCAAGAGTATTTAGAATAATCATCAACAATAATAAGAACATATCATTTACCTCCGAAGGATTGAACACGTGAAGGTCCTACGGTGTCAAGGTGCAAAAGTTGACCCAGTTCAGTTGTCATGATCATTGTGAGAGGAGTATGTGAAACCATCTTAGCATGTCTACAAGAAGAGCACACAATTTCTTTGTCCCCTTTAAGCTTAGGCAGCCCACGTATGAGATCAAGAGCACTAACACGCGTTAGGTGATCAAAGCCTACGTGACCAAGTCTACGATGCCAAAAATATAGGTCCTTTGAATCATTAGCAACTAGACACCTATGCTTAGAGGAAGACATATCAAAATCAGCTTTAAAAACTCTTTCAAACCAAGACATATTAAAAATAAGTTCACTATTTGAACCTACAACTTTGCAGCAGTTTTTATTGAAAATAATTTCAGATTTTCATCTAGCAATTGTGAAACAGAAAGCAAGTTGTATTTCAAACTTTTTACAAGTGCCACATCCTTCAAAGTGTAGTGATCATTTACTCTAACCGAACCCTTAGCAATTATAGGAGTTGAAGAATTATCGGCAAAAGTAACATTCTCTACACGTGACACAAAAGAGAGGGAGGAGAACCAATCTTTGTTACCGGTCATGTGGCGTGAGCAACCTGAATCCACAATCCAAATGTTCTCCTTCCTCAAACGTGTAACCTCATCGTCATCACTGTTGTGTTCTGCATCCTCTTGACTTGATCTTGATCTTGTTTTGCCCACCATGAATCATAAGTTTGCCAAATCATCTTCATCTTCGTCACTTCCAATGTTCACGTCGCTTGAGCCAAGTTCCTGGAGTGCGGAGATAAAACTGTTCACCAGTTGACGACCTGAAAAACCCTTCTTCTTCTTCTTCCTATCATTTGTTGAGGAGTGCTTCGTCCTTGATTGTTTTTCTTCTTGGGAAGTAGAACCTGAAAGGTTAGGACAATCTGTACGAAAGTGTCCTGTCTTACCACATTCGAAGCATCATTGAGGTTCGGAGCTTCCTCTCCTTCTAGTTCTCACGTTTTGCAATGCTTTTTAGAACCTAGTAGAGAGAAGTGCTAGCTCCTCCTCTGGAAATTCCTCGATCTGCTCCAGGGTTAGTGAGGACAACAAAGCAAGAGTATTGCAAGATGATGATTGGCTAGAGCTAGGCATATCACGTTGTGAAACAAATGCAATAGACTTATTTGGGTTCTTACGTGATAAGATGTCAATTTCATGAGTTTTGAGTTTAGAGTAAAGCACATCTAAAGTAAGTGTACTCATGACAGTAGATTCACAAATAGATGTAACTTTCATCTCCAAGATTGACATGTCTAATACACTAAGAAGTTGCCTAGCATTTTCAGCATCAGAAAAATTAACTTTGACACTACGCAAGTTACTGAGAATTTTGTTAAAGCGAGCAAAGAGATCATCGATGGACTCACCGGGTTGCATCTCGAAGCGCATGTATTCTTTCTTGAACATGTCTTGACTTACCTCCTTGATCGTGTTGGATCCTTCGTGATAGTCACAAAGTGCTCTCCATACATCGTATGCCGATCGGAGATGTGCAACGCGGTCGAAGTCGCTCTGAGTGAGTCCTTGGATGATCAAGTTTCGGGCTTTGTTGTTGTTGTCGACGTCCCGTAGCTTTGTAGCTGTAACTTGATTGTTAGGTGGAACTTCGTAAGGCTTGTACACCTTCTCCCATATTGCGAAACCTTGTGCCTGGATGAAAGCCTCCATGTGTGCCTTCCAAACCTGAAAATCAATACCAGCAAACACATAAGGTTTGGCGGAGTATTTCTCCATGATGATTAGTCAAAAACACGTGCACATCACAATGATTATAGCACCGTGGCTCTGATGCCAATTGTAGGATCGAAGAGCACGTGAACAGCTACCATAGGGGTGGTGAATGGTAGATTTAAAAAATCTTACGCAGCGGAAACAATTAAATCTCAACCCCTTCGGCAGAAAAACGATCTGTTAAAGAAATCATGTGTGTGACTAATCTAAATGTGTTTTACCGTGACAAAAGTGATATATATCAGAGATAATCAAGTCACGAAGACAACACAACAATAATCACTCAAATCGGGCCAGAGAAACTCAAGTTACGATCGAAAGATCAAACAAAGGTCAATCTGTCCTACCCGAGAAAAACAGTTCTGGAACGCTGCAAAGAAACTCGTGTAGATCAGTAAAAACAAATCCAATGACCGTGAAATTTTGACAGATGATAGATAATCAAGTTTTGAAGACAACCCAAAAAGAATCACGTCAATTGGATCTGTAAAACTAGAGTTATGATAAAACCACCAACGAAAGGTAGTGCTGTTCAGAAACTCGACGAGTAAAACTTGTCTGGAACAAGTCGGACGAACAAGGCACAAAAGTTCCTTCAAACTAGAATTTTGTTCGATAGAACACAAGAGGAACAGCCCCAAAGTCTTAAACCACAAGCTCTGGCCTCCCTTGCTTATATAACCAGCTCGAAAGCCAACCCAATCTCAACTAGGACTTTAATCCTACTCAGATCACGAATCGAAACTTTCCATAACTGCTTAGGACTCTTCTATATGCAGATAGAAGCAATCTTAAGACTTCCAAACACCTTAAGAATGTATCCCACATTCCTAAAACAACCCAAATTCATGACCCACACGAAATCCAATCATAACCAACTCGATACTTTCCATACCGAGCCATAACCGATTCCGCCGCAGCCAAAATCATCAACCAATACGATCCGATCCTTCCAATCAGATCTTCCCATCCATAAACCATCTTCAGAACCATGTTGCCACGTCATACACCGCATGCATACGTGCAAACTTCCTTCGACATCCAGTAACCTTCATATGCACTACCCTTGATTCAATCATCCTGTGCGACCTCCTGATCAGCTCAACCACAGTTCCTCCCGAACTTGGTTGTTAGAACCTCATCTCCTCCCTGAGACTAGTCCAATGGATCCCGTCACCAGCCATGACTTGAACTCAAGCAACACCTGAACATGAACAAACAACCAATCCGTACGAGCCCAAGTCTGCGACTTGACTCAAGTCAGTTCCAAACACAACACCTTACGTGAGCACCTCACATAAGCATGTTGCAAAGTATAGCAAAACGATATCAGCCATATCAACCAAAATGCACCAAAAACTTAGTAAAAGAATACTAAGTAAACTTTCCAACAATGTTAAGCAAGTTCGAAACATTTCACATAAAAATTTGGAACATTACGATCAAGCTCCGAACCTTGCCAAAGCTAACCGGAGCTTGAACCGCAGCTTACCAAAGCTAGTACAACCTAGCGTCGGAGCTTACCAAAGCTAGTACAATCTAGCGCTGGAGCTAACCAAAACTAGTACAACCTAGCGTCGGAGCTTACCAAAGCTAGTACAATCTAGCGCCGGAGCTTACCAAAGCTAGTCGGACCTAGCGTCGGAGCTAACCAAAACTAATCGGAACTAGTCATCCCAAAAGTCAGAGCTAGAAAAACATGTCGGAGCTAACCAACATAAGTCAGGCCTAGCAAAACATATCGGAGCTTAACAAAGACATGCCGGAGCTATCAAAGACATGCCAGATCTATCAAAGACATTCCGGAGCTAAAGACAAAGCTCACCAGAGCTACCCAAAAACATGTCGGATCTAGACAAAGAAAGTCAGACCTATTGTCGGACCTTGCAGAAGCTCGGAGCTAGAGTCGGACCTTGCTAAAAAAAGTGTTTAGCAGAATTTCAGAACTTTTATCATCAAAGCCAATGTACTCGGTACAAGCCAATGTATTCATCACACATAGGTCTCACAAAGATGAACCAAGCGAACGCATATGTGTGCCAGGACATTCAACACACATACACGAGTGCATTCACAAAATGATATACAGAAAATTACCACAAAACAAGATTAATTAAGATCTTTTATTCCACAAACCAGATTATTCTCGAATACAAGCAGTAATGATTATTAATGACAAGTTTGAACTAATGCAGAGGTAATAAACTAAACTGGGCAAACTAAGCAGCTAAGCAAAAGGGATAGCGCAGCTCCAATCAACACCAAAGGCAAAGCTGATGGCAGACACGGCCTAGAACTACGCAATATCATCGTTAAACTCACAATCTTGACCTGCAACTATTGGTGGGGGAATTGCAAGAGTGAGTACATGTAGTACTCAGCAAGTGTGGAAAGTTTGACATGTAGCTGATACAAATAACGAATATAATAATAGCTAAGTGCTGAAAAGTACATTAAAACATTTGAAAATCAATATATTATATGTATGTAAAATAAACCCATCATAAACCATGTAATCATCATAATACCAGTCCATATTCATTACCATCATCCATATTCCAGATTATTACCATCAATCATAACCAATACCAGAATTTAATCCATAACCAGCCATAACCATATTATTAACCATAACGAACCAAAATCCCAAGTTCTCTCTAATAATGTAGGTCATCCAGGTGCTCTTAACCGAGAGCACGACTATCATGATAGTTTTATTAGACTATGCAGAGTTTGTACCACTTTACCCACGTGTTTGTGATTTCATCACCCGTCGGCGACTAAATAACCTCCCTCATGCCAATTACACTTCCTTTGGTGTATGGCCAAGAGATCACAAAATAGCCTTTACAAAAGGATTACTGACATATTTAGACCCCACTGAGGTTTCACTGGTAGCGATGACTCCATCTGAGCACATCTTCAACCAAGGGCCCCCTCTTGAGCCATTCGGATCTCAGGGTAGTCCCACCAATCATCAACAAACCCAATCCGACTACCCCTTCCCTGAGTATCCGTATTGGCCCAAACAGCACTAGCAAAGCCCAAATTTATCAGTTATGCCACACCCATACTTGGCCTCGTGGTGGCACTGTTGTCCTGGCTTATTCTCGCATGAACTGGTCCTTAGATCTAAACCAAGCGAACCACCATAGCATCCAACCCATCCACATACCATGCTTGCTTAGATCACCCATTACCACATCATATTAACCAGTTCATGTTAATCATAATCTCATAAATGCACAATTAGGTTAAGTGGTATAGTTGTCTTCCCATCCCAATTAATTTAGCAAAACAAAAAGGGTAAAAAGCCCATCTCGACTCTGTACCGTATATTCCAGGTGACAAGGGTGGTCATACAACACTAGTAAACTTCCTATCATAGGATTCCCATCAAATTGACACAAGCATGCAGTTTGCAAACAGAACATTTATTTTAGAAATAGGATCAATATGCTTCAAGGACACTTTCCTTGCTCTTGGGATTGGTTCGGGTCAAAGCCTTCAAACTATTGGTGTTGTAGATCCTCTGCGGCACTCTCTAGCGCAAAACCGTCTAATCCAAACAATAAACATACAAGACAAGAAACTCAATCAAAGAGTGGACAAACATTACTCAATATGACATGACATGCATGATTAATGCAAATGCAAAGCAAAACTAGTGAATGAGTTGTTAATGATGATTACCAACTAGTTCTAATAACTTTTAACAAGTTTGAAAAGATGTGGAATTCATTCGAACTAATTTTAGATTTAATTCAACACAATTTAGCCAGGAAAAATTGGACTAGTCCGCTAGGGACAGGACAAGTCCACACTTTGCAGAACTGGCGAACTAGGGTTTTCTAGATCGACGTGAATTTTGGGGAAACAGGGTCGAAGTCACGTGAGAAAAAAGGAATAGAAGGTATACCAGGTCTTTAAAACTCCAGTGGATCAAGATTTTTGGAGGCAACACTTGGATCTTGATGATCTAGGGTTGATGAATAACTTGATGGTGAATTTTTGACGAAGAATGTGAAGTTGATGGAGATATCGATCCTCTTTTGTTTCCTCATCTTCTTATTCTTGCTCTAGATCTCCTTCTCCCTCTTTGGTGGCGGCTAATCACGAGCTAGGGTTTGGGTGTGGTGAAAAAGTGACAAATATATGTCAATCCAAGGGGTGGGGTTGTTTATATAGGGGTGGAGGCTAGAGTTAGATGGATTTCGAGTTTGAGATGAGTAGGGGTCGGTTTTAGGGTTCCACATGGGCTCTAATAGAGTTAAGCACGACGTCCCTAGGCCCACTTAAGGTAAAACTCAAGAATCAAGTCATGAAACAAAAGATCAACTCGGAGTCGCGATTTATCGGACAAGTTCGAAAAGGGGCCAAACTAGTCTGAAGTTGGACAGAGAGAAATCGGACAAGTCCGGACTGGACATCGAACAAGTCCGAACTTATCCAGAGGGGAAAAACAGACAAGTCTGACCAAAAATCGGACAAGTTCGACTTTAGTCAGAGGGAAAAACGACAAGTCCGCTGGAATACCGGACTAGTCCGGACAAGTCCAAGGACTTTGCAAAATTTTAAGCAATTGGAACATCGGACTAGTCCGTGCAAGACCGGACAAGTCCAAAAGTGTCCAGAGGGAAAAACAGACTAGTCCGTGGCAAAATGGACAAGTCCGATGGATGTTAGAGAGAAATTGGACTAGTCCACACCAAAACCGGACTAGTCCACACTTCCGAGAATTCTTAAGTGCGATTTTATTTCTAATTCATTTTAAACTTGTTTCTTTTTATGTTGCTCAATATAAACATATTTAGTGATGGATGCAGGGAATGATGCATGAAAATGAGAGTGTTACAAACCTACTACCCTTAAAATGAATCGTGCCCTCGAGATTCGACGCGGAAGGAAAGAGATAGGGAAATTCCTTCTGGAGACCATCCTCCAACTCCCAGGTTGCTTTCAATTCTATATGATGCTTACATTGAACTTTACACCATCTAATAGTCTTGTTCCTTGTGACCCTCTCCTCGGTTTCCAAGATTTTGACTGGTTGTTTGGCATAGGTCAAATCTTCCTCTAGTTTCAATTCTTCCATTGGCACTTGTTCTTTCGGTACTCTTAAGCACTTCTTGATCTGGGAAATATGAAACACATTGTGAACATCTGAAATATGAGTTGGCATCTCCAATTTATAGGCTACTTCTCCTCTTTTGTCCAAAATCTTGAATGGCCCAATGTATCTAGGTGCTAGCTTGCCTCTTATGTTAAACCTCTTATGACCTCTCATTGGTGACACCTTAAGGTAAACAAAATCTCCCACTTCAAAGGCTAGTTTCCTTCTCCTATTGTCCACATAGCCTTTTTGACTTGATTGAGCAGCTCTCAAATTTTCATGAATTATTGGACTTGCTTTTCAGCTTCTAGCAACACATCTGGACCAAATACTTGAGTTTCTCCTGTCTCGTTCCAAAACAAAGGTGTCCTAGACTTCCTCCCATATAGTGCTTCATAAGGTGACATCTTCAAACTCGCTTGGTAACTATTGTTGTAGGAAAATTCTGAATATGGCAAGCTCTTGTCCCAACCTTTCCCATGCTTTAAAGCACAAGCTCTTAACATATCTTCTATAATCTGGTTGGTTCTCTCAGTTTGTCCATCCGTTTGAGGGTGATATGCTGAACTCAAATTCAACCTTGTTCCCAAAACTTCATGCAATTTCTGCCAAAACCTGGAGGTAAATTGAGAACCTCTATCCGAAATTATCATCTTTGGAACCCCATGTCGGCACACAATGTGCTCCATATATATCTCTGCTAGCTTTGCGGTGGTATAGGTTGTCTTGACAGGAACAAAATGAGTTGACTTGGTTAAACGATCCACAATTACCCAAATTGAGTCATAACCGGACTGGGTACGTGGCAATCCAACTATAAAGTTCATTCCAATTTCTTCCCACTTCCATTCTGGACTCCTTAATGGCTGTAATAATCCAGCTGGCCTTTGATGTTCTGCCTTGACTCGTTGGCACGCGTCACACAAAGCTACGTATTCGGTTATGTCCTTTTTCATGCTAGCCCACCAATAACAAGTCTTCAAGTCTTTGTACATCTTGTTACAACCCGGGTGAATTGAATATGGTGAATCATGTGCCTCCTTTAATATTGTCTCCCGAATATGCTTTGCATTAGGCATGACAATCCTTTTTCCGAGCCATAAGGTACCATGTTCATCCTCATCAAACCTGAATTCCCTTCCTTCTTGGGTCCTTTCCTTGATTTCTTGGATTTCTTCATCCTTCGTTTGGCCCTCTCGAACTTCTTGCTCCAAAGTCGGATTTAACTCCATCATCCCCATCTCATTCACAAATCCGAGATTCAACCGTTCAAACTCCTTGCATAACTCTTATGGTAATTCTCGAATCGTGAGTTGGTGGTTTACTCCTTTCCTACTCAAAGCATCAGTCACTACATTAGCCTTTCCTGGATGATAATTGATTCCCAAATCATAATCCTTGATAAGCTCCAACCATCTTCGTTGCCTAAAATTTTGGTCTGTTTGTGTGAAAATATACTTAAGACTCTTCTGATCCATATAAATTTCACACCTATGTCCAAGGATATAATGTCTCCAAATCTTCAATGTGTGTTCCACGGCTGCAAGCTCCCAATCATGTGTTAGATAATTCTGCTCATGTTTCTTCAATTGTCTCGATGCATATGCAACTACCTGACCTTCCTGCATAAGCACACATCCAAGTCCTTGTCTCGATGCATCACAAAAAATATCAAAACTTTTGCTCACATCCAACAATATCAGAATTGGGGTTGTGGTTAATTTTTTCTTCAACTCCTCAAAACTCTCTTAACAAGCTTGAGTCCATTGAAACGCTTTCCCCTTCATTAGCAACTCCGTCATTGGCTTCGCTATCTTGGAAAAACCCTTGATGAACCTACAGTAATATCCAACCATTCCAAGGAAACTCCTTATTTCCTTTACATTTTGCGGTGACTCCCACTTTAGCACATCCCTCATTTTTCTAGGGTCAACCGATACTCCTCCAGAGATGATATGACCCAAAAACGACACCTCTGTCAACCAAAACTGGCACTTGTTGAACTTGGCATACAATTTATGCTCCCTAATTTCTGCAACGTGATCCTCAAGTGTTCCTCGTGTTCCTTCTCATCCTTCGAATAGATCATAATGTCATCAATGAACACCACTACAAACTTATCCAAGTACTCCATGAATACCTTATTCATGAGGTACATAAAGTAGCAGGCGCATTTGTCAATCCGAAGGACATCACGGTGTACTCGTAAGATCCATACCGTGTCCTAAAAGCTGCCTTAGGTATGTCCGATGGTCTAATCTTCATTTGAAAGTATTCCGATCTCAAATCAATCTTGGAGAAAACACGAGCACCCTTCATTTGATCAAACAAGTCCTCTATACGGGGCAAAGTATACTTGTTCTTGATTGTCACCTCATTGAGAGCTCGGTAATCTACACACATCCTTTGTGACCCATCCTTCTTATCCACAAAAAGAACGGGCGCTCCCCAAGGTGAAGAGCTTGGGCGAATAAAACCTTTCTCTAGTTGCTCTTGAATCTATTTCTTGAGCTCTACTAATTCCTTAGCAGGCATCCTATATGGCCTCTTAGTTATAGGTGCAGTTCCAGGTATTAAATCAATAACAAACTCAATGTCTCGATCAGGTGGCAAACCTGACAACTCGTCCAGAAACACATTCAAAAATTCACACACCACGAGAATCTCCACAATTGCGGCACCGTCCATATGGTTCAACTCCAATTGCTTCGGTGCGTGTTGAGATGCTTCAAATTCTACGGTGATCTCTTCCTCATTGGTCTACTTCACCGTCTTCGTGGCACACTCAATGACTCTGTTGTGCTTCCTCAACCAGTCCATACCAAGTATAATGTCCAATCCTTGAGAACCCAAGACAATGAGTTTGGCGGAGAAGTCTACCCCCCTTATTCTATGGCTTACTTTTGGACATACTATATTTGTCCTCATCTCTCCTCCAGGAGACTTAACAAATAGAGTAAACTTCATATGAGATATAGGCAAACTATACTTGGCAACATATTTCGACGCAATGAATAAATGTGATGCTCCAGAATCAAATAACATAGTCACTGGGTTGGAGTTTGCGAGAAACATATCAATCATCACGTCATTCGCTTGTTGAGCATCCTCCGTAGAGACATGGTTCACATTGCCGCGAGCAAAGTTCTGCTTTCCACGGTTTCCTTGCAGTGCTCCTCCATTGGGTCTTGGGTTTTTTCCTCGGCGCATTGCTTCCTTGACCAGGGCCTGACTTAGGACATTGATGTGCAAAGTGTCCAACTTCTCTACAAGTATAGCACTTCTTTACTCCACTAGAATTATTTGGACGAGCTTGATTTTGAACATTTGCACCAGGAAAGTTGGCACGAGGTGTATAAGGCATTGGAGGCCTAGGTGCTTGGATAACAGGGCGCTGCTGCACAAACTAAGTTGGGTGATGTGCATATCCAGGGTGATGAGCAGGCGCAGAAGAGCTGAAATATGGCGCACTGGATGGTTCGAAGTGAGGGCGCACATTACTTCCTTGTTGCTATCCTTGATATGGTGCCTTCCTCTTGTTATCTAGTTCCATCTCACGAACCTTGTTCTCCATTTACTCTAAGTGTAGTGATCATTTACTCTAACCGAACCCTTAGTAATTATAGTAGTTGAAGAATTATCTGAAAAGTAACATTCTCTACACGTGACACAAAAGAGAGGGAGGAGAACCAATCTTTGTTACCGGTCATGTGGCATGAGCAACCTGAATCCACAATCCAAATGCTCTCCTTCCTCAAATGTGTAACCTCATCGTCGTCACTGTTGTGTTCTGCATCCTCCTGACTTGATCTTGATCTTGTTTTGCCTGCCATGAATCATAAGTTTGCCAAATCATCTTCATCTTCGTCACTTCCAATGTCCACATCGCTTGAGCCAAGTTCCTGGAGTGCGGAGATAAAACTGTTCACCAGTTGACGACCTGAAAAACCCTTCTTCTTCTTCTTCTTATCATTTGTTGAGGAGTGCTTCGTCCTTGATTGTTTTTCTTCTTGGGAAGTAGAACCTGAAAGGTTAGGACAATCTGTACGAAAGTGTCCTGTCTTAACACATTCGAAGCATCTTTGAGGTTCGGAGCTTCCTCTCCTTCTAGTTCTCACGTTTTGCAATGCTTTTGAGAACCTAGTAGAGAGAAGTGCTAGCTCCTCCTCTGGAAATTCCTCGATCTGCTCCAGGGTAGTGAGGACAACAAAGCAAGAGTATTGCAAGATGATGATTGGCTAGAGCTAGGCATATCACGTTGTGAAACAAATGCAATAGACTTATTTGGGTTCTTACGTGATAAGATGTCAATTTCATGAGTTTTGAGTTTAGAGTAAAGCACATCTAAAGTAAGTGTACTCATGACAGTAGATTCACAAATAGATATAACTTTCATCTCCCATATTGACATGTCTAATACACTAAGAAGTTGCCTAGCATTTTCAGCATTAGAAAAATTAACGTTGACACTACGCAAGTTACTGAGAATTTTGTTAAAGCGAGCAAAGAGATCATCGATGGACTCACCGGGTTGCATCTCGAAGCGCATGTATTCTTTCTTGAACATGCCTTGCCTTACCTCCTTAATCGTGTTGGATCCTTCGTGATAGTCACAAAGTGCTCTCCATACATCATATGCCGATCGGAGATGTGCAACACGGTCGAAGTCACTTTGAGTGAGTCCTTGGATGATCAAGTTTTGGGCTTTGTTGTTGTTGTCGACGTCCCTTAGGTTTGTAGCCGTAACTTGATCGTTAGGTGACACTTCGTAAGGCTTGTACACCTTCTCCCATATTGCGAAACCTTGCTCCTGGATTAAAGCCTCCATGCATGCCTTCCAAACCTGAAAATCAATACCAGCAAACACACAAGGTTTGGCGGAGTATTTCTCCATGATGATTAGTCAAAAACACATGCAAATCGCATTGATTAGAGCATAGTGGCTTTGATACCAATTGTAGGATCGAAGAGCACGTGAAAAGCTACCAGAGGGGGGTGAATGGTAGATTTAAAAATCTTACGCAGTGGAAACAATTAAATCCCAACCCCTTCGGCAGAAAAATGATGTGTTAAAGAAATCGTGTGTGTGACTAATCTAAACGTGTTTCACCATGACAAAAGTGATATATATCAGAGATAACCAAGTCACGAAGACGATACAACAAGAATCACTCAAATCCGGCGAGAGAAACTCAAGTTACGATCGAAAGATCAAACAAAGGTCAATCTGTCCTACCCAAGAAAAACAGTTCTGGAAAGCTGCAAAGAAACTCGTGTAGATCAGTAAAAACAAATCCAATGACCGTGAAATTTTGATAGATGATAGATAATCAAGTTGTGAAGACAAACCAAAAAGAATCACGTCAATTGGGTCTGTAAAACTCGAGTCATGATAAAACCACCAACGAAAGGTAGTGCTGTTCAGAAACTCGACGAGTAAAACTTGTCTGGAACAAGTCGGACGAACAAGGCACAAAAGTTCCTTCATACTACGAATTTTATTCAATAGAACACAAGAAGAACATCCCCAAAGTCGTACACCACGATCTCTGGCCTCTCTTGCTTATATAACCAGCTCGAAAGCCAACCCAATCTCAACTAGGACTCTAATCCTACTCAGATCACAAATCGAAACTTTCCATAACTTCTTAGGACTCTTCTATACGCGGATAGAAACAATATTAAGACTTCCAAACACCTTAAGAACGTATCCCACATTCCTAAAACAATCCAAATTCATGACCCACACGAAATCCTATCATAACCAACTCGATACTTTCCATACCGAGCCATAACCGATTCCGCCGCAGCCAAAATCATCAACCGATACGATCCGATCCTTCCAACTAGATCTTCCCATCCATAAACCATCTTCAGAACCATGTTTCCACGTCATGCACCACATGCATACGTGCAAACTTCCTTCGACGTCCAGTAACCTTCATATGCACTGCCCTTGATTCAATCATCCTGCGCGACCTCCTGATCAGCTCAACCACAGTTCCTCCCGAACTTGGTTGTTGGAACCTCATCTCCTCCCTGAGACTAGTACAATGGATCCCGTCACCAGCCATGACTTGAACTCAAGCAACACCTGCACATGAACAAACAACCAATCCGTACGAGCCCGAGTCCGCGACTTGACTCAAGGCAGTTCCAAACACAACACCTTACGTGAGCACCTCACATAAGCATGTTGCAAAGCATAGCAAAACGATATCAGCCATATCAACCAAAACGCACCAAAAACTTAGTAAAAGAATACTAAGAAAACTTTCCAACAATGTAAAGCAAGTTCGAAACATTTCACATGAAAATTTGGAACATTACGATCAAGCTCCGAACCTTGCCAAAGCTAACCGGAGCTTGAGCCGGAGCTTACCAAAGCTAGTACAACCTAGCGTCGGAGCTTACCAAAGCTAGTACAACCTAGCGCTGGAGCCAACCAAAACTAGTACAACCAAGCGCCGGAGCTTACCAAAGCTAGTCGGGCCTAGCGCCGGAGCTAACCAAAACTAGTCGGAACTAGTCATCCCAAAAGTCGGAGCTAGAAAAACATGTTGGAGCTAACCAACATAAGTCAGACCTAGCAAAACATATCGGAGCTTAACAAAGACATGTCGGAGCTATCAAAGACATTACGGAGCTAAAGACAAAGCTCACCAGAGCTACCCAAAAACATGTCAGATCTAGACAAAGAAAGTCGGACCTACTGTCGGACCTTGCAGAAGCTCGGAGCTAGAGTCAGACCTTGCTAAAAAAGTGTTTAGCAGAATTTTAGAACTTATATCATCAAAGCCAATGTACTCAATACAAGCCAATGTATTCAGCACACATAGGTCTCACAAAGATGAACCAAGCGAACGCATATGTGTGCCTAGGATATTCAACACACATACACGAGTGCATTCACAATATGATATACAGAAAATTACCACAAAACAAGATTAATTAAGCTCTTTTATTCCACAAACCAAATTATTCTCAAATACAAGCACTAATGATTATTAATGACAAGTTTGAACTAATGCAGCAGAAATAAACTAAACTGGGCAAACTAAGCAGCTAAGCAAAACGGATAGCGCACCTCCAATCAGCACCAAAGGTAGAGCTGACGGCAGACACGGCCTAGAACTACGCAATATCATCATTAAACTCACAATCCTGAGCTGCAACTGTTGGTGGGGGAATTGCAAGAGTGAGTACATGTTGTACTCAGCAAGTGTGGAAAGTATGACATGTAGCTGATATAAATAATGAATATAATAATAGCTAAGTGCTGAAAAGTACATTAAAACATTTGAAAAGCAATATATTATATGTATGTGAAATAAACCCATCATAAACCATGTAATCATCATAATACCAGTCCATATTCATCACCATCATCCATATTCCATATTATTACCATCAATCATAACCAATACAAGAATTTAATTCATAACCAGCCATAACCATGTTATTAACCATAACCAACTCAAATCCCATGTTCCCTCTAGTCATGTAGGTCATCCAGGTGCTCTTAACCGGGAGCACGACTGTCATGATAGTTTTATTAGACCCTGCAGAGTTTGTACCACTTTACCCACATGTTTGTGATTTCATCACCCGTCGGCGACTAAATAACCTCCCTCATGCCAATTACACTTCCTTTGGTGTATGGCCAAGAGATCACAAAATAGCCTTTACAAAAGGATTACTGACCTATTTAGACCCCACTGAGGTTTCACTGGTGGCAATGCCTCCAACTGAGCACATCTTCAACCAAGGGCCCCCTCTTGAGCCATTCGGATCCTAGGGTAATCCCACAAATCATCAACAAACCCAATCCGACTACCCCTTCCCTGAGTATCCGTATTGGCCCAAACAGCACTAACAAAGCCCTAATTCATCAGCTACGCCGCACCCATACTTGGCCTCGTGGTGGCACTGTTGTCCTGGCTTATTCTCACATGAACCGGTCCTTAGATCTAAAGCAAGCGAACCACCATAGCATCCAACCCATCCACGAACCATGCTTGCTTAGATCACCCATTACCACATCATATTAACCAGTTCATGTTAATCATAATCTCATAAATGCACAATTAAGTTAAGTGGTATAGTTGTCTTCCCATCCCAATTAATTTAGCGAAGCAAATGGGTAAAAAGCCTATCCTGACTCTCTACCGTACATTCCAGGTGACAAGGGTGGTCATACAACACTAGTAAACTTCCTATCATAGGATTCCCATCAAATTGACACAAGCATGCAGTTTGCAAACAAAACATTTATTTTAGAAATAGGATCAATATGCTTCAAGGACAATTGCCTTGCTCTTGGGATTGGTTCGGGTCAAAGCCTTCAAACTCTTGGTGTTGTAGATCCTATGCGGCACTCTCTAGCTCAAAACCATCTAATTTGAACAATAAACATACAAGACAAGAAACTCAATCAAAGAGTGGACAAACATTACTCAATATGACATGACATGCATGATTAATGCAAATGCAAAGCAAACCTAGTGAATGAGTTGTTAATGATGATTACCAACTAGTTCTAATAACTTTTAACAAGTTTGAACAGATGTGGAATTCATTCGAACTAATTTTACATTTAATTCAATACAATTTAGCCAGGAAAAATTGGACTAGTCCGCTAGGGACCGAACAAGTCCGCACTTTGCAGCACTGGCGAACTAGGGTTTTCTAGATCGACGTGAATTTTGGGGAAACGGGGTCGAATTAATGTGAGAAAAAAGAATAGAAGGTATACCAGGTTTTTAGAACTCCAGTGGATCAAGAGTTTTGCAGGCAACACTTGGATCTTGATGATCTAGGGTTGATGAAAAATTTGATGGTGAATTGTTGATGAAGAACGCGAAGTTGATGGAGATATCGATCCTCTTTCTTTTCCTCATCTTCTTATTCTTGCTCTAGATCTCCTTCTCCCTCTTTGGTGGCGGCTAATCACGAGCTAGGGTTTGGGTGTGGTGAAAAAGTGGCAAATAGATGTCAATCCAAGGGGTGGGGTTGTTTATATAGGGGTGGAGGCTAGGGTTAGATGGATTTCGAGTTTCAGATGAGTAGGGGTCGGTTTTATGGTTCCACATGGGCTCTAAAAGAGTTAAGCACAACGTCCCTAGGTCCACTTAAGGTAAAACTCAAGAATCAATTCATGAAACAAAAGATCAACTCGGAGTCACGATTTATCGAACAAGATCGAAAAGGGGCCGGACTAGTCCGACGTTGGACAGAGAGAAATCGGACAAGTCCGGACTGGACATCGAACAAGTCCGAACTTATCCGGAGGGGAAAAACAGACAAGTCTGACCAAAAATCGGACAAGTCCAACTTTAGTCAGAGGGGAAAATGACAAGTCTGCTGGAATACCGAACTAGTCCGGACAAGTCCAAGGACTTTGCAAAATTTTAAGCAATTGGAACACCGGACTAGTCCGCGCAAGACCGGACAAGTCCGAAAGTGTCCAGAGGGAAAAACAGACTAGTCTGCAGCAAAACGGACAAGTCCGATGGATGTTAGAGAGAAATCAGACTAGTCCACACCAAAACAGGACTAGTCCGCACTGCCAAGAATTCTTAAGTGCGGTTTTGTTTCTAATTCATTTTAAACTTGTTCCTTTTTATGTTGCTCAATGTTAAACATATTTAGTGATGGATGCAGAGAATGATGCATGAAAATGAGAGTGTTACAAACCTATTTCCCTTAAAATGAATTGCGCCCTCGAGATTCGACACAAAAGGAAAGAGATAGGGAAATTCCTTCTTGAGACCATCCTCCAACTCCCAGGTTGCTTTCAATTCTGTATGATTCTTCCATTGAACTTTACACCATCTAATAGTCTTGTTCCTTGTGACCCTCTCCTCGAATTCCAAGATTTTTACTCGTTGTTCAGCATAGGTCAAATCTTCCTCAAGTTCCAATTCTTTCATTGGCAATTGTTTTTCCGGTACTCTTAAGCACTTCTTGAGCTGGGAAACATGAAACACATTGTGAACATCTGAAAGATGAGTTGGCATCTCCAATTTATAGGCTACTTCTCTTTTGTCCAAAATCTTGAATGGCCCAATGTATCTAGGTGCTAGCTTGCCTCTTATGTTAAACCTCTTATGACCTCTCATTGGTGACACCTTAAGGTAAAAAAAATCTCCCAGTTCAAAGGCTAGTTTCCTTCTCCTATTGTCCACATAGCCTTTTTGCCTTGATTGAGCAGCCCTCAAATTTTCATGAATTATTGGACTTGCTTTTCAGCTTCTAGCAACACATCTGGACCAAATACTTGAGTTTCTCCTGTCTCGTTCCAAAACAAAGGTGTCCTACACTTCCTCCCATATAGTGCTTCATAAGGTGACATCTTCAAACTCGCTTGGTAACTATTGTTGTATGAAAATTCTGCATATGGCAAGCTCTTGTCCCAACCTTTCCCATGCTTTAAAGCACAAGCTCTTCAGATATCTTCTAAAATCTGGTTGGTTCTCTCAGTTTGTCCATCTGTTTGAGGGTGATATGCTAAACTCAAATTCAACCTTGTTCCCAAAGCTTCATGCAATTTCTGCCAAAACCTGGAGGTAAATTGAGAACCTCTATCCGACATTATCATCTTTGAAACCCCATGTTGGCACAAAATGTGCTCCATATATATCTCTGCTAGCTTCGCGGTGGTATAGGTGGTCTTGACAGGAACAAAATGAGCTGACTTGGTTAAACGATCCACAATTATCTAAATTGAGTCATAATCGGACTGGGTACGTGACAACCTAACTATAAAGTCCATTCCAATTTCTTCCCACCAACCCAGCTGGCCATTGATGTTCTGCCTTGACTCTTTGGCACGCGTCACACAAAGCTACGTATTCGGCTATGTCCTTTTTCATGCTAGCCCACCAATAACAAGTCTTTGTACATCTTGGTACAACCCGGGTGAATTGAATATGGTGAATCATGTGCCTCCTTTAATATTGTCTCTCGAATATGCTTTGCATTAGGCATGACAATCCTTTTTCCGAGCCATAAGGTACCATGTTCATCCTCATCAAACCTGAATTCCCTTCCTTCTTGGGTCCTTTCCTTGATTTCTTGGATTTCCTCATCCTTCGTTTGGCCCTCTCGAATTTCTTGCTCCAAAGTCGTATTTAACTCCATCATCCCCATCTCATTCACAAATCCGAGATTCAACCGTTCAAACTCCTTGCATAACTCTGATGGTAATTCCCGAATCGTGAGTTGGTGGTTTACTCCTTTTCTACTCAAAGCATCGGTCACTACATTAGCCTTTCTTGGATGATAATTGATTTCCAAATCATAATCCATGATAAGCTCCAACCATCTTCGTTGCCTAAAATTCAGGTCCGTTTGTGTGAAAATATACTTAAGACTCTTCTGATCCATATAAATTTCACACCTATGTCCAAGGATATAATGTCTCCAAATCTTCAATGCGTGTACCACGGCTGCATGCTCCAAATCATGTGTTGGTTAATTCTGCTCATGTTTCTTCAATTGTCTCGATGCATATGCAACTATCTGACCTTCCTGCATAAGCACACATCCAAGTCCTTGTCTCGATGCATCACAATAAATATCAAAACTTTTGCTGACATCCGACAATATCAGAACTGAGGTTGTGGTTAACTTTTTCTTCAACTCCTCAAAACTCTCTTGACAAGCTTGAGTCCATTGAAATGCTTTCCCCTTCATTAGCAACTCCGTCATTGGCTTCGCTATCTTGGAAAAGTCCTTGATGAACATACGGTAATATCCAGCCATTCCAAGGAAACTCCTTATTTCCTTTACGTTTTGCAGTGACTCCCACTTTATCACATCCCTCACTTTTCTATGGTCGACCGATACCCCTCCTCCCGAGATGATATGACCCAAAAATGACACATCCGTCAACAAAAACTGGCACTTGCTGAACTTTGCATACAATTGATGCTCCCTAAATTTCTGCAACGTGAGCCTCAAGTGTTCCTCGTGTTTCTTCTCATCCTTCGAATAGATCATAATGTCATCAATGAACACCACTACAAACTTATCCAAGTACTCCATGAAGACCTTATTCATGAGGTACATAAAGTAGCAGGCGCATTTGTCAATCTGAAGGACATCACGGTGTACTCATAAGATCCATACCGTGTCCTAAAAGCTGCCTTAGGTATGTCCGACGGTCTAATCTTCATTTGAAAGTATTCCGACCTCAAATCAATCTTGGAGAAAACACAAGCACCCTTCATCTGATCAAACAAGTCCTCTATACGGGGCAAGGTATACTTGTTCTTGATTGTCACCTCATTGAGAGCTCGGTAATCCACACACATCATTTGTGACCCATCCTTCTTATCCACAACAAGAATGGGCGCTTCCCAAGGTGAAGAGCTTGGGCGAATACAACCTTTCTCTAGTTGCTCTTGAATCTGCTTCTTGAGCTCTGCTAATTCCTTAGGAGGCATCATATATGGCCTCTAAGTTATAGGTGCAGTTCAGGTATTAAATCAATAACAAACTCAATGTCTCGATCAGGTGGCATACCTGGCAACTCGTCCGAAAACACATTCAAAAATTCACACATCACAAGAATCTCCTCAATTGCATCACTGTCCATATGGTTCAGCTCGAATTGCTTCGGTGCGTGTTGAGATGCTTCAAATTCTACGGTGATCCCTTCCTCATTGGCCAACTTCACCGTCTTCGTGGCACACTCAATGACTCTATTGTGCTTCCTCAACTAGTCCATACCAAGTATAATGTACAATCCTTGAGAATCCAAGACAATGAGTTTGGCGGATAAGTCTACCCCCCATATTCTATGGCTTACTTTTGGACATACTATATTTGTCCTCATCTCTCCTCCAGGAGACTTAACCAATAGAGTAAACTTCATATGAGATATAGGCAAACTACACTTGGCAACATATTTCGATGCAATGAATGAATGTGATGCTCCAGAATCAAATAACATAGTCACTGGGTTGGAGTTTGCGAGAAACATATCAATCATCACGTCATTCGCTTGTTGAGCATCCTCCGTAGAGACATGGTTCACGTTGCCGCGAGCAAAGTTCTGCTTTCCACGGTTTCCTTGCGGTGCTCCTCCATTGGGTCTTGGGTTTTTTCCTCGGCGCATTGCTTCCTTGACCAAGGCCTGACTTAGGACATTGATGTACAAAGTTTCCAGCTTCTCTACAAGTATAGCACTTCTTTACTCCACGAGAATTATTTGGACGAGCTTGATTTTGTTGCACCAAGAAAATTGGCACGAGGTGCATAAGGCATTGGAGGCCTAGGTGCTTGGATAGCAGGGCACTGCTGCACAAACTGAGTTGGGTGCGGTGCATATCCAGAGCGATGAGCAGGCGCAGAAGAGCTGAAATATGGCGCATTGGGTGGTGCGAAGCGAGGGCGCACATTACTTCCTTGTTGATGTCCTTGATATGGTGCCTTCCTCTTATTATCTAGTTCCATCTCACGAACCTTGTTCTCCACAACAATTGCTTTGTCCACAAGCTTCTAAAAGTTAGCATAGTCACAATTGAGCAATTGCACTTGGATTTCATTGTTCAAGCCCCTCATGAACAAGTATTGCTTTCGGCTATCCCGACTAACATCCTCAGGCGCATACCTTGAATGTTGAGTGAACTTATTAAGATATTCACCCACACTCGATCTTCCTTGCCTCAATTTCTTAAATTCTTGCCTCTTCAAAATCATAACCCCTTCCGGCACATAATGAGAACGGAATCTCTCCTTGAACTCGGCCCAAGTAATTCTCTCTTGGTTCTCATGAGCATTGCAATAAGCATCCCATCAATCGGCAGCTGCTCCAACTAGTTGATGAGAAGCAAATAGAACCTTCTCCCGGTCGCTGCATTGGACAATAGCTAGCTTCTTCTCCACGGACTTGAGCCAATCATCAGCATCCATAGGGTCAGCATCTTGAGCAAAGGTCGGTGGCCTAGTCCTCGTAAACACTCCCAACCAGTTATGAGGAGGTGGGGGTGGCGGTGGAGGCATGTGGGGCTGATTGTTGACATTACCTGCCTGCAGCTATCCCATAGTTTGTATCATGGTCTGCATGAGCTGGTTTTGCATAGCCAAAAGCTGCTCAATGTTGATAGCTCCATGAGCAGGTCCTTGTCCGTGGTTATTCTAAGGTGCTCCATTGTTCTCCTCCTCATCGTTGTCATCCCTCTGGTTGCGAGTCCTTACCATCTGAAGCAAAGCAAGAGATAAGAATTTAGAAGACGTCCCCAACTATATGCATCAAGGAATATGAAACTAAGCAACTACCTACACTAGACTATATGGACATGGCAATGCTAAAGCATCCCAAAATCCTCTATTAAGCACACAAGCAAACAATATATAGCAAACAGCATACCAAACAAAAACACATCGATTCCTGAGTGTTCCTATGTGCTCTAAAGTGTCCATTCTATCTAGGTTGCGTCCTACGATCAACTTGTGTCTCTAATACCAATTTGTGGCACCCGGTTCCGAAGATGAACCAAGTGAACGCATATGTGTGCCCAGGACATTCAACACACATACACGAGTGCATTCACAAAAGGATAAAGAAAATTACCACAGAACAAGATTAATTAAGAAATTTCATTCCACAAAACAGATTATTCTCGAATACGAGCATTAATGATTATTAATGACAAGTTTGAAGTAATGCAGCGGAAATAAACGAAACTGCGCAAACTAAGCATCTAAGCAAAAGAGATAGCGCAGCTCCAATCAACACCACAGGCAAAGCTGACAGCAGACACGACCTAGAAGTCCACATTATCATAGTTAAACTCCCAATCCTGACCTTCAACTGTTGGTGGGGGAATTGCAAGAGTGAGTACATGTCGTACTCAGCAAGTGTGGAAAGTATGACATGTAGCTGATACAAATGATGAATATAATAATGGCTAAGTGCTAAAAAGTACATTAAGACATTTGAAAAGCAATATATAATATGTATGTGAAATAAATCCATCATAAACCATGTAATCATCATAATACCAGTCCATATTCATTACCATCATCCATATTCCAGATTATTACCATCAATCATAACCAATACAAGAATTTAATTCATAACCAGCAATAACCATATTATTATCTGTAACAATAACCAACCTAAATACCAAGTTCCCTGTAATCATGTAGGTCATCCAGGTGCTCTAAACTAGGAGCACGGCTATCATGATAGTTTTATTAGACTTTGCAGAGTTTGTACCACTTTACCCACGTGTTTGTAATTTCATCACCCGTCGGCGACTAAAGAACTTCCCTCATGCCAATTACACTTACTTTTGTGTATGACCAAGAGATCACAAAATAGCATTTACAAAGGGATTACTAGCCTATTTAGACCCCACTAAGGTTTCACCGGTGGTGATGCCTCCAACTGAGCACATCTTCAACCAAGGGCCCCCTCTTGAGCCATTCAGATCCCAGGGTAATCCCACCAATCATCAACAAACCCAATCCGACTACCCCTTCCCCGAGCATCCGTATTGGTCCAAACAGCACTAGCAAAGCCCTAATTAATCATCTATGCCGCACACATACTTGGCCTCGTGGTGGCACTGTTGTCCTGGCTTATTCTCGCATGAACCGGTCCTTAGATCTAAAGCAAGCGAACCACCATAACATCCAGCCCATCCACATACCATGCTTGCTTAGATCACCCATTACCACATCATATTAACCAGCTCATGTTAATCGTAATCTCATAAATGCACAATTAAGTTAAGTGGTATAGTTGTCTTTCCATCCCAATTAATTAAGCAAAGTAAAAAGGGTAAAAGGCCCATCCTGACTCTCTACCGTATATTCCATATGACAAGGGTGGTCATACAACACTAGTAAACTTACAATCATAGGATTCCCATCAAATTGACACAAGCATGTAGTTTGTAAACAAAACATTTATTTTAGAAATAGGATCAATATGCTTCAACGACATTTGCCTTACTCTTGGGATTGGTTCAGGTCAAAGCCTTCAAACTCTTGGTGTTGTAGATCCTCTGTGGCACTCTCTAGCGCAAAACCGTCTAATTTGAACAATAAACATACAAGACAAGAAACTCAATCAAAGAGTGCACAAACATTACTCAATATGACATGACATGCATGATTAATGCAAATGCAAAGCAAAACTAGTGAATGAGTTGTTAATGATGATTACCAACTAGTTCTAATACCTTTTAACACGTTTGAACAAATGTGGAATTCATTTGAACTAATTTTAGATTTAATTCAACACAATTTAGCCAAGAAAAATTGGACTGGTCCGCTAGGGACCGGACAAGTCCGCACTTCGCAGAACTGGCGAACTGGGGTTTTCTAGATCGACGTGAATTTGGGGAAACGAGGTCGAATTCATGTGAGAAAAATAGAATAGAAGGTATACCAAGTGTTTAGAACTCCAATGGATCAAGAGTTTTGGAGGCAACACTTGGATCTTTACGATCTAGGGTTGATGAAGAACTTGATGGTGAATTGTTGACGAAGGACGCGAAGTTGATGGAGATCTTGATCCTATTTCATTTCCTCCTATTCTTCTTCTTGCTCTAGATCTCCTTCTCCCTCCTTGGTGGCGGCTAATCACAAGCTAGGGTTTGGGTGTGGTGAAAAAGTGGCAAATAGATGTCAAGCCAAGGGGTGGGGTTGTTTATATAGAGGTGGAGGCTAGGGTTAGATGGATTTCGAGTTTGAGACGAGTAGGGGTCGGTTTTAGGGTTCCACATGGGCTCTAAAAGAGTTAGGCATGACGTCCCTAGGCCCACTTAAGGTAAAACCCAAGAATCCAGTCGTCAAACAAAAGATCAACTCGGAGTCGCGATTTATTGGACAAGTTCGAAAAGGGGTCGGACTAGTCTGAAGTTGGACAGAGAGAAATCAGACAAGTCTGGACTGGACATCCGAACTTATCAAGAGGGGAAAAACAGACAAGTCTGACCAAAAATTGGACAATTCTGACTTTAGTCAGAGGGGAAAACGGACAATTCCGCTGGAATATCGGACTAGTCCGGACAAGTCCAAGGACTTTGAAAAATTTCAAGCAATTGGAATACCGGACTAGTCCGCGCAAGACTGTACAAGTCTAAAAGTGTCCAGAGGGAAAAATAGACAAGTCCGCAGCAAAAAGGACAAGTTCGATGGAAGTCAGAGAGAAATACGACTAGTCTGCACCAAAATCGGACTAGTTCGCACTTCCCATAATTCTTAAGTGCGGTTTTGTTTCTAATTCTTTTTAAACTTGTCCCTTTTTATGTTGCTGAATGTTAAACATATTTAATGATGAATGCAGGACATGATGCATGAAAATGAGGGTGTTACAGATGGCCTCGAATACTTCTTTTTGCGGGCCATTTGATCCATGTGGTGCCACATGTCAGTGCTTGATTGGCTGGGATGATATTTTATGGGATCCATCCCCTTGTTTCACTTCAATTCTGTATAACATACCTGCATGCACCAATTTCTCCAAGGACAAGTGGAAATAGGTTAAATAGAAAGGTGATGTGTGCAAGAAATGATATTTACTTCACATAGTTGAGTTATATTGACTGGTAAAATTAGTATATAACAGCCATCAACAAACTCCCCCAAGCTTATACTTTGCTCGTCCCGAGCAAAGTCAAGACTTTAGGTTGATGATAAGGATTTGCTACAATGTTCTACTTTTCAAAATTACCATGTGCACAACAAAATACTCTACCTAGTATTGCAAAAATTGGCATGGTACTTCACCCATCTTAAGTCATTATGGGGTTTATGCCATCTCCTATTCATGGGTGGTTGAAATATAGAACAACAAATGGAGCATACATACCCTAGAAATCAAGTTCCGCTCAAATTTTGAAGAGTTCATTTTAGATTATAAGTACCTCAGTTTGATTCTCTCAGTCTCTCCTTTGTGTGTAGTGGAAATATTTTCTCACCAAGGCATTTTGTCTATACTCATCCTACCACTAAATAAGGCTTGTATGTGGAGCTTGGTAGGGAATATATTAGGCATATTTGCAACATATAATATTGCTAAGTCAAAAAAGCAAGCTTTAGGAGAAATCATTTCAAAACTATTTGATTCAAGACTTGTGCATGTGTGATGGAGTGGAAGTGGATCTGGATATTTGAGATGACTCCTTTTTGTGTGGACTCTCTTATTTTGTGGGGATGAAACATGGATACTTTTCTTTTTATTTTTTTCTCATGCTATGATGTAAGCATGCATTTTTTTTTCTTTTTCTTGTAGCCATGTTTGCTACTCCCCTTATATGCAATAAACTTGGAGAGAGTACTAAGCATGAAGGGTATGGAGTTTCTCTTTGTATTGTGGAATGATGGTATAATGGAATTTTTCTTACTTCTAGTGTAGAATTATAGCATGTGCAAGTGAAGTCTTGAATTCAAAAAGTAATAAATGAAATCTCACATAGGTCTATACTAGTTTGACAAAGTTGAATGTGAAGACAAATAGCATATGCATAAGGTCTATCAATATAATGTATGATATGGCTTTGGTAGGTATTTCCAATCTAATGAGAGTAACTTAAATCTTTTTAGAATTTCTATGGAAATCTAAGTTTCACTTTTAAACTAGGGATAGTAGCCCTTATCACTATATCATATCTCACAACAACTTAGAATTGGATTAAGCTTTTGCTACCCACAATTTCTAAACCGAGGCAAAAGTAATTGTAGCCAATGAAAGCAATATTTTGGAGTGTAGTAGGTTGTAAACTAGGGACTTAGGAAAATTAAAACAGAGCAACTATTCATCATTTCATCTATGAGAATCCAAACCATTCTTACCACACATCTTTTATTTTATTTTGAAAGCAAATCTACTCTAGTTATTTTTAAGTTTTTTTTATATGCAAGGTGGATGATGGGTGAATGGAAATATATATGCAAGGGGTGTGATACAAGTTACCTCAAGTGGGGGTCCTCCCCCAAGCTTGTTCTTGTTCAACGTCCGTGCTAGGGGCTGAAACCCAAATGACGGATGTAGGCCATGAGGTTGGCCTAACCTTGTTGCAACATGGCTTTGACATTGGAGGGGTTGAGTGTTGATGTTGGGTTGCCTTCCATGGATTCCACGAGTGTGGTCGAGGAGAGTGTTGTCGATGTCGCTCATTCACACCTTAAGGTTTCCATAGGTTGGATAAACCTTGTTATTCCTTGACCAGGGTAATGATAACCCTTGGCTACAAAGGAATGACGTGCACTCAACATGCGTTGAGTGTGTTTCATCATTCTTTGGCTAAGGTGTATCATACCTTCTCACCATATAGGAATAACTTGTACCTCTCATGCATTGGGTGTGATCCGCCACTCCTTGGATAAGCTAATGGTAACCTTTAGCGACAAAGGAGTGACATGTACCCAACATGTATTGAGTATGATTCGTTATTCCTTGGCTAAGGTACAACATACCTATAACCACAAAAGGATGACGTGCACTAAAAATAGGTTGAGTGTGATCCGTTTTTCCTTGACTAAGCTATAAAATATCTTCTAGCCACATAGGAACAGCTTGCACCCAATATACATTGGATGTGATCCTGTCATTCCTTGGTTAAGGTACATCATACCTTTTAGCCACAAAGGAATAACTTACAACCAATGATGGTGGCAATTCCTTTGAGCTTGAATGATTGCTTAGAATAGTTGAGAGCATAATGCTCTCACATATTCGTAGCAGCCCATTGGTTGCTCACGGAGGGTTTTCATGTTAAATTTCCGGCCTTGTATAGTTATGGTTGACCTTCGAGCTTAATTTCCGATAGGTAGCAATCATCCTAATTTATTACTTGGCCAAGAGATATTGAAATGGAATCCTCTTAGGGTTTCCAATTTTGAATGCCTGCATAGTTATTTTACTCCTGCAAACTTCCTCTCTATGATAGAAAGGGATGGTTAGCTCCCGATACTTGTACAAATAAATTTCCGGGTTAGGTAACCGAATCTTCATTTGTACGCATGGGGAAGAACAAGACAAAGATGAATTGCGTCCAATTTCTAGTGTATCCATGAACAATGTATGAATCATTGCTAGGAGTGGGGCTTTATGGATAAATCAAGTTGAACATTTTCTAAAGCTCCTACTCATAGCAATGCAAGTGATATGAATAGACTATATGGATCCCATCGTGTTGTAAAATTTTCTAACCATCATATTTTTTTTACAAGAGCAAATATTTATCATTTGGGTCATGGCAAACAAGATTCTCAATTTATTCTCCTGAACATTTTTAATTTCTTGCATAGGAATTTGAAATTTAATGATCCATGCATGAATGAGTTTCAAATCAAAATTATGGACATCACAATTCCTAGGTTGCTACATACCAATTCAACCATTAAGTCATTCCATAAGTATTACCTAGGATGAAAATGTCTAAGCCAATTTTTAGCAATGCTTATGAAATTCTAGGTACTTGTTTAAATTTATTCTCAAGTAAGGTGACATTCCTTTTTGAAGAATCAAAAGGAGTAATGCCAACACTTTCCCTCGTGAGGATGCATAAGAATTGAATGATGAGAAAGTGTAAACCTTTCTTACCAATGTAAGAAAAAATCATTCAATCCTAATGCAATTCAAACGACGGAAAATTTGAACTTGTACATCAATTGAAGAGTAGTCTTGGTTGAAAGTCGTTGTGTATGAAACTCACGATCATGGATTTTTGTGTAGCCTTTATGTTCAATGTCTCCTGCCAAGTTGAGGTTGGAGTGGAATGAGCTTCATCTTGTTCCTTCATTGGACCACCATCTTGAGAATTCCTCCACCATGAACTCGAAATGAGATCTATGGAGGGATATGTGCTTGATGGGGCCGTCCAACCTCTTTACAGATTTTTTCCTGGCTATAAAAACTCAAGAACAATTAAAACAACTTGAAAACGGGTTACGTTAGCTCAAAAGCATGTTGTACCCTTTGTCAAATTGTTTTGCTCAACTTGAAACAATCTTGCAAATGCAATGAATATAAAGAGAAATATTTTTAGTTTGAATTAGGAAGATGAATTCAAGTGGTTACTAGTTCAAAATTTTGGTTTTATGATGGTTGGAAATTTTACTTTCCAACACGCAAGTGTGAAAATTCAAACATGCTAAATGCAAATGCAAAGACTAATGAGAAATTCAAATATGCAATTGAGAAAGCAAATATGAGATAACTACCAATTAACCTATTGGCAAGGACTCACCGAGTTTTTGAAGTCCGATGAGTGGGACTTACTCCCGTCCTGTTTAGTGCGATGATTTGTTATCCAATCCCAGAGTTGAAGATGTGGATAACTTCTTCTGATTGACATACCAAATATCCTTTGGCATGTTAGTTGGACATGTGCACCACATGATGGCCCTAGCCTCTCCGTCGTCTTGATGGAGACTTGTTGATGTAGCGACGGCTTCTCCCTCTTGAAGATATTCTTTTAGGAGAATGGTGAGGCTTGTCCTTCTTTTTGCGGCGCCACTTCGACCATATTGATATCCCTTAAGGTTAATCCATGCTTTGATCATGGATCAAAAGCTTCCTTGGGCATGATGACATGTGGACTCCACAATCAAACAAGAAATGCTTCATCCACAATGTCACTTGCCCTAGGTTGCATGGGCTTGGTCGAAGGATAAGAATCCCAAGAAGTAATTATGGGACATCTTGGATCTTGAATGCTCTTTAATTTTCTTGTCCTTGGCAAAGGGCTTCATGTGGATGTTGTCTTGATTACTTGCTTGGTCATGGACAAGATACTGCAAGGTAGGTAAGTTGAACTTAGATCCCTTGAAATTCTCATAGCCTCCTTGATTACAAGGGTGATGTTGATTCCACCCTTGACCTCCTTGTTGGTGATAGCCATTGGAGTTGTGTTTGGAAGGAAGAACCCCTATGGGTCTTAGGGGAATGATGCCCCAAGTGTCCCATATTGACATGGATTTTCACAAATCATGTGAATATCCATGTCTTGGATCATCCAAACACTTCTCCATTGGCCTGATCTTCATGATACTTCAATGGGAGGTGTAGTTCCATAACTAGCATGTCCACCTTGTTAAGTGGTGTGCATGCCAAGCTAAAGTAAATAGAGCACTCTTCAATCCACTCCTTGAGTGGAGACCATATTCTCATCCATGATGAATGAGAATAGGGCTCCTTAAACTCCATCATGAATGTGGTCATGGATTAGTGGAGCCAACCCATGACATGAGTGTTGGATGAAGGGCCAACTATCCACCCCATAATGAAAGCAAACCAAGAAGAACTCTTGAGCCTTCCCCAAGCTTGGTGATGGATGACTTTGGCTCCTACTGGAAGTTGAAATTCTTCTGCGAAAGGCAATGGTGTTGCCTAGTGGACATTTGTTGAGGTACACCATGAATCATCTTGTAGTTGAGCATTTTTGTCCTTGTTGGCCATCCCATGAAATGGGTTAGCCAACACTACCCTGTTTTCACAAAAAAGGAGAAAACAAACAAGGGTAATATGTCTAATAACTATTAGTACCTATAGCTTACTCACAAGTGATATCTATCCTTCGCTTCCTTTGCCTTGCTCGGCAACGGCGCCAGAAATGCTTGTTGACGATTCCAAGAAACAATAAAAAATCATCCCTGACAACGGTGCCAGAAATGCTTGTTGATGTTTTTTAACGTCACATAGATATGAGATCCGCAAGCGCACAAAAACTATCGTGTAGCATTTCATCTAAGAGTATTTCCAAGGGTATCATATTTATGCCAAAGGAAGGAAATGGAGTAAAGTAAACACTACTCTTACGATAAAGCTATGGATATTAATCAATTATTAAGACAGGGGTAATTTGATAGTATATGGGTAGTGTGACACACACCTAAGTAATCTATTCTAAAGGGTAGATGGGTCCTAATGAAGATTAGATTAAGAGTTGGGGAGTTACTCCTACAATGCTTCTAATAAACATATACATAGCCTAGGTTAGATACTAATGAGCATGTCAATGGTGAATACTTATGCTAAGTTGTTCAACATATCGGGCACGGGTTTACCCCTAGCAATACTAGGATGACTCCCGCCAAGAGCCTGTGGCATAGCCGAATGTGGAGGATTACAAAGGACAGATAGGGTTGTCACCACCTACTGCCTACCTCTTCAATCTGTGGGTCTATGAGACATCCAATGCTACTTAACTATCCTAGCACCATGCTAGCAGATTAAGTAAATACCTTAGGAGCCATGGCACAAGCCATCCTAAGGTAATGAACTAAATCATCGTTGAACCAATGTTGATACATAGCATAAGTTATTCATATTAACATGATAATATCATAACTAATTTGACTATAGTGGGGTTTTGTAGTGTAGATAGATTAAGAGTGATATGGCATAATCATAAAGACTACTCCTACCACATAAATGGAATCCACAATCAAATAAGAAACGCTTCATGCAAGTATATGAATAAAAGAAGACTAAAGATAATATATTTATTATGCATAAAGTCACAAATATAAGAAAATATACATGGGCCATACCTTTCCCAACTTGGACTTGGGACTAGAGGCTCTCCTCTCTATAGCCTAACTCCACTAAGGACTAAGAGAACTAGTGTATATAATAGAATGATGCTCAAGTGGTGTGTGTTGAAGTGAGGGGTGAGGGGTCCTATTTATAGCTGGAGAAGGGTTGGTTCCTGCCACCAAAAGCACGTGAATAAGTCTGTGAATAAGTCTTCATCGTTATCAGGGCACCACAAAGAGTCGACACGTGGATGTTGACCGCGTTTCGCACCAAGACCTAGTCGGCCGATACACAAGGTCGGCCGACCTGGTCTTGGCTCCAAACGGCATGTGCTTTCTCCAGGTGGCTTCCAGGTGGGTCCCATTGACTGATATAGGGTGTACACTGTTGGATGGCCTCAAATACTTCTGTTTACAGGCCATTTGCTCCATGTGGTGCCACATGTTGGTGCTTGATTGGCTGGAATGATATTTTATAGGATCAATCCCCTTTTTCACTTCAGTTCTGTATAAAATACCTGCATGCACCAATTTCTCCAAGGACAAGTGGAAATAGGTTAAATAGAAAGGTGATGTGTGCAAGAAATGATATTTCCTTCACATAGAGTTATATTGATAGGTGAAATTGGTATATAACAGCCATCAACAGTCTCTTTTTTAGACCTCCCAGTCGGCTCTCCCCTCTCTCGCACATGCCCCTTAACTTCTCATAAAGGGAACCCGATTTACAAGGGCACATATCCACTCACATGTTAGATAGGGTGCCTAGTGAAGCGGTCAGAGCGTGAAGGTTTTCCTTCAACGTGTTCCTGTCTTGTCACCTAGTAGAGATGTACAAGGGTGCACCCACGCCCGCCATGTCGTGCAGAAGCCCGCCGTCCCATCAGATGTGACTAGGCATCGAGCCCGCAAGTGGATCCCGTAGAACGAGTCAGGAGCACACTCGAGTGATCTTAACGTGATTGTGATAGCACCCACTTCGTATTGAAGGCTACCTGCCCATCTGCTTCCTGAGCTTGGGCTCAGGTGATCGGGTCTTGTCTCGCCATCTTGATCCTCCAAAGGCGTATCCCTCAGGGATCCTGTGCGGGAACCACGTCACAGCGTTGGGCGATGTACCTGCACACTGCAATCGACTCGTACCTTCTGGTAGTCAGGGATTGGCACCTCGTCAGATAGGTAGTTACAACCCAACATAGATGACATTTTCTATAGTAGTGCGCATGGAGAGTGACGACGGGGATTTTGGATGAGCTTGGAGATAGAAATTTTTATGTGTTTATTAATGAGTATTGAGATGTATCAATAAAAGAGCAAATGGCTGTGATTTTGATGTTAATATTTTTTGACTAGTTGTTATTCTTCTTTTTTACTTACATTTATATAACTTCAAACTTGTAATAAATCATGTGTTGTAGGGTTTTTAATAATCTAAGCAACGTTTTGGAGAGATTGTTTGAAGTCTAACATATTTAAAGTTTGACAATTACAACACTAAAAGAAGTTTTGGTCAATATGCTCTCTTCTCGTAAGTCAAATATCTCTAGGGTTCGTGGTCAAGGTTATGATGGAGCTTCAAACATGAGAAAAGAAACAAAAAAATGATTCAGGATGAAAATCCTTATGCTTTATATGTGCATTGTTTTGCCCATCAACTACAGTCAGTGGTTGTTATTATTGCAACATCTAGTGTCATCATTGCAGATTTCTTCAATTATGTTCCTATGATAGTTAACATTGTGGGTGTATCATGTATGAGAAATGATATTTCACTTGCAAAGCATCATGATGTGCTACTAGAACAAGTGGAGAATGGTGAGATTGGAACTGGAAAAGGATTAAACTAGGAAAATAGTCTTTGCTAGGCCTGGAGATACTAGATGGGATTCACATCATAAAACATTGATTCGTATTTTTCAAATGTGGGAGACCATCTTGGAGGTGCTTGAGATTGTGAATAAAGATTACATTAAACCAACAAGAAATGTGGAGCAATTGGTTTGATTGATAAAATGTAAAACTTTGATTTTGTATTCATCATGTTTTTTTTATGATAGACATGATCAGCATAAAGGATGAGTTATCACATGCTTTGTAAAATCAAGATATTGTTAAACAACAGTTTAATTATGGATGTAAAAAAATCTGTTGCAGAATATGCCACAATAGATGGGCGCCATTGTTCAAACAAGTGAAGTCATTTTGTGAGAAGAATCAGATTAAAGTGCAAAAAATAGATAAAGAAGTGAATGCAAAAGATAAAGGACATATTCACGTAGAAGACAAAAGGTAATCAACATACATTTCTATTATGTTGATATTTTCATTGTTATCATAAATTTCATTTTGACAGAGATGAATTATCGCTTTACAAATTTACTTGTATGCATGACTGGCCTAAATCTAAGGAACAATTTTGGTAATTTTGATGTGGATAAACTTCTGACACTTGCTGAGATGCATGTTGAAGATTTCACAATAGCTGATTGTTTGGTGTTAAGAAATCAACTTGAAAGCTTCATTGTCAAAATTAGGATAAGTGATGAATTCTTTGGATGTAATGAACTTCTAAAGGTTGCAGAAAAAATTGTTCTGACTGAAAATTGTAGATCTTTTTCCTTTGGTGTATCAGCTTATTGAGCTATTTTTGACACTTCTAGTAGAAACAACGTTAGTTGAGAGGGTATTTTCTACCATGAATCCTATAAAAATAGATTTACATAATATGGGGGATGGATGACCCAAGGACTCGATGATATGCTACACCGAGGAGGAGATATTTAGAAGCATTAATACTGAGATAATCATAAAAGAGTTTGAAGATATGAAAGAATAGTGCAAGTTAGTGCTAAAAAGTAATTTAACAGTAATTTATAACTATTTATTGATTTTCATATTGTTACCCATGAGGATGATGATTAATGGTCTATCGACGATACATGTGTATGTGATACTTTATCTTTATGTATTAAAATATTTTGAATATTGATACTTCAAATTTATGTGTGACTGTAACGATATGTGAACATATGTTTACCATGATATTATAATTGTGGGATCGAAGAGCATGTGTAAAGCTACTAGAGGGGGGTGAATGGTAGATTAAAACTAATTTAGCGGAAGCAACGAAAACCCCTCGGTAGAAAAACGATTTGTTAAAGAAATCGTGTGTGCAACTAATATAAACGTGATCAATTGTGACAAAACCAGTATAGATCGTGGACAATCAAGTCACGAAGACGTCACAACAAGAATCACAAAAATCCGTTGAGAAAAACTCAAGTTACGATCGAAATATCGAACAAAGATCAATCTGGTCTACCCAAGAAAGACAATTCTGGAACACTGCAAAGAAACTCGTATAGATCGGAAACCACAATTCCAATGACCGTGAAATTTTCACTAATGCTAGATAATAAAGCTTTCAAGAAAACCCAAAAAGAATCACGTCAATTGGATCAGTAAAACTCGAGTTTTGATAAAACCACCAAAGAAAGGTAGTGCTGTGCAGAAACTCGACGACAAAAACTTGTCTGAAACAAGTCGGACGAACAAGGCACAAAAGTTCCTTCAAAATACAAATTTTATTGATCAAACCACAAGAGGAACAGCCCCAAATCTGTACACCATGAGCTCTGGTCTCTCTTGCTTATATAACCAGTCCTTAGGCCAACCCAACTCTAACTAGGACTGAAATCCTACTCAGATTGAACCAAAACTTTCCATAACTGCTCAAGACTCTTTCATACGCGGATAGAAGCAATCTTAAGACTTCCAAACACCTTAGGAACATATCACACATTCCTAAAACAACCCAACTTCGTGACTCACACAAAATCCTATCATAACCAGCTCAAATCTTTCCATATTTGAGTCAAACACGACTCAGCCACAGTCTGAGTCCATAACCTAGTCGGTTAGACCTTTCCGACCAATTCTTTATGTCCATATCTCTTCATCACGCCTCAGAACCATGTAGCCATGTCCAAGCACTCCTTGCACACGTGCAAACATCTTCCAACGACATCCACGATACCTTCATATGCATTGTTCTTGATCCAAACATGTTGGGGCGACCTCCCGATCAACTCAACCACAATTCCTCCCGAACTTGGTTGTTTAACCTCATATTCTTCCTAAGACTAATTCAATGGATCCCGTCACCAGCCATGTCTTGAACTCAAGCAACACCTGCACATGAATAATCAAACGATACTTCGGAGCACAAATCCTCGACTTGACTCTCGTTAGTTCTGAAACCACAACACCTTATGTGAGCACCTCACATAAGCATGTTGCAAACCATAGCAAGATGATATCAGCCATAACCACCAAAACACACCAAAAACTTAGTAAAAGAATACTAAGCATACTTTCCATAGATGTAAAGCAAGTTCGTAACATTGCAAGATAAAAGCAGAACCATTGCAGACTAGCACCGGACCTTGCCAAAGCTAACCGGACCTTGAAATGGAGCTTACCAAAGCTAGCAGGCCCTAGCGTCGGAGCTTACCAAAGCCAGTCGGACCTAGTGCCAGAGCTTACCAAATCTAGTTGGACCTAGTGCCGGAGGTAGCAAAACCATGTCGGACCTAGCCATAGCAAGTCAGACCTAGACAAAGAAGTCGGACCTAGCCAAAGAAGTTGGATCTTACGTCGGACCTTGCCGGAGCTACCTAGAACAAGCCGGACCTATTTTTGGACCTTGCAGGAGCTCGGACCTAGAGACAAACACTGTTGAAAAAGGTGTTTTGGAAGTATTCAAAACTTTTATCGCCATAGCCAATGTATTCAACACACATAGGTCTCACAATAACATAATCATATTTACTGTGTAGGTTTAGTCTCCCCTATGATTTTAGTCTAGATCCTCCACACATAGCAATCCAAATGACTTATGGACTATAAATGCAGGAGGGGAATGTTATTTTAATTTACTTTGTATTCACCCTTTTTTTAGGCAAAATGAATAAGGCATAAGTAATAAAAGATCTACAGAAAAATTAGTTCCTACACTAGTTCACACAATAATAGACCAAGAATATGTTGGCGTGAAAAAAAGTCAAAATCTACGCTCACGGACGATAGACATAAACAAAGTACCATGTGTGCTTTCGCTCAAGATCAAAAGATTTGCTCGCGCCTATTAACTTGTTTTGCTTGTGTGGCTTGCATCAACATAGTTGAGGGAGTCCACACCGCTTCCATAGCTCCATCCCTAGGAATCCCATTTGCATGTTGTACCCTAAAAGACTTTCAAGAAAAGGATCGGGTATCTTGTAGGATCGAAGAGCACATGAATAGCTACCAGAGGGGGTGAATGGTAGATATAAAAATCTTACGCAGCGGAAACAATTAGACCTCAACCCCTTCGGCAGAAAAATGATCTATTAAATAAATCATGTGTGATACTAATTTAAACATGTTTCACCGTGAAAAAAGTGATATATATCAGAGATAATCAATTAACGAAGACAACACAACAAGAGTCACTCAAATCCGTCGAGAAAAACTCAAGTTATGATCAAAAGATCAAACAAAGGTCAGTCTGCCCTACCCGAGAAAAAAAAACAGTTCTAGAACGCTGCAAAGAAACTTGTGTAGATCATAGACGACAAATCCAATGACTGTGAAATTTTGATATATGATAGATAATAAAGTTGTGAAGACAACCCAAAAAGAATCACGTCAATTGGATCTGTAAAACTCGAGTTATGATAAAACCACCGACAAAAGGTAGTGCTGTCCAGAAACTCGACGAGTAAAACTTGTCTGGAACAAGTCGGACGAACAAGGCACAAAAGTTCCTTCAAACTACGAATTTTATTCAATAGAACACAAGAGGAACAGCCCCAAAATCGTGCACCACGAGCTCTGGGCTCCCTTGCTTATATAACCAGCTCGAAAGCCAACTCAATTCAGATCAGGAACCTAATCCTACTCTGTTCACGAATCATAACTTTCCATAACTGCTTAGGATTCTTCTATACGCAGCTAGAAGCAATCTTAAGACTTCCAAACACCTTAGGAACGTATCCCACATTCCTAAACAACTCAAATTCGTGACCCACACGAAATCCTATCATAACCAACTCAAATCTTTCCATACTTGAGTCAAACCCGACTCAGTCGCAGCCTGAGTCCATAACCTAGTCGGTTGGACCTTTCCGACCAACTCTTTACGTCCACATCTCTTCATCACGTCTCGGAACCATTTAGCCACGTCCATGCACTCCTTGCACATGTGCAAACATCTTCCAATGACGTCCACGATACCTTCACATGCATTGTTCTTGATTCAATCATGTTGCGCAACCTCCTGATCAGCTCAACCACAATTCCTCCTGAATTTGGTTGTTGGAACCTCATCTCCTCCCTGAGACTAGTCCAATAGATCCCATCACTGGCCATGTCTTCAACTCAAGCAACACCTGCACATGAATAAACAACCAATCCATACGAGCCCAAGTCCTCGACTTGACTCAAGTTACTTTCGAACACAACATCTTACGTGAGAACCTCACATAAGCATGTTGCAAAACCACAGTAACACGATATCATCCTTGTCAACCAAAAACGCACCAAAGACTTAGCAAATGAATACTAAGCAATCTTTCTAGAGATGTAAAGCAAGTACGAAACATTGCAAATGAAAAACAGAATCATTGCGGTCAAGTTCCGGACCTTGCCAGAGCAACCCGGACCTTGAGCCGGAGCTAACAAAAGTTAGTAGAACCTAGCGCCGGAGCTTACCAAAACTAGTACAACCAAGCTCCCGCCGGAGCTTACAAAACTAGTCGGACCTTGATAAAAAGGTGTTTTGGTGATATTCAAAACTTTTATCGTCAAAGCAAGTGTATTCACTACAAGCCAATGTATTCAGCACACATAGGTCTTACAATCTTCCCCTTGATGAATGCATTGGCAACACCATTTAAAATCCGAACATTGGCTTATTCACATAAAAGTTTTGAAGGCAATTTCTCCCCCTTTGTAAATCAAAAGTAAAATGAGAAGAAAATCCAAAAATTATCCTATATTATCTCTCCCCCTTTATTATCTCTCCTTATGCACATATTCTCTTTCTCTTCATGCTTATCTCTCCCCCTTTGACAATGTATTCAGCAAGTCATGAGCATATAAACAAATTATCTCTCCAACTTTAGTTGTTATGAGCATATTATAACATATACATATAAACAAAGCTCATCCAAGTCATACTATCAGGTACCTTACATTATCACATCAATGAGATACATAAAGTAGTGTAAGCCATGCTAGAGATCAAATGTAATTTTCAATTTAAGCAAGTCATGATCTCACAAACTTAACTATTTCAAAACCTGAAAGCATGACACTAGTTGCTGCATTTTATTATTTTTCAAAGCATAAATTTAGATCATATGATATTTGTAAGAGATTATATGTGCATCTGCCTTATTCTAACCAACCAAGCCAAGCCTATGTCATTTGACAATCAGAAGCTTAAGGACATGGTTTTAGTCATACACAACTTTTTCCAAGTTCATATCTAAGTGCAATGATAAGCCATCTCAAAAAAAGAAGTGTGATGCATACATATTCTCTTGATCTTTTCTCAATTTATATTTTTTCATAAAAACTCAACATGTGAGTTGATTACTTGATTAATTTTTAATGATTAAAAGCACTTGTGAACATGTAACAAGTTCAAAACAGCAAGAAAGTTCGACCATGACCAGTTTTAGTGTAAGTAATTATTCCAATTACTAGACATGGCAAAAACTACAAAATGTATAGCACGAGTAATGTAGTAAGAACTTTCAGCATGTAAAAGGAATCACAAAGTCATATATGTATGAAATACTATGCTCATACTATTTTAATTTCAGATTCACACATAGACTTCCCAAGTTTCAAAACTCCCCCTCAATTTAAGCCATGAGGATGCATAACTCCTATTTCACTACGAATGTAACAAAAACGAGTGAAATCCAAAGGTTTTGTAAAAATGTCAGCCAATTATTGTTCGGTATCTACATGGTGAAGCACAATGTTTCCTTTTTCAACATTATCTCGGAGAAAGTGATACCTAATGTCAATGTGCTTAGTTCTAGAATGTTGCACGGGGTTTTTAGCAATGCAAATGGCACTAGTGTTATCACAGAACAGTGGAACAATATCTAGATCAACCCCATAGTCCTTAAGTGTTTGAACAATCCAAAGAATTTGTGAGCAAGCACTAGCAACAGCTACATATTCAGATTCGGCTGTGGATTGTGCAACTGAACTTTGTTTTCTAGAGGACCAAGCAACAAGAGAATTACCAAGAAAATGACAAGCACCGGAAGTACTTTTCCTATCAATCTTACAACCCCCAAAATCAGCATCCGAAAAAGCTTTCAAAGTAACGGTTGAGGAAGAAGGAAGAAAAATTCCAAATTATTGAGTTCCATGTAAGTACCTGAGAATCCTTTTGACGGCTTGACGATGTGAAGCACGTGGGGAGGCTTGAAACCGTGCACAAAGACATATGCTGAATTGTATGTCTGGTCTTGATGTCATGAGCTACAAAAGTGATCCGATCATGCTTCTATATTCTTTTTGATCCACGGGTTCACCATCTTCATCAAGTCCAAGTGTTGTTGCTGTTCCCATTGGTGTCCGAAGAGGCTTGCTTTTTTCCATGTTGAAGCGCCTTAGGAGATCTCTTGTATACTTCGTTTGATGCACAAAGGTACCCTCCTTTGTTTGCTTGATTTGCAGCCCCAAAAAGTACGTGAGTTCACCCATCATACTCATCTCAAATTGTGAACTCATCATACCTGAAAACTTGGACACAAGATCATGAGAAGCACAACCAAAGATAATATCATCCACATACACTTGAACGAATAATGAGTCATTGCCATGCTTAAGCACAAAAAGAGTTCTATCAACCTTGCCCATGGTAAACCCTTTTTCAAGTAAGAATGTTTTTAACCTATCATACTATGCTCTAGGAGCTTGTTTGAGACCGTACAAGGCTTTGGACAGTTTGTAAACATGATTAGGAAAATCTGGATTTTCAAAACCTGGTGGTTGCTTGACATAAACCTCCTCATCTATGTAGCCATTTAGAAAAGCACTTTTAACATCCATTTGATATAGCTTGAAACCTTTAGATGCGGCAAAGGCTAACAAAATTCTTATGGCTTTTAATCTAGCAACGGGAGCAAAAGTTTCATCAAAATCTAGAACTTCAACTTGAGTGAAACCTTGAGCAACCAACCTAGCCTTATTCCTAACCACAACCCCATCCTCACTTTGTTTATTTTTAAATACCCATTTAGTTCCAATTAAAGTGTGACCTTGAGGTGGAGGTACAAGTTTCCAAACATTATTTATTTCAAAATTTTCTAACTCTTCTTGCATGGCAATAATCCAAGATTCATTAGTGAGTGCGTGTGATATATCTTTGGGTTTAAAAGAAGCAACAAAAGCAGAATGAGCATAAGAGTTTGGATCGCAAAACCTGGACCATGTGACTCGTTCGTGCAAGCTTCCAATCATCTGTTGTGGGGGATGATCTTTGTAAAACCGTAGGGGAACAGATGTCTCACAAGCTTCTTCTTCTTCATGTTCATCACAAATTGATGAGCTTGTGACTTGAGGATGATTTGAATCAGCATTGATGGTTGTCGGTGCTGGTTGAGAATTAACATCTGGAGCTGAACCAAAGTCTTTAGCTGCTGAATTTTCGGGCAGCAGCTCCAATTCTTCCTCATCTTCAACGAAAATTCTCCCCACTGCGGATATGGATCTGGACCTGCAATGTTTGAGCTAGTACCTGGGCTAGCTTCATCAAAAGACACTTCACAAGTCTCCACAATTTTGTTAGTGTCAAGTAAAAGCACACGGTAGCCTCTAGTATGAGATGGATAACCAAGAAACATGCCATCAATGGATCTAGGTTCAAATTTATCAAGATTACCATGTTTCTTAACAAAGCATTTGCAACCAAAGACCCGAAAGTGTGTAACACTAGGCCTATGTCCAAACTGGATCTCATATGGTGTTTTACCTAGCTTAGTATGCAAGAAAACACGATTTGAGACATAACAAGCGGTTGCTAACGCATCAGCCCAAAATTTCCTAGGAGTTTGATATTCATCAAGCATAGTCCTAGCCATCTCAACTAAGGTTCTGTTCTTTCTTTCTACAATACCGTTTTGTTGAGGTACATATGGTGAAGAAAATTGATGATCTATTCCATTTTCAGCACAAAAGTGATCAAAAGATTGATTTTTAAATTCAATTCCATTATCACTTCTAATTGATTTTAAAGATCCTGGGTAATCAATTGATAATCTAAGAAATAAAGTTCTAAAGTGACTAAAAACTTCATTCTTAGATGCCATAAAGTAAACCCAAGAGTATCTAGAATAATTATCAACAATCACAAGTACATACCATTTTCCTCCGAAGTATTGAACACGTGAAGGTCCTACGGTGTCAAGGTGCAAAAGTTGACACGGTTCAGTTGTCATGATCATTGTGAGAGGAGTATGTGAACCTACAACCATCTTAGCATGTCTATAAGAAGATCACACAATTTCTTTGTCCCCTTTAAGCTTAGGCAGCCCATGTATGCGATCAAGAGCACTAACACGCGTTAGGTGATCAAAGCCTACGTGACCAAGTCTACGATGCCAAAAATATAAGTCCTTTGAATCATTAGAAACTAGACACCTATGCTTAGAGGAAGACATATCAAAATCAGCTTTAAAAACTCTTCCAAACCGAGACATGTTAAAAATAAGCTCACTATTTGAACTTACAACTTTGCAGCAGTTTTTATTGAAAATAATTTCTAGATTTTCATCTAGCAATTGTGCAACAGAAAGCAAGTTGTATTTCAAATTTTTGACAAGTGCCGCATCTTTCAAAATATAGTGATCATTTACTCTAACCGAACCTTTAGCAATTATAGGAGTTATAGAATTATCGGCAAAAGTAAAATTCTCTACACGTGACACAAAAGAGAGGGAGGAGAACCAATCTTTGTTACCGGTCATGTGGCGTGAGCAACCTGAATCCACAATCCAAATGTTCCCCTTCCTCAAACGTGTAACCTACATAGAAGCACAATACATCGATGACTCAATACTGGGGTTAGTCAAAAGGCATTTAGGAATCCAGTACTGAGTCACGCGATGTGCAGCAGGAAAAACACGCGAAAGCTGAGACAAAACAGCAGGTTTATGAGTCAAAGTTTGAGATTTTTTATTCTTAACTACTGACCCATAAGGTGTTACTTGTGTAGCACAAAAATCAGTAGCTCCGGAGGCAAAAATAGAAGGTCCGGAGGTAAACTTTGAATGTTTTTGACTCAAAATAGCAGGTTATACATTCGGTTTGATATGTGCAGTAAATTTTGCATGAAAGTTATGAGATCTAGCAACCATTCTTTCCCTTTTCTGTTGTTTAGCTAGTATATAACAAAAATCTATGATATGACCATCTCTACCACAGTAGGTACAATGAAATTTAACTTTGTGTTCATGTCTAGATGAGCAAACAACATTTTATTTGAAACCGAATGAGACAATACTCCTGTAGATTTGAAAACCACTTCTTTTTGTTTAGGAACTGTTTGAATCAAACCACTTCCTAATGACTTTACAATTTTAGGGGATGTGCCTTAGCATGAGCATGAGAATCAAAACCTAAACCACCTTACAATTTTAGGGGATGTGCCTTAGCATGAGCATGAGAATCAAAACCTAAACCAGTTTTATCATTGCAAGACTTGGATGAATTCAGCAGTAAGTTTAGGTTCTTATTCCCATTACAAAACCGATCAAATGTCTTATGCATGTTATCAAGTTTATTGGATAGATCAAGGCAATTTTCACATGAAGTTTTTCCTTTTAATTTGCAATTGGAACAATATTTAACTTCATGACAACGTAAAGCATTGTTCAATATAGAGATTTCACTCATAGCATTTTGCAGTTTCTTATCAAGATCATCACAACTAGAAGAATGCAAATCAATTGTAGAACAAGAAGCATCTTTTAAGTTTCCAATATTAAGTGCAGCAAGCTTTTTGTTCTTTTCAATTTCAAGTTTAAGTTTATCAAGTGTGGAGGTATGTGCACTTCTTAGGGAGGACAATTGTTCATATATTAAGTCACATGAGGAACAAGAATCATTACTAGGAATCAAGGATTTCAAACGATTAATTTCATATTCTAGTGACTCAATTTTAACAGCATTGTCCCTAAGCTTTTTGTCCTTTTTCTTAACAATAACAATGGCACGAGAAATAGCATCACACATTTCTTCGCAAGTAGGACATACCTCTACATTGTTGTTGTTGTGTTCTGCCCCTCCATACTTGATCTTGACTTGCCCGCCATGAAGCACAAGTTTGCCAAATCATCTTCATCTTCATCACTTCCAATGTCCACGTCACTTGAGCCAAGTTCCTGGAGTGCTGAGATAAAACTGCTCACCAATTGACGTCCTGTAAAACCCTTCTTTTTATTCGTATCTTTTGCAGAGGAGTGCTTCGTTCTTGTTTTCTTTTCATACCGGGAAGTAGGACCTGAAAGGTTAGGGCAATCTGAACGAAAATGTCCTGTCTTACCACATTCAAAGCATCGTTGAGGTCCGGAGCTTCCTCTCCTTCTAGTTCTCACATTTTGCAATGCTTTTGAGAACCGGGTAGAGATGAGCACTAGCTTCTCCTATGGAAACTCCTCAATCTGTTCAAGGCTTAGAGAGGACAGCAAAGCAAGTGTACCACAAGATGATGTTTGACCGGAGCTAGGAATGTCACGTTGAAAAACAAAAGCAATAGACTTGTTGGGGTTCTTACGTGAGATTATATCAATTTCATGAGTTTTTAACATGGAATATAGCACATCTAAAGTAAGTGAACTCATGACAGTAGATTCATGAATAGATGTGACTTTCATCTCCCAAATTGACATATCTAATGCACTTAGCAATTGCCTAGCATTTTCAGCATCTGAAAAATTAACATTGACACTACGTAAGTTGCTGATAATCTTATTAAAGCGAGCAAAAAGGTCATCAATAGACTCACCGGGTTGCATCTCGAAGTGCATGTATTATTTCTTGAACATGTCTTGCCTTACCTCTTTGATCGTGTTAGATCCTTCGTGGTAGTCAAAAAGTGCTTTCCACACATCGTATGCAGATCGAAGGTGTGCAACACGGTCGAAGTCGCTTTGTGTTAATCCTTGTATGATCAAGTTTCGAGCCTTGTTGTTGTTGTCGACATCTCTCAGATTTGTAGCTGTAACTTGATCGTTTGATGCCACTTCGTAAGGCTTGTATACCTTCTCCCATATTGCAAAGCCTTGTGCCTGGATGAAAGCCTCCATGTGTGCCTTCTAAACCTGAAATACCAGCGAACACACAAGGTTTGGCAGAGTACTTCTCCATGATGATTAGTCAAAAACACGCGCAAATAACAAAGATTAGAGCACCGTGGCTCTGATACCAATTGTAGGATCGAAGAGAACATGAAAAGCTACCAGAGGTGGGGTGAATGGTAGATTTAAAAATCTTACGCAGCGGAAACAATTAAACCCCAACCCCTTCAGCAGAAAATGATCTGTTAAAGAAATCGTGTGTGAGACTAATTTAAATGCATTTCACCATGAAAAAAGTGATAGATATCAGATAGAATCAAGTCACGAAGACAACACAACAAGAATCACTCAAATCCGTCGAGAAAAACTCAAGTTATGATCGAAAGATCAAACAAAGGTCAATCTGCCCTACCCGAGAAAAAAAACAGTTCTAGAATGCTGCAAAGAAACTCGTGTAGATCATAGAACACAAATCCAATGACCGTGAAATTTTGACAGATGATAGATAATCAAGTTTTGAAGACAACCCAAAAATAATCACGTCAATTGGATCTGTAAAACTCGAGTTATGATAAAACCACCGACGAAAGGTAGTGCCAAGTAAAACTTGTCTGGAACAAGTCGGAAGAACAAGGCACAAAAGTTCGTTCAAACTACGAATTTTATTCAATAGAACACAAGAGGAACAACCCCAAAGTCATGCACCACAAGCTTTGGGCTTCCTTGCTTATATAACCAGCTCGAAAGCCAACTCAACTTGGATCAGGAACCTAATCCTACTCTGTTCACGAATCGTAACTTTCCATAATTGCTTAGGATTCTTCTATACGCAGATAGAAGCAATCTTAAGACTTACAAACACCTTAGTAACGTATCCCACATTCCTAAACAACTCAAATTCGTTACCCACACGAAATCCTATCATAACCAACTCAAATCTTTCCATACTTGAGTCAAACCCGACTCAGCCGCAGCCTGAGTCCATAACCTAGTCGGTTGGACCTTTCCGACCAACTCTTTATGTCCACATCTCTTCATCACGTCTCGGAACCATGTAGCCACGTCTATGCACTCCTTGTACACGTGCAAACATCTTCCAATGACGTCCACGATACCTTCACATGCATTGTTCTTGATTCAATCATGATGCGCAACCTCCTGATCAGCTCAACCACAATTCCTCCTGAATTTGGTTGTTGGAACCTCATCTCCTCCCTGAGACTAGTCCAATGGATCCCATCACCAGCCATGTCTTGAACTCAAGCAACACCTGCACATGAATAAACAACCAATCCATACGAGCCCAAGTCCTCGACTTGACTCAAGTTAGTTTCGAACACAACACCTTACGTGAGAACCTCACATAAGCATGTTGCAAAACCACAGTAACACGATATCATCCTTGTCAACCAAAAACGCACCAAAGACTTAGCAAATGAATACTAAGCAATCTTTCTAGAGATGTAAAGCAAGTACGAAACATTGCAAATGAAAAACAGAAGCATTGCGGTCAAGTTTCGGACCTTGCCAGAGCAACCCGGACTTTGAGCTGGAGCTAACAAAAGCTAGTAGAACCTAGCGCCGGAGCTTACCAAAACTAGTACAACCAAGCTCCCGTCGGAGCTTACAAAACTAGTCGGACCTTGATAAAAAGGTGTTTTGGTGATATTCAAAACTTTTATCGTCAAAGCAAGTGTATTCACTACAAGCCAATGTATTCAGCACACATAGGTCTTACATATCTGCTTGATTAGCTTTGTGTTCCTTACACTACAGGAATCCCGATGATAACGATGGCCATAAACCATCATTAATAAGGTCCTTACCGTCGTTTATAAGTTACAGTCGATGGTATCCGCTTATTGGTGATAGTTTTTTGTCGTATCCGATTATTAGTCGTCTATAAATTATTGACGACTGCGGCCGTCGTCTACAAAATAATTGACGACGGCTAGACCAGCCCGTCATCAATAATCCCACCACGCCACGTGGCAGCAAGTGGGGCTTATAGGCGATGGTGTCCCGATCGTTGCCAACAAGTATGGCCTATAGACGACGATTCTCGTGGCCGTCACAAACTAATATGGCTTATTGGCGACAGTATTCCTGGTTGTCGCCAATTATTATGGCTTATTGGTGACGGCTAAGTACAAGAAACTCTCGTCAATTTGGTAGGTATTTTTAAAAAAAAAAAGAACAGAAAATATTGTCCTGACTTCGTGGCCAGCTCACACAAGCATATCAAAGCAGACATATATATATATATGTATGTATCACCACCATCATTGCAAAACACTAATTTACATACACTATACACACATGACACACACCATGCTACATGTTACCCCATTTGTTGCCTTCGGAGCTCGGGAAGTCATCCTTGAGCCGCTGTCCAAGCGTCGGAAGCTGCGGCGATGGAGTTTGAGCCACCGTTGCCGATCCCTGTGATGTAGAAGTGTAGTAAGACAAGTTATAAGTTTAAAAATGTATATTTGACTAAATTTGCTTATTACAAGCTAGAATTGAGCAAGTTAACTAGATTTGGCTATGTTTGAGTAAGTTTCCTCATATTTTACTAAGTTTGAGCACGATCGACTAGTTTTGTTTATGTTTGAGCAGGTTCAACTAGTTTTGGCTATATTTGAGTAAGTTTAATCATATTTTACTAAGTTTGAGCAAGTTCAACTGGTTTTGGCTATGTTTGAGCAAGTTTAACTAGTTTTGGTCGTGTTTGAGTACGTGTGATCAAATTTTACTAAATTTGAGCAAGTTTATTTAGTTTCAGCTATTTTGCGTAATTTTGTACATATGCTCCTGTCGTCGGCATGTGTGGCACCTCGATCGGTGGCGGTTGCCTCTGGGGAACAAATGTCTGCTATCCTGCGGTTGCGGCTACAGCCTTAAAATACAAATCAAAGCAGTATTATATACATGTCATTTAGATATTAGAAATGTTAAGTACAATGGTTAGAACTTACCTGCATGGCAGATTGCAACTATAGCAAGTACGAGTTATGATACTTGTTCCTAGCCCTAAGAGCCGCTACATGTCTCTCGTTTGCCTGTCGCAGCTCTTCCTCCGTTCTTTGGAGCTCCTCTCGGGCACTCTGGAGCTCCAGGTCTCAGCTGGTATGGCTGCTAGACCCAGCATGCTGCGATGAAGAGGCTCTCGAGAAAGTTCGCGCCTCTCTCGAGTCGACCACTCCATCCAAGATGGCAACCTACACAAAGAGGTAAGATTATTAAATTTTCATATCTCAAAGTTCGTGACAGTAAATTAAAAATAATAAAACTCACCGTCCGCGAGGTTTCCCGCCACCGGTTGCATACGCGGGTTGGGGATGATTGGCACGCTCTACCAATCGTACTCTTCGCCTCGAAGCCCCACACTTTATGCCCGTACTTTGCCTGGAAATACAAAAAAAATAACATCATCAGAACTATTAAAAATAGTTCTATTAAGTTAACAAAATAACTGACCAACCCCTCCGACGTCGCCTGAGAACATAGCTGGTCAGGCTGGAATGGGTCACTTCCCAACTGACCCCTCTTCCACACCTGGATAGGTGTCGGCTCCTGATTGCTCTCGCACTCCTATCGATATGTGTTAGCACAATGAAGATTATAAAATTACTCAAATAGAATTTGAGTGACACTTACCATCCGTTTAGCGAGATGTAAGTAGCCATCCACACCAAATCTGTGTTTCCCATCCATCTCTCGACTATCTCGATGGGTGATACACGCTCTATAAGCCCTCGCTCGCCCACAAGGCACACAGTGATAAGGAGTTTAGGCCTGATCTTCCAAAAGGTAAGTCAATTAAAGTGGAGACATTGATGATCCGTGGCACTCGAGCAGCTCGAATACCCCTACAATCACTACACCACTACTATGTTGGTTGTCAATCATGCTTCACACGCTTGACCTCGCCAAGAAAGCTAATCCCTGCAAGTGCAATCGAGAACACAAACAAGAACGTGGGAGATGCGATCTTAAATCACAAAGTTGGCATCTCGCAAACCGTAGAACGGCGAAAATATTAATATAAGTAAAATCTAATTGTTTATGGCGGTTACTATGGAGTATAAATAGGTGGGAGGACGTCAAAGGGGTGTTGGATTCATGACTTAGCCCTAAGACATGAAAATAAGGGATGTATACTTGATACAATGCCCAATAGCCCAATACGATGGCACAACACTCTGACAGATTCTGAACTCGATTGTTTCGATAATTCCCGTCATCTTCGAAGAAATTTTTACATGGACATTGATGGTATTTCTTAACACCACAGAGTTATCCGCAAGCACACGGAAATACCGTTGTAGCACTTCCCCTTAAAGAGTATTCCCAAGGTTATCGAATCCAAAGAACGTGTGTGCTAATCTTTCGAACTAGCTCACCCAAGGACACAAAGTTGTTTGGTAGGCAAGGAACAGAGAGGAATTCAAAGTATTGATCCTAATTCAAGGTAATTTGCAGTAGATGCTTGCTTCGGGCACGGGCTTACTCCTAGCAATACTAGGACGACTCCCGCCAAGAGCCTATGGCATAGCCGAACGTGGAGGATTACGAAGGACGGATAGAGCTGTCACCACCTACTGCCTACCTCTTCAATATGTGGGTCTACGAGATATCCACTGATGATTTATAACCTAAGCACCATGCTTACGTTCTAAATCACTACTCTAGATGTTTCGAACACAAAGCTACAACTAGAGCCTCTAATGAATTAAAGCAGTGAACCCACAAGTAGCTACTTGTGCAAACTACTAAGAATAAAAGATCAAACTTGTATTGAATTCACAATTGCTTACTTGATTGAGTAAAACCTTTGTAGGGGTACAAGTGTAGAAGAGGGACTTGACAAGCCCAAGCCTCCTTCTCCTAGACTCTTCACCACACTCTCCTTCTACTTTGGTAGCCTCTAGGACTACTCTAAACCTTTGGAGTGTAGCACTATTCTCAACTTTTGGTGTGTGTGAGATGTGAGGTGAGGGGGTCTATTTATAGGTGGAGAAGGGTTGATTCCCACCCCAATTAATGTGCGAATCAGTCACCATTGACTCCAGGGAGTCGGGAGGAGCCAACACGTGTCATTTGACCGGGTTTGGCACCAGGAAGAGGTCTACCGAACCCCTGGTTCGGCCGACCTGGTCAAGCCTCCCCTCGGGGAGTGCTTCCTCCAGGTGGCTTCCAGGTGGGCCCCCTTGATGTATATGGGTGCAACATCGTTGGATCTCCTCGTATTCTTCTGTTTGTGGGCCATTTTATCCATGTGTTGCCACATGTCATCGCCTGATTTGTTGAAATCCATTTTCATGGATTCATCCCTGCATGTTTTGGTATTTTGGGTAATAATTCATCTGCATACAAATAGACACCAACACTTGTGGAATTGGGTTAGTGTATAGCCCTACCACTATGTTTTGTGTTTCTTTTATGCACATTATTAGGTGAATTGACGGTCAAAATATGGTACTTAAGGACCGTCAACAAACTCCCCCACACTTAGTCCTTTGCTCGTCCTCGAGTGAAGGCAAGAAGAACTAGAGTGTTGTCATGAATTTGCTATAAGGTAGAAAATAAGGATACTAGATATTTCAACTTATACCTGAATTCATGGATCCCCTTTGTGTATGTGGCTACCACACCAATCTTAGGTGTTTGAAAAGTGGAACGATTAGAATGAAGTTCCCTTGGATCATTCTCTGCTGGAATGATTTGGCAATTGCTATATTTGAAAGTCATAGGAACATTTTCCCTTGCCCTTCTCGATCGGAATCTCTCAAAGTGTTTGAGTCCTTACCATGGCATCAATTCTTGTCCCTATACTAAAAATGGCTATATATGGAGCTTGGTAGGGATGAATGTGGAACACATTTGCAATTCATATGTTACTAAGTCAAAAACTTGATCCTATGAGAGACCTATGCAATGAACAAAGTGAAGGGAAAATTCTTGTGCACATGAATGAAATGGAGGGGCGAGGTGATAACTCTCATGAATTTCCTCTCTCTTAAGGATGAAACATGGCTACTTTTTTTAGCACTCTTACTCTTTTTCAAGAGTGGATGCTTTTTCTTTTTCTTGTAGCCATGTCTTCTACTCCTTTTTATTTTTTTTAGAGAGGCTTTCATTTGTATTGTATGGAGTTTCTTTTTGGCGGATGGGTAATCGATGGATGCAAACTCTCAATGTGAGAATTTTTTGCATGCATGGAGTGCACAAGAGTTTTCAATTCAAAAAGTCCATGCATGTCACTCAATTGGGTCACGGGTTTGACAAAGTTCAATGAAAAGCAAAGTGGCATATGATTGTGGTTTTCAATGAATGTATCATATGGCCTTGGTGGGTATATAAATTTCCAATGAGATATTTAGGCAAAGTTCAAGACTTCAAATAGTTACAGATGTCAAAATCAGTTTCAAGCAAAAGGATGATTTCTAAAGAACTCATTTACCACATCACACTAGTCAAATACCTAGATGACGTGTTTTTCCTATTGAATTATGGGAATCATAAACAAGGTAATGAATTGAAATATAAAGTATTCAAATTTTCATCTTAAGCAAATTCTTGACTACCAAAATTTATTTCAATTTGTTGAGTTGACTCATTTTAGATATGCAATGAAAAATATGAAATCAACTCAAACAGCAGGGTAGCGCATAAAAGTGGGGATAGGAAATCCAAACCGTTTTTCTGGAGCGAAACTTAGTCGTACGGTGCAGAAAACAAGTCGGCCGACCTCCTGTTGGCCCTTCTATGGCTCTGTTTCGTCGGGTCGTTTTGCTCATTCGGCCGCGACGTGTTTTGATATGCAAAGTTAATTTTTCACGTCGGGATTTCGTGACTTGGGGACATGTTTACCCCACACTTGTTTCCTGAATTCTTTATTCAACAAAATAAACTAAAGGCAGAACTTTGCCAGTGTTAGATGAACCGGTAAGTTCACTTTATTGAAATCAAAATATGGGGATGCTTAGATTATTTAGCCTAGCTTTAGAAAACAAATGTTTGGAAAAGAATAAAATCCTAAGTAGTAAGCATCATGTGCTGTCAGGACATCTAAACTATGGTGCGTTGTAGATGTCGGGCTCCCCGACGGCACTGCATAAGCGCTGCAGTTTGGCGCTCATGCCATGGCGAACACCGTCAATCTCCTCCTTGAGGGCCATGATATCGTCCTTCAGTTCCGCCCTCTCGACGCGCCCTTCAGCCACCAAGTCAGTTAGCTTCTTGTTCTCCAGGTGGAGAGAAGCGAACTCCTTGGTCAGTTGTACCACTTTAGGGGCACGAGGAGAGTCCTCATCACTGCTCTCGAACTGGTCGGGCGGCCTGTTGATGGCAGGTGGTTGGATGTGCCGCCTAATTTTGGAGGGCGACGAGCCCGCCGACTCCTCCATCGCCAGATTATCCACGTGCTTGAATAGGCCCTTAGCATAGCCTCCTTCGGGTTTACGCACCCCGTGGATAAGAAAGTGATCTCCCATGCGTTCTGGCGATGTACAAGTGGGCGTCTTGTAGTGGTGGCTCACTACATCGCTCTTCTTAGTCTTCAGTGTGTACATGAACTCCTCACCGGGCAGCAACGATGGGAGAGACTCGTCTTTTCCATGGAAAAGATGTGTCTTGACTGGGTTCAGTCCATCCAAAGTCGGACGGCATGTCATCGTCGAATTCATCAGCGTTCTCCGAGGGGAGAGCGACAGGACAGTGCTACGAGGTGTAGGGTTGCGCCCGCGCGGAGTCATCGCAGGCGGGATCATGGAAAGGGGCTTGACATTGATCGCCATGACAGACTCCAAGGCGAGGTAAGTTTTGTCGTTGGTCGGCTTAATGTCCCTGCTCAGGTTGAAGGTTGAGCTGGAGGAGGCGTGAGGCACAATCTTCTTGTCAGCCATGACGAGGACGGGAGGAAGATGATGATTCAATGAGGTGTATAACTTTCCTCTCTGTTTTCGTCCTTTAAGTAGGCGGGGAACGACGCGTCTCACCGAGGATTTTGTGGAAGATATTGAGGATTATCAACACGAGAAAACAGAACGCGAACGGTGCGAAGGGAGAGTCGGCTGACCCTAGGGTTCGGCCGACCCCCTTCTGGCTCCGTTTGGGCCACATTTTCTCGGGTCGATTAAATGGGCCTCATAGATGAAGAATTGGATGGGCCCATTAGTTGGACGTGGAGAATTTAAACAGAATTGAAAGAAATGTCATGGAAATCGATTAGATTTACCACATCAAATTCTTTTTCTGTATCCTTTTGGGAATCGAGAAATAATTTGAGTCGGTGCCCATTCACTTTGAATAGTTGGTCTTCATCACCTTGGAGTGTGATTGCTCCTTGGGATGAAGTCTCTACTACAGTGAAGGGTCATTCCCATTTACTTCTAAGCTTCCCATGTCCAAAGGTTTAACCCTAGAGTTAAAGAGTAAAACTTTATCTCCAGGTTTGAAATCTTTCGGTGTAATCCTCTTATCGTGTCATCTTTTGGTTCTCTCTTTATAAATTCTGGCACTGTGGTACGCCTTATCTCTCCATTCCTCCAAATCAGAGATTTGCTTCAATCGGTGATTTTCAGCTTCGTTAAGATTCATGTTCCACCGCTTGATGGCCCAATACGCTCTATGTTCCAATTCTACGGGAAGATGGCAAGTCTTCCCATAGACAAGTTGGAAAGGAGACATGTCGATAGGTGTCTTGTAGGCAGTACGATATGCCCACAATGTGTCGGGTAGCTTTTGCTTCCATCCCGTTCCCATTTCCAAGATAGTCTTTTGCAGAATATTCTTAATTTGTTTATTAGATGTTTCTGCTTGACCACTTGTCTGTGGGTGGTATGGGGTAGCAATGTTATGCTGGACTCCAAGTTCCCTTAAAAAGTTCTGGAAGGTCTTATCTATGAAATGAGACCCTCCATCACTTATGACCATACGGGGAGTTCCAAAGCGTGGGAAAATGATTTCATGGAACATTTTCCTCGCTTGCTTGGAATTAGCATTTTTGCATGGCAATGCTTCTACCCATTTTGACACATAATCGACGGCAACCAGAATATACTCGCAATCATAAGAACTAGGAAAAGGTCCCATGAAATCAATACCCCATACATCAAATAATTCCACTTGGAGATTGTATGTTAGGTGCATCGCATCGCGAGTAGAGATTCCTCCATGCTTCTGGCATTTCCAACATCTGCGAATGAATTCCTTGGTATCTTCATACATTGAAGGCCAATAGAATCCACTCTGCCAGATCTTTGCCTGAGTACGGTAAACACCGTAATGACCACCATAGGGGCCAACATGGCATTTCTCTATAATTTTGGTGCCTTCAATTGATGGGACGCACCTTCTAAGAAGGCCATCGGCACATACTCGATAGAGTTAAGGATCATCTCAAAGGTGTCTACAACTCTCATAAATGAGTTTCTTTTTGTTCTCCCCTGGTGGTACGTATCCCGTGACCATAAAGTTCACGATATCCGCATACCAAGGGTGAGAGTCTGTCACTTTGAGGAGCATATCATCTCGTAGAAAGTCCTTGATAGGTATGTCCATGGTTTGTGTGACTTCCATACGTGAAAGATGATCTGCTACTGAATTCTCTACTCCTTTCTTATCTCTTATTTCCAGATCAAATTCTTGGAGTAGAAGAATCCATCGAATTAGCCTGGTTTTAGCATCCTTTTTGGTAAGCAGATATTTCAAAGCAGCATGGTCTGTGTAGACTATGACCTTTGCTCCAACCAAATAGGATCTAAACTTGTCAATAGCAAAAACTACTACTAGGAGCTCTTTCTCAGTTGTGGCATAATTGAGTTGGGCTCCTGTCAGAGTTTTGCTAGCGTAGGCTATTGCGTGATGTTTTTTATCTTTGATTTGGCCTAAGACCACACCAACAGCAAAGTCACTGGCCTCACACATGATTTCGAATGGCAGCGTCCAATCAGGAGGTTGGATAATTGGAGCTGAGATGAGTGCCTTTTTGAGTATATCAAATGATTTAAGTCATTCATCATCGAAATCAAAGGGAGCTTCTTTAGCTAATAGGTTGGTGAGGGGTCTAGCGATTTTGGAAAAATCCTTGATAAATCGTCGGTAGAACCCCGCATGACCTAAAAAGCTGCGGATTCCCTTAACAATGATAGGAGGTGGAAGTTTTTCAATAACTTCAATTTTAGCTTTGTCCACCTCTATCCCTCTCTTGGACAACAAGTGTCCAAGAACGATGCCTTCCCAGACCATGAAATGGCACTTTTCCCAATTAAGCACAAGGTCCTTCTCCTGGCATCTTTGTAAGACCCTGTCTAAATTTTCTAGACAATGATCAAAAGTTTTTCCATAGACCAAGAAAGCATCCATGAAAACTTCCATGATATCCTCGATCATGTCTGAAAATATAGACATCATGCATCTCTAGAAAGAGGCAGGAGCGTTACACAGTCCAAAGGACATACGCCGGTAGGCATAGGTCCCGTAAGGACATGTGAATGTGGTCTTACTTTGATCATCGGTATGGATAGGAATTTGATGATATCCCGAATACCCATCAGGGAAACAGAAGTTGGAGTGTTTTGCCAATCGCTCTAACATCTCATCAATGAAGGGCAATGGAAAATGGTATTTCTTTGTGGCCTTGTTAAGTTTTCGGTAGTCAATGCACATCCTCCATCCCGTGACGGTCTGTTGAGGAATTAATTCATTCCTCTCATTTTGAACGGCCGTCATACCTCCCTTCTTAGGCACTACTTGAACTGAACTTACCCATTCACTATGAGGAACAGGGTAAATAATCCCAGCATGTAGAAGTTTCAAGAATTCTTTCTTGACAACTTCCCGCATCGCATTATTCAATCGCCTTTGAGGTTCCCTTGAGGGGACACTCTCAGGGTCAATAGGAATACGATGGGTGCATAACGCTGGACTAATTCCCTTGAGATCCTGAAGTGAATATCCAAAAACAGCTCTATGCCTTTCTAACATGGCTATGAGTTTGAGCGTTTCGTCATCTGAAAGCTTGTCACTTATGATGACAGGGGCTTCCAAATCGCCATTTAGAAAGTCATAGCGTAGGCCTGGAGGTAGAATCTTGAGCTCAACAGGAGGTTTTGGGGAGGGATCTTCTTTTGGTAATTCTATTTCCTCCTTAAATGCATCCTCCTCTTGGACGAAGTATTCTTCTCCTTCAATTTCAGGGGGTTCTAAATATTGAAGAGTCCTAACCTTCTCCATTGGCTCATCTTGGATGGGAGATTTTGCATATGTGTTCTTTGAGCGCAGAATAGGTATGGAGAAATTTCTCCCTCCAAGATTGATATTGAGGGTTCCTTCCAAAGGAACTTCCATGAGAAATTTCTCTAGGGGAATCCCTATCATGATGTCTAAATCTTGGATTTCGAACACGTGAAAATCTAGGAGAGCCTCAACATCTTTGTGTCTAACAGACACTTGTGGCAGAACCCCACATCCTTCAAGAATGGTTCCAAATGAATCTCGAAACGATTTGCGTGTTGGTGCCAATGTCACATCGCCGAGAATGGCGAGAGCACAAGAATCGGAAATGAGATTTGCTCCAACAGTAGGGTTGTATAGGATTCTCGTTGGTGTCCCTCTAATGGAACATAAAATGGTAGCCCAAGGTGAGGTCATCCGAAGAATTTCGGGTGAATTCTCGACATCAGCTGTCCACTCTCTGCTTAGGATAGAGGTCAACTCCTTGACCATCTGACGGACGAACACCCCGTCAGGTGGTTCAGGTGGAGTTAGTGGCAATGAAGGTTTTCTATAGCTACAATACTTCGAGGTATTTCCATAATCTTCAAAAAGCTCTTCCTCAAAGTAAAATGGAAACTGCGAGGGTTGAATTTCTCCTACCCTCGTAGTCTCAGGTTCGGGAGAGGATTCCTCTAGCAAGGCTTGGGGTAAACAAGAAATGGTTTCATCCTTGTCCATGAGTGTATCCTCCGTTCTTGACACGACTTCCTCTTGGGGAGGCTCATTAAGACCCATAATGAAGGAAGAATTTTTTAGAACTCTGTCCAGAAGATCCTTGCCTTCTTCTAGAGCCTTATGGAGGAAAGATCCTCCAGCTGTAATGTCAAGATATAGGGCAGACCCTTTGTTCAATCCCATGAAGAAATGTTGCAAAAGCATTGGATCAGGGATTAACAAATCTGGGCCAGAATTTTCCAAAAGAGAAAATCTGTCCCAAGCTGCACCTATGGATTCTTTCTCCATCTGCTGGAAGCATAGTACTTCCTTTCGTAAGGAAACAATTCGGGCAATTTGAAAGAAAGCAAGACAAAATTTGTCTTGTAATTCACTCCAATCACCGCTTGTCTTCCCAACGTAGTGGTTGTACCATTGTTTGGCTTTTTCCTTGAGGGAAAAAAGGAAACAACTTCCATTTGAGAGTTTCATGTGTCATACCTTTGATTAGAAGGCATGAACACAGTTGTTCGAACTCTCGTAGATGGTGGTAAGGGTTTTCACAATCCGTTCCTGAGAAGGATTGTTCCCGAACCATGGCTATAAAGCCAGGGCGAAGTTCATAGCTAGCTGAACAAATAGGTTTCGCCGAAGGCGGTGGCTCACAGAACTTGCCCTTCGGAGCAGAGTAAGAAAGAATGGTGGGTTGCTCCATTTATATGGTGGTGGTAAGGTAAGAATAAGAAAGGTAACATGATAGATAACGGGGATATGATACGAGGGTGATCTTGGTTCGAAGATTAACAGCAACCGTGAAAGCATCTAGGCCCCCCATGAAGTATGGTTTCGGTGATTAATGACAACCATTGAACTTTACTAATGAATTTGTGAATGCAAGGTCCCCATAATCACTCAATAAAATGAAATGAATATGTCCTTGGAGACCCATATAAAATCAAATTTTGAGATCAAATCAATGAGATAAAGACAAGAAGTGAAAGCACTTATGTCTAAGTCACTCAACCATAAGTTGACAACATACAATGCTTGAAGATCATCAGAGAGGCTTATGAAACAAATGTCTAAGAGGTCATCTGAGCAAGACACAAAAGATTCTCTCAAAACAACTCGAAGCAAACAAAATCAACTCACCGGATCAACCGATGATTTCAGAAATGTACACATCGGTCGAGTTGGTTCAACTGAAGAAGAAGACCTCAGAACAATGTACTCACCGGATCATCCGATGTGAGTGGCTCAGTGACATCGGTCCATCAGTACAGTTTGCAATACCATTGGACCAAGTGTAGCACCGGATCATCCGATGTACAGACTTACACACATCGTTCAATCACTCCAGTAAGCAACAAGATTAAGCAAATTATTGAGGAAGAGCCACCGGATCATCCGATGAGAAGACAGGAGCAACATCGGTCTAACAACGGTCATATCTGACACAATGATGTCAGCCAAAGTAATTAGACCAATGATAACTAAAGGGGAGACATCGGATCATCCGGTGTTCACAGTAAAGTTCTGTCAGCCTACTTTTCCAACGGCTATTTCGGGGAGGCTGGCTATAAATACCCCCTAACCTTGTCATTTCGTGAATTCTTGATCACCAGAAGCTATAAACACATCAACAAGCATTCAAGACCAAGAGCAATCACTTCCACACCATTTCGATCACCTTTACACCAAGGTTTAGGCTAGAACTAGCTAGAGAGAGAGCTTGTGTGCCACCATTCTGGGTGAGTGGACTCTCTAGGTTAGTGTGAGAGCTTCAAGGGAGTGCCCTTGGTGTTTGTAATCGTGAGAAGACTTCCGGAGCTTGCCAAGGCATTTGTGGAAGCCCGGAAGGTCGAAGTTGTACAAGGCTTGAGCTCCACCTTGCCAAGGGAGGCGGACGGAGAGGAATAGTGAAGACCCCTCGTCTCGGTGACTTGGGTGTGGCAAAACCCTTTGGTGGGTGCCACAACGTGGATGTAGGAAGATCTTGACGATCTTGCTGAACCACGGGATAAATCCTTGTCTCCTCGGGTGTTTGCATCCTTCTCCTTCCCTTACTTTTATGCATTTTATATTCCACAAAGTTTCTATCTACTAGAATGCATAGATAGTCGCGTAGGGAATTGGGCTTTAGAAATTAAGTTTCATTGCTTAGAATTTTTCGAAGAAAGCCCAATTTACCCCCCCCCCCCTCTTGGGCATTCGGTCCTTACAATTGGTATCAGAGCAAGGTTGCTCATAGGATCATTCTAGCTTCACTGCTAGAGAGCTAAAATGGCCAAGGTTGGGGGTTCGGTTCCTATCTTCGAGGGCAAGAACTTTGCCTATTGGAAAGCACGCATGCGCGCTTATCTAGAGGCTATTGCTCCCGAAGTTTGGGAAGCGACCCACGCGGGGTTTGGAGAACACAATTATGTTGGTGATCAAATTAAATGGGATGCTAAAGCTAGGAATGCAATCTATGAATGTATTAGTCAAGATGTGTTTTCTAGGATTGCTAGCAAGGAAAAGGCTTGTGAAATTTGGGCTTGCTTAATAGAGATTCATGAGGGTTCTTCTAGGGTCAAGGAACTTAAATATCACATGCTTAAAGCAAAATATGATGAATTTAAGATGCTACCTCATGAAAATGTCAATGAGATGTTCTCTCGCTTAAATGTGCTTATTGAAGAAATAAATGCTCTTGACATTGCTTCTCTTGGCAAGGGACTCATCAACTGCAAGATCCTCATGCTCCTCCCCAAGCCAAAGTACAACATCATCAACTCCATGCTCCAAAAAGAGTCACTTGACCACATTGAAGTTTCGGAGCTCATTGGAGAAATACACGCTCATGAGATGAGTGTACTTGGGATGATGGAGCAATCATCTTCAAAGTCAATTGCTCTAAAGGCCTCCACCAAGAAAACAAGCCACAAGAAGAAGAAGGCGGTTGAGCCTAGCTCAAGTGAAGAAGAACAAGCATCAAGCAAAGATGAAGATGATGAGCTTGCATTGATGATGAGGAAGTTCTCACGCTTGAACTCCAAGATCACTAAGAAGGGATACACATTTGATCCCAAGAAGAGAGCATTCCTACCAAGGAGAGATGATCACAAGACATGCTACAATTGTGGTGATCAAGGCCACATCTCCTATGATTGTCCAAGACCGGACAAACGAAGAGAGAACCACAAGAGCAAGCATCGCAAGCTTGAAGGAAGTGATGATGATGAAGAGGAAGCCAAACCAAAGCCAAGATCCTTTGGGAAGAAGAAACATGACAAGGGCAAGAAGGCAAGGCTCTTCCCAAAGAATAGAAATGGCCCACAAAAGGTGTTCATGTGTGAGGCAAATGAATGGGTCACCGACGAAGAAACAAGTGATGAAGAGAGTGAAGAGGAAGAAGAAAGCTTGGCCGGCCTCGCCATCGCCAACAATGATGATGCACCTCTTCATCCACCGCCCATGTGCCTCATGGTGAAAGGTAACACCAAGGTATGTGATGACTCTAGCGATGATGAGCTTTCCCCCGATGATTTAACTTCTTTGATAAATGAATATCATGCTATCATTAAGAGGGAAAAGAGTATGGTTAAAGTGCTTGAAGAAACTTGTGCTAGATTTGAGAGTGCTAACCTTGATTTGCTTGACAAGTATGAAAGCATACTCAAAGAGCATGACACGCTCAAATCCCATGTCAAGCAAATTGAGGAAGAAAAGGCTAAAATCAAGATAGATAATCATGAACTTGACTTAGCACACCAAACACTCTTGGAAGAGCACAACAAGTTAATACAAGAACATCAAACACTTAACCTTGCTCATGACATGCTTGATCAAGAGTTGAAAAATATGAAGAAGCAAACCCTTAATGATAAGATATCCATTACTTCTCATGCCACTAATGCTTTGCACAAGTCTTTGCCTTTGAAAGCTAATGCTAGGGAGAAGGACTTGTTGGAAGAAATTGAGAGTCTCCGCACTAGTGTGGCTAGACTTTCAAAAGGAGAAGTCAAGCACAAGGAAATTCTCTTCCAACAAGCAAAGGCCTTCAACAAGAGAAGACTTGGATCCTTCCCGGTGCCTAACAAAGGAAAGGTGCCCTCACCGGAGCTAAGAACAAGCTTCATCAAGGAAGTTGGTTCTTATTGCCAACATTGTGAGGTCACCAGTCACCACACAAGGGAGTGTCCTCTTCCTAATCGATCTTCTCCTAAATTGCCTACTAACTATAAATCTACTTTCAATGATCATTATTATCTCTTGAGTAAAGTACATGGCAAGGTGAAGGCAAGGTTCATTGGCAAAGACATGAAGGGCATGAAGGGGAAGCTCCCCAAGCAACTTTGGGTCCCAAAAACACTTGTATCACACATACAAGGACCTAAGTTGGCTTGGGTGCCTAAAGTCAAAAATTGAATTCATGTGTGTAGGTGAACTACAAAGCCGGAGGAAAGCATTGGGTACTCGATAGCGGGTGCACTCAAAATATGACCGGCACTGATGGTATGTTCACCACCATAGAAAACCCTGACAATCATGAACAAGTCACCTTTGGTGATAACTCTAAGGGAAAGGTAATTGGGTTAGGTAAAATTGCTATTTCAAATGATTTATCCATTTCTAATGTTTTGTATGTTAAGTCATTTAGCTTTAATTTACTTTCTATTGCACAACTATGTGATCTTGGACTAACATGCACATTTAGCAAAAATGATGTTGTTGTGAGTAGTGAAACAAGCAAAGACATAGTCTTCAAAGGATTTCGGCATGGACACCTCTACCTAGTGGACTTCTCCAACAAGAATGCTAGCTTGACCACTTGCCTTTTCACCAAGACAAGCTTGGGTTGGCTATGGCACCGACGCATAGCGCACATAGGAATGAGCAAACTCAAGAAGTCATTCAAGCTTGGGATGGTGACCGGCGTGAAGGATGTCACATTTGAGAAGAACAAGCTTTGTAGCGCTTGTCAAGCCGGGAAGCAAGTTGCTTCACACCACCCAATGAATACAATGGTGTCAACCTCCAAGCCACTTGAACTACTCCACATGGACCTCTTCGGACCGTCCACATATCAAAGCCTTGGCGGTAACCTCTATTGTCTCGTTATTGTTGATGACTATTCTCGCTATGCTTGGACTCTATTTCTAGGTGACAAGAGTGAAACTCCGGAAGTGTTCAAGACCTTCGCCAACCGCGCTCAAAGGGAATTTCAACTTCCCATCATCAAGGTCCGGAGTGACAACGGCACCGAATTCAAGAACTACAACATTGGGGAGTGGTGTGACCGTGAAGGAGTAAAACATGAGTTTTCGGCCACATACACCCCTCAACAAAACGGTGTCGTTGAAAGGAAGAACAAGACACTCATCACTCTTGCAAGAGCAATGCTTGATGACTACGGCACGTCGGAGAAGTTTTGGGCCGAAGCGATCAACACGGCGTGCCATGCTGCAAATAGGGTCTACCTACATCGCCTACTTCAAAAGACCCCGTACGAGCTTCTCATTGGGAGAAAGCCCAACATCTCCTACTTTCGAGTCTTTGGATGCAAGTGCTACATCTACCGCAAGAAAAGGCTCAGTAAGTTTGAAAGAAGATGTGATGTTGGTATATTCCTTGGTTATGCATCAAACTCAAAAGCATATCGAGTATTCAACCAAACCTCCGGTTTAGTTGAGGAAAGTTGTGATGTTGAGTTTGATGAATCTAATGGCTCCCAAGAGGAGAGTTTGGGTCATGATGAAATAGATGATGAGCCTCTGCGAGAAGCCATGAAGAACATGACCATTGGAGACATCAAGCCCGAAGTTGAGGAGAGCCATGATCAAGGGGGAGCTTCAAGTTCCAACAATAACACCTCTATGGCGCCTCAAGTTGACGAAGAAGATAAGGATGATCCATTGCCGACTCAAGACTCACAAGCACAACAACATCAAGAAGAAGAAGAAGTCCATGATCAAGTCCAACCACAAGAGGAGCAACACGCATCACCATTGCCAAGTGCTTCACAACCACTTATGAGGCATGGACGCATCTCCAAGGTGCATCCAATGGACCAAATCATTGGAAGTCCGTCAAGGGGTGTAAGTACACGTTCTCGCCATTTCGCTTCATTTTGTGAGCACTACTCGTTTGTTTCATGTGTAGAACCCACTCATATTGAGGAAGCACTCCAAGACCCAAATTGGGTGATGTCCATGCAAGAAGAACTCAACAACTTCATCCACAATGAAGTTTGGGTGTTGGAGGAGCGACCCAAGGACAAGAACGTCACCGGAACAAAGTGGGTGTACCGCAACAAACAAGACGAGAATGGCATTGTGGTCCGCAACAAGGCAAGACTTGTGGCCAAAGGGTTCTCGCAAGTTGAAGGACTAGATTTTGGGGAGACATTTGCTCCGGTCGCCCGGATAGAAGACATTCGTATACTCCTTGCCTTTGCATCACATCATAGTATTAGACTTTATCAAATGGATGTGAAAAGTGCCTTTCTTAATGGTTACATTAACGAGATTGTTTATGTTGAACAACCTCCCGGGTTTGAAGATCCGAGGAATCCTAATCATGTGTATAGGTTGCAGAAGGCGCTCTACGGGCTCAAGCAAGCACCTAGGGCGTGGTACGAACGACTACGGGATTTCCTCATCATGCAAGGATTCAAGATCGGGAGGGTGGACACTACACTCTTCACCAAGGACATCAACAGAGATTTGTTCATTTGTCAAATTTATGTTGATGATATTATTTTTGGTTCAACTAACGAAGCTTTTAGCCATGAGTTTGGCAAAATGATGTCTAGGGAATTCGAGATGTCAATGATTGGAGAGCTCAACTTCTTCCTTGGATTTAAAATCAAGCAACTTCAAGAGGGGACCTTCGTCTATCAAGAGAAGTACACCAAGGACCTCTTGAAGAAATTTGAGATGGGAGATTGTAGCTCAAGAAGCACTCCAATGGCAACCAATTGTCATCTCAACGCGGATAAGGATGGTAAACCTATTGATCAATCTAACTACCGTTCTATGATTGGTTCATTGCTTTACCTTACCGCATCTAGGCCCGATATCTTGTTTAGTGTATGCTTGTGTGCTCGCTTTCAAGCGGCACCTAAAGAATCGCATAGGAAGGCGGTCTTTAGGATACTTAGGTATCTTAAGCATACCCCTAGTGTGGGCTTTTGGTACACTAAAGGTGCAAAATTCCATCTTGTGGGATACTCGGATTCAGACTTTGTCGGATGCCGCGTGGATTGCAAGAGTACCTCCGGTGGGTGCCACTTGCTTGGGCGTTCCCTAGTTTCTTGGTCAAGCAAGAAGCAAAATTCCGTCACCTTGTCCACGGCGGAAGCGGAATACATTGCGGCCGGTGCATGTTGTGCCCAAATTCTTTATATGAAGCAAACCCTTTTGGACTTTGGTATTAAACTTGGTTGTGTGCCTCTCCTTTGTGACAATGAAAGTGCGGTTAAGATAGCTAAAAACCCCATTCAACACTCCCGCACTAAGAACATTGATATTCGCCATCATTTCTTAAGGGACCATGAAGCTAAGGGAGACATCTCATTGTGAGGTGTTAGGTCCGAAGAACAATTGGCAGATATCTTCACTAAACCACTTGATGAGAAAACTTTTTCTAGGCTAAGAAGTGAATTAAATGTGCTAGATGCAACGAACGTCATGTAAGAATGCACTTCATATAGGTCTTGTCTAACTCTCAAAGGATAGGGGTGAGCAAGGGTTAGCTTGGGATAAAGGTTCCTTTGGGTTTCCCAAGGTTTGGAGAGTTGTTATCCCTGAAGAAGCCTTTGAAAGGTTCAAACTTGGCAAGATAGATTTATTTTATGCCTTGCATGATGCCTGCCATATAGACTTACAATTTCTTGCATTATAAAATGTTTGGCATTGCATACGGTAGATTGTCACAAAGGGGAACCCACCTCATGAGAAAGAGACTTGTTTGAAATGCAATATCTCAACTCATATAAGGTGGAAAGAACAAAATGTTAGGTGCATTAATGCCTAGAGGAACATGCTTCAAAGAGATAGAAGTCTTCATACTCTACCTCACAAAGCATGGGCCTTACATTTTATTTGGATAATTTTCCTCCTATTTTTCTCGATGTTCCATTTTCTTTAAGGATTAGCCAAGTTATTGGCATATTAGTATCTTTGAGGGGAAAGGGGTTGCCCAAAAAGTCCTAAGACAAGTGTTTCTCTTTGCTTGTTTGTTTGGTCAAAGGACATATATGGGATGTTATTGTTCTGTAGTCATCGGATTATCCGATGCCTAGGTCAGTCTCTCATCGGATCAATTGGTGTTCAATCTCCAAGGGCCAGTTCAGTCAGAATCTCTAATCGACCGACGAGTTCATCCTGAAAAACATCGGTCCATCCGATGTGTACAATTCTGGAACTGTGGTCAATTCCACCGATGCTACCTCCTCCATCGTCGGACCATCCGGTGTCAACATTCCTCTTTTGAATACCCTTATTGTGCCATTCGACCGATGATTAAAACCCTCAACGTCGGTCCATCCGGTGACAACAGTACCTTTTTGAATATCCTTACTGTGGCATTCGACCGATGCTTCTCATATTCATCATTGGTCCATCCGGTGTTAAAAATACAGCTAGGGTTTGGGACCCACTATTTAAATTGGCCGTTCGTTCTCCTTTTCTCTCTCCCGATCCCGACACCGCCACCGCCGTTCCTCTCGCCGCGCCACCACTCTCCGCCGCCGCCTTGCTCACCTTGCGACACCTCCACCGCCGCCGGACGCCACCGCCACCCGCCGCGCCGCCGCCTCCATCCACGCACCACCCACTCCACCGCGCCGCCATCATCTCCTAGCGCCGCCGCCACCATCACCGCACCGCAACCTCCATCGCCTCCAAGCGCCGCCGCCTCCAAGCGACGTTGCCTCCACCACGCGCCGCCGCCTCCAAGCGCCGCCGTCTCCACCCAAGTACACCGCCGCCGCTCCTCTACCTCACCACCAAGTCGCCGTCGTGGTACATCCAAATTGCATATCTTCGCCGACTCTAGGGCTTCCCGGCACCATCAATCTCCACGTCACCGTCGTCGAGTCCATTCAATCGCGTGATCACAATGGCTCGCGACAAGAAGAACAAGGGGAAGGCTATCGCGGAGCCGGCCGCGAAGAAGCAAAAATTGTTGAAGGAGAAGAAGAAGGCCTTGATGGCCGCTCGCGCCGCCGAAGAGTGTGAGCATGGCCGAGGGGGATCCCTAAGGATCCGTGAGGCTCGTCCAATGCAGCCTCCGGTGATTGACGACTCCGAGGCCGAAGAAGAGCCGGTTGAGCCTCTGGTCCGCCGGTGCTCAGCCCGGACCCGTGGGGGTCACACCGCGGCAGCACCACGTCCGAGACCGACGGCTGTCGACCGTCGAGAGGACAGGGAGGCCCAGCAAGCGATCTACGAGATGGACACCACTGTCCATGTCGCTGAAGGAGTCCGGTTGACCGACTACCGGAAGATGAAGGCCAAGCAGCTTCGCAAGGTCAAGTGGAATGTGTTGCTTGAGGAGTGGTACCCGCAGCCCAGAGAGGCTCTGGTGGATAGTCGCTTCTGGACTGTCACCCAGGCATCACTCTATGAGACCTACAAGCGTCGAGGTCACAAGTTGTTTCAACACAACTATCTGGATTGGGGTCAGCTAGCTTTGGCAGCAGAGACGGAGATCCGTCCTTATTTTGAGAGGTGCCGAGGTTTGGTGCAGCTAATGGCATATGAGCGGAGTGCCTATGTGGAAGATTGGGTCCGCGTCTTCTACGCCACCCTCTATGTCTCTGAGGGCAGAAGATCAATTGACTTCATGTTCATGGGTCAGCACTACCACTTGACGAGGCAGACATTAGCACAGTTGCTAGGAGTGGACTTGCACGACACCTGCGTGCATGAGAGGGTCTATGGTCAGGCAGACTCGCCGAGGAGGCCGCTCACTGGAGGAGTGGCACCAGCTCTGGAGGAGATCCGTTCTTTGTTCGGTCCTACTTTCTCTCCTGACCAGCCGAGAGTACCGGCCTTGTTGACTCCAGCTACGCGCACAGTGCACCTCACCTTGCGCCGCACTCTCCTACCAAGGTCTGGTTACTTGGAGGGGTTCACCAGCCTTCAGCAGACTCTCCTGTTCTTCATCATGAACGGGATGGAGTTCGACATAGTCGACGTCCTCATATGCGAGATGGAGGATGTGATCTCAGATAGAGTGGGGATGATGAGGCAGCTCGTGTATGGACACTGGGTCAGCTACCTGCTCACCATGATGGTCCCTGAGGAGTCCGCCGTGCACGACCGTCTCACTAACGAGAGTGTGACACGGTTCGGTCACTACCGTGCCCCAGCTCCTGGATACCGCCGCCTTGGCCGTCCAGTTGAGCGTCAGGTCAGGGCCCGGCTGTTTGAGGAGGACTGGTCTGACTTAGAGAAGGAGGATGAGAGGCTTGCCGAGGGTGAGGCACAGGGGGAGGACTTGCAGCATATCTGGTCAGAGAGCGACACCGACGACAATGTCGAGGAGTACTTCCCTCCTCCGCCCTCACCCAGGCAGCACAACGTGGAGGCTGGAGGCTCTACAGTGCCACCACCTACTCCACCTCCCGTCACGCAGCCGTCAGAGCTGACGTCGCTCCTCCAGCAGATGGTTGAGCAGCAGTGTCTGGACAGGCTGGCAGCCGAGCAGGCCCAAGCGGAGCAGGCTGCCCGTCTCCTTGAGCTCCAGCAGCAGCAGCAGGAGATGCAGCGTCAGATCGCCCGTGAGAGGCGTGAAGACACTGACAGGCTGACGGGGCTTATTGACTAGATGCACTAGCGCACTCTCAACCAGCAGCAGCAGACGCAGCAGGCGATGATGGGCATCCTGGGGTTGAACACCAACCTCTACACCCAGACCGGGATTGCCCTCCCGTCGCAGCTGCCAGGAGTCGCTCCACCACCTCCATTCCTGGCTTCAGCTGCCGCTCCAGTGGCCCCAGTACCTTCTACGCCGATTCCCTCCTTCAGCATGTCTCCACTTCTGGCTCCTGGTGCTCCGATCCACTCCCCGCTGACGGCCACGACCCTGTTCCAGCAGTCGCCGGCCTCCATCGTCAGTGCCCCTGCTCCAGCAGCTCCTCCATAGTAGGCACCGACAGTGGCTCCTACGGCTTCGGCAGCTCCTTCCACCGCTACTCCAGCCAGCAGCTCCGACGACAGCGACGGTGACCAGTTCGTCATCGCGCCCAGTACTCAGGGTCCTTAGGCGCTCGGATCCCTTTTTGGTGTCTTGATGCCAAAGGGGGAGAAGAGTTAGAGGAGTCAGGGGGAGCGTCTTAGTGTTAGGGGGAGTCTCATTTATCATTTATCGTTTATCATTCTTGTAATTTGGTGTGTTTGCTACTCATTTGCTACTTATTGAGCTCTAATGAACTTTTTTCCATAAGTTATTAATCGATTGGGCTCATTTGGTGTTTATCTATGTTTATGATCACTTATTTTTCACACTTGAGTTATTAATTGATGCTTAAGCTTCAAGTGTGACATCCTGTATTCATTGCATATTCTTTTAAGTTTCATTCTATCAAATTCATTACTATTGCGCTTTGATTATTGTGTTGTCATCAATCACCAAAAAGGGGGAAATTGAAAGCATCTAGGCCCCCCATGAAGTATGGTTTCGGTGATTAATGACAACCATTGAACTTTACTAATGAATTTGTGAATGCAAGGTCCCCATAATCACTTAATAAAATGAAATGAATATGTCATTGGAGACCCATATACAGTCAACTTTTGAGATCAAATCAATGAGATAAAGACAAGAAGTGAAAGCTCTTATGTCTAAGTCACTCAACCATAAGTTGACAACATACAATGCTTGAAGATCATCAGAGAGGCTTATGAAACAAATGTCTAAGAGGTCATCTGAGCAAGACACAAAAGATTCTCTCAAAACAACTCGAAGCAAACAAAATCAACTCACCGGATCAACCGATGATTTTAGAAATGTACACATCGGTCGAGTTGGTTCAACTAAAGAAGAAGACCTCAGAACAATGTACTCATCGGATCATCCGATGTGAATGGCTCAGTGACATCGGTCCATCAGTACAGTTTGCAATACCATTGGACCAAGTGTAGCACCGGATCATCCGATGTACAGACTTACACACATCGGTCAATCACTCCAGTAAGCATCAAGATTAAGCAAATTCTGGAGGAAGAGCCACCAAATCATCCGATGAGAAGACAGGAGCAACATCGGTCTAACAACGGTCATATCTGACACAATGACGTCAGCCAAAATAATTAGACCGATGATAACTAAAGGGGAGACATCGGATCATCCGGTGTTCACAGTAAAGTTCTGTCAGCCTACTTTTCCAACGGCTATTTCGGGGAGGCTGGCTATAAATACCCCCTAACCCTGTCATTTTGTGAAGTCTTGATCACCAGAAGCTATCAACACATCAACAAGCATTCAAGACCAAGAGCAATCACTTCCACACCATTTCGATCACCTTTACACCAAGGTTTAGGCTAGAACTAGCTAGAGAGAGAGCTTGTGTGCCACCATTCTGGGTGAGTGGACTCTCTAGGTTAGTGTGAGAGCCTCAAGGGAGTGCCCTTGGTGTTTGTAATCATGAGAAGACTTCCGGAGCTTGCCAAGGCGTTTGTGGAAGCCCGGAAGGTCGAAGTTGTACAAGGCTTGAGCTCCACCTTGCCATGGGAGGCGAACGGAGAGGAATAGTGAAGACCCCTCGTCTCGGTGACTTGGGTGTGGCAAAACCCTTTGGTGGGTGCCACAACGTGGATGTAGGAAGATCTTGACGATCTTGCCGAACCACGGGATAAATCCTTGTCTCCTCGGGAGTTTGCATCCTTCTCCTTCCCTTACTTTTATGCATTTTATATTCCGCAAAGTTTCTATCTACTAGAATGCATAGATAGTCGCGTAGGGAATTGGGCTTTAGAAATTAAGTTTCATTGCTTAGAATTTTTCGAAGAAAGCCCAATTCACCCCCCCCCCCCCTTCTTGGGCATTCGGTCCTTACAAACCGTTCCCCAGCAACGGCACCAGAAATGCTTGTTGGTATTTCTTAACACCACAGAGTTATCCGCAAGCGCACGGAAATACTGTTTTAGCACTTCCCCTTAAAGAGTATTCCCAAGGGTATCAAATCCAAAGAACGCGTGTGCTAATCTTTCGAACTAGCTCACCCAAGGACACAAAGTTGTTTGGTAGGCAAGGAACAGAGAGGAATTCAAAGTATTGATCCTAATTCAAGGTAATTTGCAGTAGATGCTTGCTTCGAGCACGGGCTTACTCCTAGCAATACTAGGACGACTTCTGCCAAGAGCCTATGGCATAGCCGAACGTGGAGGATTACGAAGGACAGATAGGGTTGTCACCACCTACTGCCCACCTCTTCAATCCGTGGGTCTACGAGATATCCACTGATGATTTATAACCTAAGCGCCACGCTTACATTCTAAATCACTACTCTAGATGTTTTCGAACACAAAGCTACAACTAGAGCCTCTAATGAATTAAAGCAGTGAACCCACAAGTAACTACTTGTGCAAACTACTAAGAATAAAAATCAAACTTGTATTTAATTCACAATGGCTTACTTGATTGAGTAAAACCTTTGTAGGGGTACAAGTGTAGAAGAGGGACTTGACAAGCCCAAGCCTCCTTCTCCTAGACTCTTCACCACACTCTCCTTCTACTTTGGTAGCCTCTAGGACTACTCTAAACCTTTGGAGTGTAGCACTATTCTCAACTTTTGGTGTGTGTGAGAAGTGAGGTGAGGGGGTCTATTTATAGGTGGCGAAGGGTCGGTTCCCGCCACAATTAATGCGCAAATCGGTCACCATTGACTCCAGGGAGTCGGGAGGAGCCAACACGTGTCATTTGACCGGGTTTGGCGCCAGGAAGGGGTCGGTCAAACCCCTGGTTCGGCCGACCTGGTCAAGCCTCCCCTCGGGGAGTGCTTCCTCCAGGTGGCTTCCAAGTGGGCCCCCTTGATGTATATGGGTGCAACACCGTTGGATCTCCTTGTATTCTTCCGTTTGTTGGCAATTTGATCCATGTGTTGCCACGTGTCATCGCCAGATTCGTTGAAATCCCATTTTCATGGATTCATCCCTGCATGTTTTGGTATTTTGGGTAATAATTCACCTGCATACAAATAGACACCAACACTTGTGGAATTGGGTTAGTGTATAGCCCTACCACTATGTTTTGTGTTTCTTTTATGCACATTATGAGGTGAATTGACAGTCAAAATATGGTACTTAAGGACCGTCAACAGACATCAGCGGCATTGTAAATTTTATCCTCTCCTCTTTTCGTGCATATGTAGAACGTCCAAACGGAGTCTTTATGCGTCCTGGGTGTCCGTTTTAGTGCGAAGTGCTCCTAGGCTCCGAGTTGGACTCGATTTTGAGTTGGGCTCGGTTTCCATATTCTTTGGACATATTATCTTGTCATCCACGTATATAATACTTCCTCCAAGTACTCCTTGAACCTCTTAATCACAATTAAGTCATTAGATAGCAATCTATTCTCAAAAACATATAGGGAAATATACAAGAACGAGCTCACTTCTAAAATTAATTGTTGTGTGTGAACTCTAATAATTGCATCTTCTAAGTTCAATGGAGTGTTGTGTGTATCCATAGGAGTGATGTCCTCATCATCCTCCCCTTCTTGAATTGGATTCGTCCTCGACTCAGGCTCATTTTCTCTCATGTGAGCGTCCAAATGTGCAACGCTTTCAAATCCTCTTGTGTGCATGAAAGGAGGAGGCCAAAGTGGTGGACGACATAGCGCACCATCTCCATGTTCTCCATCAAATAAGTGTGCACATTCACTTGATCCAGGATCCCCAACAAATAAACATTATACCATGTTGTTTGTGCATGATCTCATCAAACAGGGCACGGTACGCGTTCATCGACTGTCAAGCCACACTACGCCGACCTCTACACAGTTATTATTGCATAAAAACATTGTTAATAGAATCGGATAATGAAGCAAAGTAAAATAAAAATTTTACCTCTGCGTACAGTGCTTCTGTCAAGTACTTGTCGATCACTCCCCTATATTGCCCCGGCTCACCCTTGTCAACCACTGTGAGTGACTCGCGTCCTTTTTCCAACAAGTATACATCCAAGTGTTGTCTTCAGCCATGTTTGAGGATATACCTTCAAAGCAAACAAATCATTATTTGTTTTATTTTTATGTTATGTCACGGTCCTACAACTAGGAAAATAGGTCCTTAACCCACCCAAGAGTGATCGAAATAATGTGCTTATGACGAGACACAAGGTCCGAATCTGGACAAAATTTCGGCAGCATAACCCCACTATTCTCCAACTGCGGGCCCAAAAATGGTGCAGTGGAGAACATCAGGGTTATGTTGTCGATGTCCGGCTCCACACCCCGTACCTAGCTCGTCATTAGCATGCCCTCAATCACTCCCAGGCTGTCCAAAAAGAGACAATTATGAACCTGCACGCCTCACATGCCCATCGCATGTGAGACATGTCGATCTGAAACAGGTAACACATTTCTATAGGTTACATTACTCATTTTCATTTTTAAGTCATTTACGAGAGAGGAAATAATGAGAGAGAGGGAAAAGTTGGTCTTAGATGACCTTTCCACGTCCAGATCCACCTTCCACGCAGGTGCAGGTAATTGACGTTGTTCTCACCATCGCCGTTCGCTTACGTGCTGTCTCGACACATATGTTATGACTACAACCATCTATACGATACAAATGCATTTAATGCATGTCGTGTCATGTCGGGTTAGGCCAGGCCAGCCCAAAACCCCTTCATTTAGATATAGCAAGTAACCACTCAAAAACATCAAACAACTACTCTAAGTAATCTAAATATCAATTGATCAGGCAATACACAATGTAAACAAGAATATCAATTAATCTAAATAACAGCTAATCTAAAAAAGACATTACTCAACTAAACATGACATTAATCATTATAAAACAATATCATCTAAACAAGATAGTAATCATCTAAATAACCTAACTAATGAATTTAAACAATAATACAAGAAAATCATATAAACAAGATATTGATAAACTAAACAACACACTAAGCAACTAAACAAATAACATAACTAATTGAAATAACTAAACAACACACTAAAAAATTAATCTAATTATATATTAACTGATGAACACACTAATCAACACAAGCAATTAATCTAACTAATCAACACATCAACACAAAATTATAAAAAAAATTGTTATGGCCATGGCGGAGCTCGGTGGGGGAGGGCAGGAGCATGGTGTGGAGTGGCGAGGAGCTCGTGTGGGCGGGGGAAGGAGCACGATGGGACGGCAAGGGGCAAGGTGGGGGCGGGGCATGGTGGGGGAGGCTCTGTTGCTGGGGGTGGCGGGCGAGGTGGGGGCGACTCGGTGGAGGGGGCCGTTGGAGGTGGCGAGGTGGGGGTCGAGGGTGGCAGCGAGGTGGGGGCGCCGATCGTGGCGGCAGCATGCCGGCGTAGCTCAAAGTCGGTGGGCGGCGAGGTGACAACGCGCGCTACGGGCGAGGCGATAGCTCGAGCTAGTGCGGGGAGGCACGTGGCAGCGGCGCGACGACGCGCTATGCGACAGCGGCACTAGATAGGCGGCGAGGTGGAGGCGCCGCAGCTATGGCGAGGCGCGGGCATGAAAGCGAATGAGGGGAGGAAGACGGAGCGCGAAGCATCGGGCTAGGATGTAAACCCTAATGGACGACGGTTAAAAAATTAACGATGGCCCACCGTTGAAAGTGCATCTAGGCATCCCTGTAGGTTTTGGATGATCGATGATGACAAATTAAGAAACTAATGAGCTCAGTTGATCTTAAGCAGATGTGTGACGATTGAAGTGAAAGAAAATCCCTCAAAAAAGAAAAGATTGAAATGGGCGTCGAAGACACAACATGGAAATTAGGGTTTCTTATGTGTTTAGTTTAGACTAGCCTTCTATGTGTGAGGGTGTGTGTATCAAGTTCATTGAGATCATAGAAGAGGGCTCAAAGTCGTGGTTGAGAGAAAACCTAAGTGAAAATCCTAGTTGAGAGAATTCCTAGGAGATCGGACTTGTTCGGGCCTGAGGGCCAGACTAGTCTAGGTGTGCTAAAGTAGTCCGTTTTGGGACGGACTAAGAGTTTCTGTGCGAGTTCGTCCATTTGGGGACGGACTAGTCCATTCTACACTTGGTGAGAGTTTTCGAAGATAAGTCTTGGGAGGCTAGACTTGTCCGCCATAGTGGCCGAACTAGTCCAGAGCTCCCAGAGTAGTCCGATTTTGGCTGGACTAAAGGTTTTTGTTGTACTTCGGGCTTGTCCATTTTAGGGCGGACTAGTCCATGGTATTAAGTGAGAAGGGGTTTCTGAGGCTAAGTCATGTTGGCCGGACTTGTCTGCCCTAGTGGCCGGACTAGTCCGGTGTCTGCAGACTTGTCCATTTTTTAGCAGACCTAGACATTCTGTTTGAGTTCGAATTAGTCCATTGTTGGTCGGACTAGTCCGGTTTGTCATGACCGTTTGACATTCAAACTTCTCTCTATGAAGCATGATCTAGTGTGGACCCAGTAGGTCAGACTAGTTCGGACATTCAATGCTGGCAACGACTAGTTTTCAGGACCCCTATAAAAGGGGACCCCCGGCTCCCATTCGAACACTTTTGAACCCTAGTGCAGCCACAAGTTTATTTGAGCCATTCTAAGCCTTCTACTCTGCGTACTTGCCACCTAGAACCAAATCTTGAGGAGATTAGGGTTTGGGAAGAGGAGAGAAGGAAGATCGACTTGGTTTGGCTCTCGGTTGATCTCTTGCACTTGGTGTCACGTTTTGTGGCTTGTGGATGTTGAGCCTCATGTGCTCCTTAATGTAAATCATTTGTGGGAGCCTCAACTTGTGATAAGCCCCAAGAACTTGGTGATTACCCTTGTGATTAGTGGAAACCAAGCAAACCTTTTGTGGTGGCTTGGTGAGATTAGGGTCAAGTGAAACCCGGTCCTTCTGTATACTTCTTAACTAGGCTTCTTTGTGAAGCTGAACCACAGGATAAATCGTGTCTCACTTGTTGCTTTACTTTCCGCTATTCCTTGAATTGCTTGGGTTCATATCGTTCCTCACATTGTTCTTCATTGAAATATTGTAATCGATTTACCCTCACATGTTAATCAAAGTTTTATTAGGTTGCTAGATATTGTATCTATCTTTCGTCAAACTAAAATCCGCAAATAACTTGTAAAAATCAAGTTTGAGTTTTCCCTGTGTACTAAGAGGACTACTCCGGCCCTGACCGGACTACTCCGGCATCAGAGTTTTAATCTCGTTTGATTGAGCAATTTCGGGTTATATTGCCTATTCACCCCCCCCCCCTCTAGGCGACTTTCAATTGGTATCAGAGTAGGTCTCTCCATCAAGAGTCTAACAACTCGAAGAGAGGATGGCCGGAAGGAATGAAAATGAGGTCCCAATGATCGTCGACGGAGATGACAAAATGAAGAATGTCGATGTGCTTTAAGATGATCCAAATGACGACAAAGAAGTCCGCCAACTCAAGGCACGACTTCGTGAGAAGCTAGGTCTTCCCAAGAAGGAGACCAAGACGATCAATGCAACAAACAATGACAATGGGAGTAGTTCACAAGACTACTCCCAATATCCTTACAATTATGAGCGCCTAACTTCTAGCAATCACTATTTGTCAATTTCTATTGGGAAACCTTCCCAATTTGATGGAAATGATTACTCTATGTTGAAGCATAACATGAATATGCATCTCATTTCCTTAAACCCTATCTTGTGGAAAATTGTTTTGACAGGTGTTCATCTTCCCAAGAATAAGGAAGATGTCACTCCGGGGCAAGCTATCCTACTCCATTGCAATGCTCAAGCTGTTGGGGTGATCACCTCCTCCCTAACTCGAGAAGAGTTCAATAGAGTTGATGGGCTGGAGGTGGCCAAGGACATATTGGATACGCTCAAGACGACACATGAGGGCAACCGTGTCAAAACGGAGGCGAAGATTGAGATGATCGAGGGAGAACATGGGAGGTTCACCATCATGGATGGTGAGAACCACCAAGACATGTACAACCACCTCAAAGTGCTCATCAACAAGAGCCGCTCTTATTGATGCACATGATGGATGGACCAGAAAGTAGTAAAAAGGATAATTCAAGAATTCATGCCTCAGAATGTCGCTCTTTGCTCCTTAATTCATGAAAGTCCAAGATTCCACAAGATGACTCCGAAAAGTGCTAGGAAGAATCATCAAGCATGAGATGATGGGGGTGAGAGGCCATGTTCTACAATGACCTCCAAAAGCTCACCTCCTCAAAGAAGAAAGATGTTGCATTCAAGGCAACATCATCAAGATCCCAAGAACAAGAGGAAAGTGATGAAGAGAGCCTTAACTCTGATGAGGAAGAGGTGATCTTCATCAACAAGTTCAAGAGGATGATGAGAAGGAGGAGGGGGATCTACCATCATGAAAGCAAGAAAAAGGACAAGTCCAAGACAAGAGCAAAAAGGGCTTGTTACAATTGTGGGGAATATGGCCACTTTATTGTGGATTGCCCACATGAAGAAAACAACAAGAAGAAGGAGGGCAAGTCCCAAGAGAAGAAAATCTTCAAGAAGAAGAAGCAATCGGGGCAAGCACACCTTTGGAAGGAGTGAGATTCAAATGAATACTCCTCCTACGAAGAAGAAGAAGAAGGAAGATGGCAACAATTGCCATGAAGAGGTCAACCACAGAGAACAAGCTCTTCCGCAACTTGGAGAGCTCAAGACCAACATGCCTCACGGCCAAGGGGGAAAGAAAGAAGGTTAAATCTAAAACACCTTCCTCAATTTAATCACTGGACAATTTTGATAGTGGTAGTGAAAGTAAAGACATGCTTAAAGATATGAGTAAGAGTACATTGAAAAGATTGAAGATGATGTCGGATGAAATATTTGAAAAGGAAGAGCTCATCAATCGTCAAGAAGACATGCTTATCCAACAAAAGGAGAGATGTCAAGAGTTTGAGGAGCTCTTGGAGCTTGAAAGAGAAAGAAGCAATGCACTTGAGCGTGAACTCGCTTTGATCAAGGAAACTTGCTCAAATCTTGAGAAGACTACAATTGTGCTAAATGATGAACTTGTTAGCTTGACAAAAGTTAACAATATTGTTGAAACACAAGTGAAGTCTCTCAAGTTCAATGCACCTTATTCCTATACAAGATCACCTTCTACAAATGTCAAATCCGAAACACCTCAAGCATGCAAATGCTCTAACTTGATCCTAAAAATAAAAGATGAGCTTAAAGTTGCACAAAACAAGCATGCACCGAAAGGTGGCATTTTTGACAAGGATAAGATGGCATATGCATGTAGTGCATACACCAACACAAGACATCCTCTTGTCAAAGATGGTATTGGCTATTCTAGGGGGAGGAAGCAAAATGCTAAGACTCATAAGAATGGCAAAGACTTGATTGTTTTTGTTAAAAAAGGATCATACCACAACAACAAACAAAAGAACATTTCTACATCACACAACATGCCTAAAAACAAACCTCATCCATTGTTTCATGAATTTGATGATTCATATGTCTTGTTGAGGATTAAATTTGGTAAGCCTTATGATAAGTATGTTGGGCCACTCCGAAAGAGTCCAAAACCTTGTGTGTGGGTGCCCAAATGCCTCTTGACTAACATCAAAGGACCCAACACCACTTGGGTACCTAAAACCAAGACTTAATTCTTTTTTTAGGCATAATCCTCCGGTGGGACTAAGCGAGTCCTTGATAGTGGATGCACAAACCATATGACCGGAGAGAGGATGTTGTTTGTGGAGTATGAGAAAAAATGAAGATCCAAGCGAGAGAACCTACTTTGGGGACAATAGCCAAGGGAAAATCCTTGGCACCGGTAAAATTGCTATATTCCCTACTCATACTCTTTCCAATATTTTACATGTCGATTCACTTGATTATAACCTATTTTCCATATCACAACTATGTGACAAAGGTTATAATTGTATTTTCACTAATGAGGGTGTGACCGTCACAAGAATGAGCAATGACCCAATTGCTTTTAAGGGTGTCCTCAAGGGAAAGCTCTATCTTGTGGATTTCTCTGAGGATAAAGACCAACTAGACACATGCTTAATTGCAAAAACCAACATGGGATGGCTTTGGTATAGAAGACTATCCCATGTTGGGATGAGGAGTTTTCAAAAACTTCTTAAGGGCGAGCACATCCATGGTTTAAAGAATGTTGTTTTTGAAAAGGATAGGCCATGTTGCGCATCTCAAGCCGGAAAGCATGTTGGAGCTCAACATCCATCCAAGAACATCATGACAATAACAAGACCATTGAAGCTTCTACACATGGACCTCTTCCATCCAATCGCCTACATAAGCATTGACGGTAACAAATATGGCCTTGTAATTGTTGGTGATTTTTCACGTTTCACTTGGGTGTTCTTTTTGCATGATAAGAGTGAGACTTGAGGTGTCCTCAATAAATACTTGAGGAGACCTCAAAATGAGTTCTCCTTGAGGATCAAGACTATAAGGAGTGACAATGGCACCGAATACAAGAACACTCAAGTTGAAAAGTTTTTAGATGAAGAAGGAATCAAGCATAGGTTCTGGACCCCCTACGCCCCTCAACAAAATGAGGTGACCGAGAGAAAGAATAGGACTCTCATTAAGATGTCAAGAACCATGTTTGATGAATACAAGACGTTGGACCGGTTTTGGACGGAAGCGGTTAACACCGCTTGCCATGCCATAAATTGGTTGTATCTCCACCGCATATTGAAGAAGTCGTCTTACGAACTCCTAACCGGTAACAAAACTAATATTTCCAATTTTCGTGTTTTGGGGAGCAAATACTATATTCTCAAAAAGAAACCTAGGACCTCAAAGTTCGCTTCAAAGTCTGATGAGGGTTTCTTGCTTGGTTATGACTCAAACACTTACGCCTATCGTGTTTCCAGCAAATCTTCCAGAATTGTTGAAGTAGTACGAGACTTAGTGTTTGATGAGACTAATGGCTCCCAAGTGGAGCAAGTTCAGCGTCATGTGCTAGATCAAGAAGAAGCTCCACAAGTGGTGATAGGAAGGATGGCACTTGGAGACATTTGACCACAAGAACAACCTCAAAACTCAAGTGATCATCCCACAAATCAAGCAAACTCTTCCTCAAATAATGAAGCTCAAGACCCTCAAGATGCGCTTCGACGTGATGAAAATTGAGGCGGCAATCAAGGGGGGGGGGGGGCAAAGAAAGTGAGGAAGAAGATGATGAAGTTCCAAGAACTCAAGCACCACACCCAAGAGTACATCAAAGCGTTCAACGGGACCATCACGTTGACATCATCCTTGGAGATATCTCCAAGGGGGTAACCACTCGATCTCGTGTTGCAAATTTTTATGAACATTACTCTTTTGTTTCTTCATTGGAGCCTCACAAGGTCGAAGAAGCACTACGAGATCCCAATTGGGTGATGGCCATGCAAGAAGAGCTCAACAATTTTGAAAGAAATCAAGTATGGGAGCTCGTAAAAAGGCCAAATGCAAATGTTGTGGGCACCAAATGGAAGTTCCGCAACAAACAAGATGAGCACGGGGTGGTTACAAGGAATAAAGCACGAATTGCGGCTAAGGGGTATTCATAAGTCGAAGGTTTGGATTTTGATGAAACTGTGAGACCTATGTGTGTTGAGTACATTGGCTTTGATGATAAAAGTTTTTAATACTATCAAAACACCTTTTTAACAAGGTTTGAGCTCCCACAAGGTCCGACGATAGGTCCGAATTGTTTTGGGTAGCTCCGATGAGCTTTGTCTTTAGCTCCGCCATGTCTTTGATAGCTCTGACATGTCTTTGTTAAGCTCTGACTTGATTTTTCTAGCGCCGGCGGATGCTAGTTCTGCTAACTTTGGGAAGCTCCTATTGGTTGTATTTCGACTGACTTTGTTTTAGCTCCCGTTAGCTTTTGCAAGTTTTGGAACTTAATTTTATTGTTTCTCTAAATTGTTTCGAAAAATTTTTACATCCTGAAATGTTTCTTAGTATTCATTTACCAAGTTTTGTTGCGTTTTGGCTGTTATAAAAATCTCCACTTTTATTGTGGTTTGCAACATGCTTATGTGAGGTGTTCACATAAGGTGTTGTGGTTTCAGAACTAATGAGAGTCAAGTCGAGCACTTGTGCTCGGAAGTATCGGTTGTTTGTTCATGTCCATGTGTTGCTTGATTTCAAGACACGGGTGGTGACGGGATCCATTGGACTAGTCTCAGGGAGGAGATGAGGTTCCAACAATCAAGTTCGGGAGGAACCGTGGCTGAGTTGATCAGGAGGTCACGCAAGGTGATTGAACCAAGGGCAGTGCATATGAAGGAAATTGGATGTCGAAAGAAGGTGTTCGCACGTATGCATGCAATGCATGATGTGTCAACATGGTTCTGAAGATAGGATTATGGAAGGAAAGATCTGGTCGGAAGGATCGGATCGTATAGGATGATGACTTCGGCTGCGACGGAGTCGGTTATGGATCAGATATGGAAAGTATCGAGTTGGTTATGATAGTTTTCGTGTGGGATACGAAGTTAGGTTGTTTTAGGAATATGTAATACGTTCCTGAGTTTGTTAGGAAGTCTTGAAATTATTTCTATCTGCAAATAGGAAGATCTTGAGCAGTTATGGTTAGTTGTGGTTCATGATCGGAGTAGGATTAGAGTCCTAGTTTGAGTTGAGTTGGCCTTCGGGCTGGTTATATAAGCAAGGGAGGCCAGAGCTCGTGGTAGATGACTTTTGGGTTGTTCCTCTTGTGTTCTATTGAAAAAAGATCATAGTTTAAAGGAACTTTTATGCCTTGTTCGTCGGACTTGTTTTCGTCAAGTTTTTCTCGTCGAGTTTCTGCACAGCACTACCTTTCTTAGGTGGTTTTATCATAACTCGTGTTTTACAGATCCAATTGATGTGATTATTTTTGGGTTGTCTTCAAAACTTGATTTTCTATCATCTGTAAAAAATTCACGGTCATTGGGGATTTGTGGTTTTGGATCTATATGAGTTTCTTTGTAGTATTGTAGAACTACTTTTTCCTCGGTAGAACATATTGACCTTTATTCAATCTTTTGATCATAACTTGAGTTTTTTTCAATGGATTTCCGTGATTCTTGTTGTCGTGTCTTTGTGACTTTATTATCTACAATATCTACTACTTTTCTCATGGTTGAACACATTTAGATTAGTCACACACGTGATTTCTTTAACAGGTTATTTTTCTGACGAGGGGTTTTCGTTGCTTTCGCTAAAAAATTTTAAATCTACCATCCAACCCCCCCCCCCTCTGGTAGCTTTTCACGTGGTCTTCGATCCTACAATTGGTATCACTCTAATATATTTTATTTGCACATGTTTTGACTAATCATCATGGAGAAATACTCTGCCAAACCTTGTGTGTTTAGTGGTATTGATTTTTAGGTTTGGAAGGCACGCATGGAGGCTTTGATCCAGGCGCAAGGCTTCGCGATTTGGGAAAAGGTATACAAACCTTATGAAGTGTCATCAAATGATCAAGTTATGTCTACGAATCTATAGGACATTGACAACAACAACAAAGCACGCAACTTGATCATTCAAGAACTTACTCAAAGCGACTTTGATTGTGTCACGCACCTCCGATCAGCATACGATGTTTGGAGAGCTCTTTGTGATTATCACGAAGGCTCCAACACAATCAAGGAGATAAAACAAAATATGTTCAAAAAGGAATATATGCGCTTCTAGTTACAACCTGGTGAGTCCAACGATCAACTTTTTGCGCAATTTAATAAAATTCTCAGTAATCTACATAGTGTCAACGTAAACTTTTCTAATGCTGAGAATGCTAGGCAACTCCATAGTGCATTAGACATGACAATATGGGAGATGAAAGTAACATTCATTCGTGAATCAACTTTCATGAGTACTCTTACTTTAGATGTGTTTTACTCTAAACTAAAAACTCATGAAATTGACATTTTATCACGAAAGAATCCAAATAAGTCTATTGCATTCGTTTCACAATGTGATATGCCTAGCTCCGGCCAATCATCATCTTGCAATACTCTTGCTTTGCTGTCTTCACTAACCCTAGAACAAATTGAAGAATTTTCAGAAGAGGAGCTAGCACCAGGCTTGGGCGGAGGCACGTGCGGCCTGTGCACCGGCACAGGGCCCCCAAAATTGGAGGGGCCCCGGTCCAACAAAACAGTCATGAAATGATTGACTTACACGCCAACATTCAAGGAATCAACCCCGCAGCACATGAGCATTAGCATTACCGTGCGATTGATATCTTGAGGATACTGAGATAGCACATGGTTGTGCAATAAATTACTACATAACCACTCCAACCCGATTTCATTGGCATAGGATGCTTAGGAAACTCAAACTCTAGCAGTGCAACGTTGGACTTGCGTGAGCCTCAGACAAACCTAATTGGCATGTGTGAGTAGGGCATCCATTCGTGCATCATGACACGGCGTAGATGTCGCATTTGGTACATCACGAGCGGCTCGCAGATTGTCGTTACCTCGCAACTTTCAGTATGTTCTAAGCTAATAGATATTATTATTATATGTTAAATTTTTTTAATGATTTGTAATATGTCTAACTAATTATTTAAATAATAATTATGTCACTAGCTAACAAATGCTACCTATTGAATTAACATCATCAAACAAAATGAAATGAAGCAGTATTTCACTACCCGTTTCAACTCAACTAATTGGTAGACAATTACCTATTTATCCTCATAACCCTTCTATCTTCCACCTTATCAAATTCGACCATTATTATCCCTAGTCAGGCTCGAAGTCATTTTTATATTTCGTACGGGGCTCGAATTTTGCCGGCTCGGCCCTGGCTAGCACTCATCTCTACTCTTCTCAAAAACATTGCAAAATGTGAGAACTAGAAGGAGAGGAAGCTTCGGACCTCAACGATGCTTTGAATGTGGTAAGACAAGATACTTTTGTACAGAATGCCCTAATCTTTCAGGTCCTACTACTCGTGAAGAGAAGCAGAACAAGGACAAAACCACCTCCGAAAACTCCAACAAGAAAAAGAAGGGTTTCATAGGATGCAAGATGGTAAACAGCTTCATCACCGCACTTCAAGAGCTTAGTTCAAGTGATGTAGACATTGGAAGTGCTGAAGATGATGATTATCTGCCAACTTATGCTTCATGGCGGGGAAAACTAGATCAAGTTACGAGGATGTAGAACACAACAGTGACGACGATGAGGTATGTTCTACCTGTAATGAAATGTGTGATGCAATTTCTCGTGCAACTATTATTGTCAAGAAAAAGGACAAAAAGCTTAGGAATAATGCTGCTAAAATTGAATCACTAGAATCTGAAATCAACTGTTTAAAAATTTTGATTCCTAGTGATGATGCATGTCCCTCATGTGACTTAATCTATGAACAATTGTCCACATTAAGAAGTGCACACTCCTCCACTCTAGATAGACTTGATGACGAAATTGAAAAGAACAAAAAGCTGTCTGATTTTCATGTTAAAAACTTAAAAGATGCTTCTTGTTCTACAGATGATCTGCATTGTTTTGCATGTGACAATCTTGACAAGAAACTAAAAGATGCAATGAATGAAATTTCCATTCTGAACAATGCTTTACGTTCTCACGAAGTTAAATATTGTTCCAATTGCAAACTAAAAGGAAAAACTTCATGTCAAAACTGCCTAGTTTTATCTAAAGAACTTTATAATAAAAATAAGATACTAGAGCGATTCTACAATGGTAATAAGAATCTAAACTTGCTGTTAAATTCTTCTAAATCTTGCAATGATAAAACTGGTTTAGATTTTGATTCACGGGCTTATTCTAAAACACATCCACCTCACGTTATAAGACCATTTGGAAGATGTTTAATCAAAACTGTCCCTAAACAAAAGGATGTGATTTTTAAATTTGCAGGAGTGCTTTCTAATTCCGTTTCTAATACTGGATGCTCATATAGACATGATTACAAAATGAAATTTCATTGTACTTATTGTGATAAAGATGGTCATGTCGTAGATTTCTGTTATAGACTAGCTAAACAAATTAAAAAGGATAAAGTGTCTGCTAGATCTCATAACTTTCATGTTAAATTTGCTCTGCATGCTAAACCTAAAATTAGAAACATGCAACCTGCTTTAATGAGTCAAAAAATTGAAAAAGTAACTTTTAGACCTTCTGGTAAGAAATCTGCAAAGGCAGCTCCGGTAGTTTTGATAGCTCCGAGAGCTCCCGGACCTTCTGTTGTTCCCTTCAGAACTCCAGTCTTTGCATCCGGAGCTTTAGCTTTCTCCTTTGGAACTATTTCTCTTAACTCCGGAGCTACTGGTTTTCATGTTAAACGAGTAACAACTATTAAATCAGTAGTTAAGAACAGAAAACCTCAACCCTTGACTCATAAATGTATTTTTTTTGTCACAACCTTCGCGTGTTGTTCCTACTGGATGTCGCATGGCTCAGTACTGGATTCCCAAATGACTATTGACTAACCCCAGTATTGAGTCAACGACGTATTGTCCTTCTGTATAGGTTTCACGCTTGAGGAAGGAGAACATATGGATTGTGGATTCAGGATGCTCACGCCACATGACCGGTAACAGATAATGGTTCTCTTCCCTCTCTTTTGTGTCACGTGTAGAAAATGTTACTTTCACTGATAATTCTTTGACTCCTATTATTGCTAAAGGATCAGTTAGAGTAAATGACCACTACACTTTAAAAGATGTGGCACTTGTTAAAAATTTGAAATACAACTTGCTTTCTGTTTCTCAATTGCTTGATGAAAATTTGGAAATAATTTTCTCTAAAAATTGCTGCAAAGTTGTAGATTCAAATAGTGAGCTTTTGTTTAACATGTCTCGTTTTGGAAGAGTTTTTAAAGCTGATTTTGATATGATAACTTCTGAGCATAGGTGTCTAGTTGCCAATGATTCAAAAGATTTATTTTTCTGGCATCGTAGACTTGGTCACGCAGGCTTTGATCACCTCACTTGTGTTAGTACTCTTGATCGCATACGTGGTTTTTCTAAACTCAAAGGAGACAAAGATATTGTATGCTCTTCGTGTAAACATGCTAAGATGGTTGTAGGTTCACATGCTCCTCTCACGATGACTATGACAACTGAACCTGGTCAACTTTTGCACCTCGACACCGTTAGTCCGGCACGTGTACAATCCTTTAGAGGTAAATGGTACGTGCTTGTAACTGTTGATGACTATTCCAATTACTCTTGGGTTTATTTTGTGGCATCTAAGAATGAAGCTTTTACTCATTTTAGGACTTTATGTCTTAGACTATTAATTGATCACCCAGGATCGTTAAAAGCAATCAGAAGTGATAATGGAATTAAATTTAAAAATCAATCATTCGATCATTTTTGTACTAAACATGGAATAGAACATCAATTTTCTTAACCATATGTTCCTCAACAAAACGGTGTAGTAGAAAGGAAAAACAGAACCTTAGTCGAGATAGCTAGGACTATGCTTGATGAATATCAAACTCCTAGAAAATTTTGGGCAGATGCAATTGCAACAGCTTGTTATGTTTCAAACCGTATTTTCTTGCGTACTAAACTAGGTAAAACACCTTATGAACTTCGGTTTGGACATAGGTCCTGTGTTTCACACTTTAGGGTTTTTGGTTGAAAATGCTTTGTTAAAAAACATGGAAATCTTGATAAATTTGAATCGAGATCATAAGATGGCATGTTTCTTGGTTATCCATCTCACACTAGAGGTTACCGTGTGTTTTTATTGTAAACTAACAAAATTATAGAGACCTGTGAAGTTTCTTTTGATGACGCTAGCCCAGCTACTAGCATCGGAAATGCAGGATCAGATACATATCCTCTGGGGGAGGGTATTTTTGAAGAATAAGAAGAGTCGGTGATACTGCCTGATAGTTCTGAAGCTAGCATGTGTCCAGCTCTGAACTTTGAACAAGCTTCGACTACCACCTCTGCTGGTCCTGATCGTCCACAAGCTACAAGCTCATCAATCTGCGATGGATCTGATGAAGAAGAAGCTTGTGAGACATATGTTCCCCTACTGATTTACAAGAATCATCCCCCGCAACAGATAATTGGAAGCTTGCATGAACGAGTAACAAGATCCAAGTTTTTCGACCCCAATTCTCATGCTCATTCTGCTTTTGTTGCTGCTTTTGAACCCAAGGATATATCACACACACTCACTAATGAATTTTGGATTATTGCCATGCAAGAAGAGTTAGAACACTTTGAAGGAAATAATGTTTGGAAACTTGTACCTCCACCTCATAACCACACCATAATCAGAACTAAATGGATGTTTAAAAACAAACAAAGTGAGGATGGTGTAGTAATTAGGAATAAAGCTAGATTGGTTGCTCAAGGTTTCACACAAATTGAAGGCTTAGATTTCGAAGAAACTTTTGCTCCTGTTGCTAGATTAGAAGCCATAAGAATTTAATTAGCCTTTGCCACATCAAAAGGTTTCAAGTTATATCAAATGGATGTAAAAAGTGTTTTTCTTAATGGCTACATAGATGAGGAGGTTTATGTTAAGCAACCACCTGGTTTTCAAAATCCCGAATTTCCTAATCATGTTTTCAAACTAACTAAAGCCCTGTATGGTCTAAAACAAGCTCCTAGAGCATGGAACAATAGGTTAAAAACATCCTTAATTGAAAAAGGTTTTACCATGGGCAAGGTATATAAAACTCTCTTTGTACTTAGGCATGGCAATGACTCACTATTCGTTCAAGTGTATGTGGATGATATTGTCTTTGGTCGTGCTTCTCATGATCTTGTGTCCAAGTTCTTAGCGATAATGAGTTCAGAATTTGAAATGAGTATGATGGGTAAACTTACTTATTTCTTGGGGATGCAAATCAAGCAAACCAAGGAAGGTACCTTTGTGAATCAAACGAAGTATACAAAGACCTTTTGAAGCGCTTTAACATTGACAAAAGCAAACCTCTTCGGACACCAATGGGTACAGCAACGACACTTGAACTTGATGAAGATGGTGAACCCGTAGATCAAAAATAATATAGAAGCATGATCGGATCACTTCTGTACCTCACGGCATGAAGATCGGACATACAATTCAGCGTATGTCTTTGTGCACAGTTTCAAGATTCCTCACGTGCTTCACATCGTCAAGCCATCAAAAGTATTCTCAGGTACTTACATGGAACTCAATAATTTGGCAATTTTCTTCTGTCTTCCTCAACCGTTTTGTTGAGAGCTTTTTTCCGATGCTTATTTTGGGTGTTGTAGGATTGATAGCAAAAGTACTTCGGGTGATTTTAATTTTCTTGGTAATTCACTTGTTGCTTGGTCCTCGATAAAACAAAGTTCAGTTGCACAATCCACAACCGAGTCTGAATATGTAGTTGCTGCTAGCGCTTGTTCACAAATTCTTTGGATTGTTCAAACACTTAAGGACTATGGGGTTGATCTAGATAGTGTTCCACCGTTTTGTGATAACACTAGTGCCATTTGCATTGCTAAAAACCCCGTGCAACATTCAAGAACAAAGCACATTGATATTAGGTATCACTTTCTTTGTGATAATGTTGAAAAAGGAAACATTGTGCTTCACCATGTAGATACCGAACCACAATTGGCTGATATTTTCACAAAACCTTAGGATTTCAATAGTGTTTGTTTCATTCATAGTGAAATAGGGGTTATGCATCCCCATGGCTTAAATTGAGGGGGAGTTTTGAAACTTGGGAAGTATATGTGTGAATGCAAAATTAAAATAATATGAGCATAATATTTCATACATATATGATTTTGTGATTCCCTTTTCATGCTGAAAGTTCTTACTACATTACTCTTGTTATACATTTTGTAGTTTTTGCCATGACTAGTAATTGGAATAATTACTTACACTAAATCTGGTCATGATCGAACTTTCTTGCTGTTTTGAACTTATTGCATGCTAACAAGTGCTTTTAATCATAAATAATTAATCAAGTAATCAACTCACTTGTTAAGATTTTTATGATCAAATGAAAAATTGAGAAAAGATCAAGAGAATATGCATGCATCGCACTTCTTATTTTGAGATGGCTTATCATTGCACTCAGATATGAACTTGGAAGAAGTTGTGTATGACTAAAACCATGTCCTTAAGCTTTTGATTGTCAAATGACATAGGCTTGGCTTGGTTGGTTAGAATAAGGCAGATGCGCATATAATCTCTTGCAAATGTTATATGATCAAAATTTGTGCTTTAAATGATTATCAAAATTACAACAACAAGTGTCATGCTTTTAGGTCTTGAAATAGTTAAGTTTGTGAGATCATGACTTGCTTAAGTTGAAAATCACATTTGATCTCTAGCATGGCTTACACTACTTTATGTATCTCATTGTTATGTGTAATTTACTTGATAGTATGACTTGAATGAGCTTTGTTTTATATGTATATGTTCTAATGTGCTCATAACAATTGAAATTTCTATTTTGAACCTTGTTGAATACATTGTTAAAGAGGGAGAAATTGATCACACATTGCACATATTCACAAGTGTTTGTGGCACGATTTTTCTCAGGGGGAAATTTTTGTTTTTCTTCTCATTTTATTCATGATTTACAAAGGGGGAGAAATATTTTGGGGACATGCTTATGTGAGGTGTTCACGTAAGGTGTTGTGGTTTCGGAACTAATGAGAGTCAAGTCGAGGACTTGTGCTCGGAAGTATCGGTTGTTTGTTCATGTGCACGTGTTGCTTGAGTTCAAGACACGGCTGGTGACGGGATCCATTGGACTAGTCTCAGGGAGGAGATGAGGTTCCAACAATCAAGTTCGGGAGGAACTGTGGTTGAGCTGATCAGGAGGTTACGCAGGGTGATTGAATCAAGGGCAGTGCATATGAAGGAAATTGGATGTCGAAAGAAGGTGTTTGCACGTATGCATGCGATGCATGACGTGGCAACATGGTTCTGAAGATATGATTATGGAAGGAAAGATATGGTTGGAAGGATCGGATCGTATCGGATGATGACTTCAGCTGTGGCGGAGTCAGTTATGGACCGGATATGGAAAGTATCAACTTGGTTATGACAGCTTTCGTGTGGGATACGAAGTTAGGTTTTTTTAGGAATGTGGAATACGTACCTTAGTTTGTTAGGAAGTCTTGAGATTGTTTCTATCTGCGAATAGGAAGATCTTGAGCAGTTATGGTTAGTTGCGATTCATGATCAGAGTAGCATTAGAGTCCTAGTTTGAGTTGAGTTGGCCTTCGGGCTGGTTCTATAAGCAAGGGAGGCTAGAGTTCATGGTAGATGACTTTTGGGTTGTTTCTCTTATGTTCTATTGAAAAAAAAATCATAGTTTAAAGGAACTTTTGTGCCTTGTTTGTCCGACTTATTCTCGTCAAGTTTTTCTCGTCGAGTTTCTGCACAGCACTACCTTTCTTAGGTGGTTTTATCATAACTCAAGTTTTACAGATCCGATTGACGTGATTCTTTCTGGTTTGTATTCACAACTTGATTTTCTATCATCTTTAAAAATTTCATGGTACACGAGTTTCTTTGCAGTATTGTAGAACTGTTTTTTACTCGGTAGAATAGATTGACCTTTGTTCAATCTTTTGATCATAACTTGAGTTTTTTTTTACGAATTTCCGTGATTCTTGTTGTTGTGTCTTCGTGACTTGATTATCTACAATATATACTACTTTTCTCACGATTGAACACGTTTAGATTAGTTGCACACGTGATTTATTTAATAGTTTGTTATTCTACCGAGGGGTTTTTGTTGCTTCCGCTGAAAAAGTTTAAATCTACCATTCACCCCCCCCCCCTTCTGGTATCTTTTCACGTGCTCTTCAATCCTTCTGAAACATTTGCTTTTGTATCTAGGATTGAATCAATTCACATATTACTTGCCTTTGCTACTCACCATGATTTTAAGCTATACCAAATGGATGTCAAGAGTGCATTTCTCAATGGTCCAATCAAATAAGAGTTGTATGTGGAGCAACCCCCAGGATTTGAAGATCAAGACTTCCTGAACCATGTCTACAAATTGCGTAAGGCTCTCCATGGCCTGAAGCAGGCTCCTAGAGCTTGGTATGAGTGCCTTAGAGACTTTCTAACTCAAAATGGTTTCAAAATTGGGAAGACCCACTATACTCTATTCACTAAGCATTTTAATGATGATTTGTTTGTTTGCCAAATATATGTCGACGACATTATATTTGGTTCTACTAACAAAACTTTTTGTGATGAGTTTTCCAACATAATGATTGAAAGGTTTGAGATTTCCATGATGGGGGAGTTGAAGTTCTTCCTAGGTTCTCAAGTGAAGCAACTCAAGGAAGGCACGATCATTAGTCAAACAAAGTACACACAAGGCATACTCAAGAAGTTTGACATGGACAAAGCCAAACCCATCAAGACTCCAATGGGAACCAATGGGCACCTCGACCTTAATGAAGTTGTTCCAAGTGTGGACATAAAGGTATATTGTTCCATGATAGGTTCATTTATTTACTTATGTGCATCTAGGCCCGATATAATGCTAAGTGTTTGTATGTGTGCTCGATACCAAGCTGCTCCTAAGGTGTGTCACTTGACCGCTGTTAAGAGAATTCTTAGATATTTGATTCACACACAAAGCCTAGGACTTTGGTACCCCAAGGGCTCTAAGTTTAATCTCATTGGATATTCCGATGCAGATTATGCAGGGTACAAAATTGATAGAAAAAGTACCTCCGAGACTTGTCATTTCCTTGGTAGGTCCCTAGTGTCTTGGTCCTCAAAGAAACAAAACTCCATTGCTCTTCCCACAGCCGTAGCGGAGTATGTCGCCGTCAGAAGTTGTTGTGCACAACTTCTTTGGATGCGGCAAACTCTTAGGTAATATGGCATAAACTTGTGCCATATCCCTCTCCTATGTGACAATGAGAGTGCCATCAAAATAGCCCACAATCCAGTTGAACACTCAAGGACCAAACACATTGATATCCGCCACCATATATTGAGAGATCACTTTATCAAAGTAGATATAGTGATTTCCTATGTGAGAACCGAAAAACAATTGGCCGATATCTTTACCAAGCCCTTGGATGAGAAAAGATTTTTTGAACTTAGGAGTGATCTCAATATCTTAGATCCTCGAAATGTGGCTTGAGTCTTGCACATTTGATTGTTACTTCTACTTAATTCAATTTTGATGCATGCTTGCAAAAAATTCATCTTTCTCGATTTTCTACGAAACTATTTGAAATTATTGAATCTTTGTGAATTATGGTCATAATTTGGTTGTTGATTGCTTACTGACCATGTTTGCGAAGATTTTTTGTGAAAAACTAGTCTAAAAGGATCAAATATCCGTTGAAAACTCAATATATATGTGTTTTCAGCCTTTGGACCGGACTAGTCTGCCCCACAGGTCGGACAAGTCCGGAGTCCAGCTTCGCTGGGTTCTGACTTACAAGTTCAAAATGGACTTGTTTGTCCCCAGGCCGGACTAGTCTGACTCGTTCGAGCAGTCCGGACCTAATCCGTAAGCTGGACAAGTTCGGGTTCCATCCAGACTAGTACGACCCCTGGGACATAACCTCCCCAGGGGACCCCCCGACCCATCACTTTCACTCCAACCTCCCTCTCTCCTCAAAATGCGAAAATCGTACCCCAAATCGGCGATTTTCGATTCCATCCACCAAAAACCAGTTCCAATCCGTGGATTGAAGCCCCAAGGTGTGTGGGAACTCTTCCCCAAGCATCCTAGGCCGATTCTTCATCCACATTTCGTCGATTTAAAGATTTGATTAGGTATTCTTGACCTAACCCTAAATCCTTCGAAACTCAAATCTTTTAGGTATTTTGGTAGAAACCTCTTCACAAAAGTTGTTCTATATGTCACTGTGAACCTATCCTTGGAATATTGTGCCCGGATCCGTAGTTTTTGCAAAAATCCTCAAGATTAGGGTTCTTGCTGTGTAAACCGGACTAGTCTGGCCCCTGGCGGACAAGTTCGGCTCATGCAGACTAGTCTGGCCCTTGTTGGATAAGTCCGGATTTCACAGTCAAAGCCCTAACCTTGATCGTTCTGTGAATTCTAATGCAATATTCCACTTCCTTAGACTCATATACTCTCTTGTGTATCACTTCTCATGGACGATGTCGAACCCCGACGGCTCGCCTCTATCCGATCCTGTGCATGAGGCACCAAGGCAAAAACCTATCGTCATGCTCGTGAGGAGTGGGAGCTTGCTATAGATCTCCTCGAATAGAGGTCTGAAGCAAGGAAGGCCAAGAAACAGCAATGAGAGGCTCATGACTTAGCTGCAGCTGAGGTAGCCCCAAGGAAGAAGAGGCTTGTGATTATGGGTGAGAAAACAAGAACTCAAGAGGCTAGGGGATCAAAGGACAAATGCAAAGCACCAGTTGAGGAGGCATCAAAGAAGAAAGCACCTACTGTTAAGAAGCCACCCAACAAAGCTAAGAAGGGATCCTCTCAACCCATAGGTCCCTTGAGGATGTCTTCACCTGCAAGAAACCCCAATCACCAAGCTACTGTTGAAGCCAATGTATTCAGAGGCAAAGGGGCTGAGAAGGCCAAACGACTCAGATTGATTGATGTATATCAACGTGAGAAGCACACCGCCGACCCTCGCTTTTGGTGTGACTTCCATTGTGATTACTATCTGACCGTCTAGATGATGAAGCAGACTCTAGTGACGGATGCCCAATGGATTGACTGAGATTACATGGCAGAGAAGAACCATGTTGCATTCAATGTCGTGATTGAGGCCATAGAGCGTCATGGACTAAAGAAACTTATGGCATTCAAGTATGATTGGAATGTTTAAGTTATTGCGTAGTTCTACTCAACCATTTACTTTCAGAGCGATGGAGACCGGCGGATCACTTGGATGACAAATTGAGAGCAATACACTATTATTTATTGGGAGTTTGCCCAGATCCTTGATTTGGAAAGTCAACTTGAGAATGAGATTATCATTTCCAACCTCAAGGCAATAGATTGAGATGTCTTGGATTACATGTATCCAAGTCATGGAGTTCATTATGAGGCAGGACACATTCAGAATACCAAGCCTTTCTATCACTACAGGAATCGCGACAATAGACGACGACCAGAATAATAGACGTGGGGCTGTCGTCTTTTAAGTAATTGACGACAGCTAAATCCAACAATCATCAATTAGCCTGTAATTGACACTAGTTGACCTAGTCCCGTCTTTAATATGGGCCAAAATTGGGCCCACCCGAGCCGTAATCGATGACAGCCACATTACACTGTCGTCAATAGTAGCTTATCGACGACGTTTAACCTACACCGTCGTCCATAACAAATTTTTAGGTATACCCCTCGCCCCGCCAACTCAATTCCCGCTCGTCTCTCCTCCGCCCACATGCTCGCCTCCATCGCCACCCGCCTACACCGCTGTCATGCGCACACCTCCACCGTTGCCGCACCGCACCGCGCCTACACCGCCGCGGCGCTATGCTGCGCCACCATCGACAGTCGCCGCCACCATTCTCCGCCCTCCCAGGTACGGTGCTGCCTCTCCACGTTGCCCCCTCCCCGTGTAGCTCCCTCCCGTCACCCCTCCCTAGTGGCACCCTCCCCTGTGTCGCCTCTCACCACCGTCCCCTCCCCTTCGCTGCATCTCACTGTCGTCGCCTCCCTTTGCGCTTCCCCTCCCCTTGCACCTCCCCCTCATCCCCAGAACCCCCTTCCCGATGCCCCCTCCCCATCGTGGGTGCCACTGCGCCGCCTCTCGCCACTGCCGCCTCCCCTTGTGCCACCCCTCCCCTTGTGCCTCCCCTCCTCCCCAGCACCCCCTTCCCAGCACCCCCTCCCCACCGTGGGTCCTCCCCACCCCACTGGGCCTGCCCCCCCCCCCCCCACCGTGGCCGCCCCCCAACCACCGTGATTGTCCCCCCATCGTGGCTGCCCCCCTCCCCCCACCACCCCATGGTGACTGCCCCCACCCCGACTATGGTTGCCCCCCCCCATTGTGTCACTTTCCGTCCGTGCGACACAGACACAACACTCGGCTCCTTTCTCGGCGACCGCGTGCCGACAGTCGAGGTAGTGCTCGTACACGTACGAGAGGAACCGCCACAAGGCCATGAGCATGGCCACGGCCTTGATGCCCATCATCCTGTCCCCAAACAGCACCACAGTGAACACCAGCACCAGCGGCAGCGCCATCGTGCTCGTACGTTGGCGAACAGCGACAACACCCTCGAGAGTAGCCGTAGTCACTCTTGGGTGGGTTTAGGACCTATCTGCCTAGTTGTAGGGTCGTGACATGATTTGTCTGCATTGAAAGTATACCCTCAAACATGGTTGAAGATCGCACTTGGATGTATACTGGTTGGAAAAAGAATGGGAGGCACTCAAAGGAGTGGTTCACCAAGACAAATGCTTTCATAGAACGAGCGTTATCATTGTCAAACAACAGCAAGGTGTGGTGCTCGTGTATCAAATGTCAGAATGCGAAGTGTTTCGACAAAGTGACATTGACGTATCATTCATGTGGAAACAGTTTCATGCAATGTTATGAGTTGCGGACATTTCACTAGCGAGACACCTTCTCAAGTCGTAGAAGATCGAGATCAGGATGACAACACTGGTGTCGATAGGATGGACGAGATGCTTGAATCCATAAATCCTAAATTGACGGAGGATCCTCCTACAACGGAGGTTAAAGCATTCTTCAAGCTTGTCGAAGCTTCTGAACAGCCGTTGCGTGAACACACCAAAGTGACAATCCTCAGTTTTATGCCTAGAATTATGGCAATTAATTATAAGTATTCCTTCTCCAATAACTGCTACAACAATCTCGTCAAATTGATCAGCGATGTCCTTCCACAACCTCATAAATTGCCTAAAGATATGTATCATTCTAAGAAATTGATTTTTGGGCTTGGTATGGACTATGAGAAGATTGATATATGCCCAGACAACTGCATGCTTTTCTGGAAAGAGCATGTCAACGATAACAAGTGTTTAAAATGTGATAAAGCAAGATTTGTCAAAGTTGTTAATGACGATGGTACAAAAGTAATGAGTGAAGTTGCACAAAAGCAGCTTTGCTACTTGCGTGTCAGACCTAGGTTGAAGCACTTGTTTCTCTAAAAAAAATTGCCAGACACATGAGGTGGCACAAAGAAGGTCGACGTGAGAACGACAGAATGATGGTGCACCCGTCCGACAGTGAGGCATGGAAAGAGCTTGACCGCTCGATCCAGATTTTGCCAATGACGCGAGAAATATTTGCATTGGGTTGGCGACAGATGGCTTCTCACCGTTCAGTACAAATGCAACATCATACTCTTGTTGGCCCGTGTTCGCAATTCTGTACAACTTACCACCATCTCTTTGTATGAAGTATGAGTTCATGTTCCTTTGCCTTATTGTACCTGTATTGGATCATCCTGGTTCACGACTGAACGTGATGTTGAAGTCGTTGATTGAAGAGTTGAAAATGTTATGGACATGAATCGAAGCGTACGACAAAATACATAAATTCAACCTTTGAGCTGCATACTTGTGGTTTGTCCATGATTTTCCAACTTACGACATTGTTTCTGGTTGGAGCACTCATGGTCGTTTGACATGTCTGATATGTGCTTCGGACACGGAATGTTTTTGTTTAAATCATGGTGACAAGATTAGCAACCTCGATTGCCACAGACGTTGGTTACCGCCCAATCACGTATTTAGGCAACAGAAAGATGCCTTCAGGAAGGACACCGTTGTCAAAAAAGGACCAGCACAACATCTCAATGGGTCAGAGATTGTTGAACAGTTGAACAACTTAGTGCCAGATGAAGGTCGTCCTGGATATTTTGTTGGTTACGGAGAGGACCACAATTGGACTCATATATGTGCACTATGGGAGCTACCGTATGTGAAGTCCTTAATCCTAATGCATAACATTGATGTCATGCACTAGGAACGTAACATGGGCAAATGCATCATAAGCACATGCTTCGATCTGATGGGCAGAACAAAAGACAATATAAAGGCTTGTAAGGATTTGGAGAGGTTTGTAAACATCCAACTCTTGATCCAACCGAAGCTGGTGGCAAACCGCATGCTTCTTTCTGTCTTCGACCAAAAGAAAAGAAAGAAGTCTTTGAATGGTTGAAAACGTTGAAATTCCCAGACAGTTATGCTGCTAGCCTGAGACGAGTCATAGATGTTAAGACTGGAAATCTCACATTGTTGAAAAGTCATGATTATCACATAATCATGGAAAGACTTTTATCGGTTATGTTTCGGGGCTACATTGACGATGCGGTGAGGAAGGTGTTAGCCGAGCTTAGCTACTTTTATGGACAGCTTTGTGCTAAAGAAATCACATCCGAGATGATGGAGAAGTTGGAAAATGAGATACCAATGTTTTTATGTAAGATGGAAGAAGTTTCCCTCCAGGGTTCTTCAACCCAATGCAACATCTCCTAATCCATCTTCCATATGAAGCTAAAGTGGGCGGCCATGTTCAATATAGGTGGAGTATCACGTTGAAATAGCACTTAGGTCTCTTAAACCAATGGTTCGCAATCGGGGAAGGGTTGAAGAATGCATCGCCGAAGCATACACCATTTAGGAGATAGGATACTTTTCAAACATCTATTTTGCAAAAGAACACAATGTTAATGTTTCTATGTTGCGGTACAATATGGATGAAGCACCCCCTTGTGGCAGCCTCTCCATTTTTAAAACGAGAGGCACCACTATTGGTAGTGGCATGAGCTACGATGTTGAACCTGATGAAAACACAGTTGCTTTGATGTACATGTACACTAATATATAGGGGATAAATGAATATTTTTAGTAAGTGTTTGTTTAACATCTATAATAATTAGCGTGTTGTATTATACATCTATTGCTAATCATTCTGTTTTTCCTTACTTAGTGAGTTCGGTCAACAAAATCGGAAATCTAAGCAGCAACCTACGAGCAGAAACATACAATCGATGCAATATTATGGAGTACATGGAGGGCCTAACTTTTTATCCTGGTTTCATACACATGTAACATGTTCATGTCTTGTTTCTCTTAGTACTTACGTGTATAGCATAAAATAGTCTTCTAACTTCATATGTTGAACAGTGCAAAAAACAAGTTGACGTCCATGAAGAATTACAAAAACTGTTCTACGGATCCATTAAAATTAAAAGCTACGGTCGACACGACGTCAATGAGTTTCGATTTTTTTCAACTGAATTTGAAGCTCAACATCCTTTTAGAGCAACATGTAACACCTAAGTTGTGAATAGGGCAGTTGATGAGCAAGGACGTGAAATTACTTATTATGGGATCACTAAAAACATCCTTGAATTCAGTTTTGCGGGGAATAAGGTCCTTAATGTAGTCTTCTTTGACTACGATTGGTTTGATCCTAACAATGGAACTCGACAAAACATATTTGGCATGGTAGAAGTCAAACACAAAGACTGGCTACGAGGTTGCGACACCTTCGTCCTTGCACACCAAGTCCAACAAGTGTATTATCTACTTTATCCATGCGAAAAGCTTAAAGCTTGGTGGGTTGTACACAAGGTGAATCCTCGTGAGCGGTTATATACACCAGAAGATGTTGGATACCTTGATGATGAGGTTGATGTATTTACCAAGAATAAGAGTTGCCGGACTCTTTTGTCATCGAGCCTGATTTAGGACTCGATGACTTAGTTGGAGATGCAGAAAACATCAAGACTAGTCAGATGTGAAAATGAAAACAAAAATGGGCAACTACCACAACAAAAGATCGATGGTCCGATTTACGTAGTAGAGTACATTGTGATGCTGATGGATTTTAAAATTGAGTACAAGTAACATTTCTTTCATCTCTTCTTTTCTTTTCTATACTTTCCATTAAATTCATTAGCAAATTTTCCTTTAAACAAGATGTCGTCCGGCGGCAGCAGACGAGGAGGGGCGGGGGCGCGGAGCTTTCTGCCATCAATAGTCACGAGAGGAGAGGAGGTCTTCTAGGGCAGTCAGCTTACCGGGGGTAGACGGGCTCAGTTCATGAGCCATCTACCGGAGTCATCACGTGGACCTGTACAGTGGTCACGACTGGTAAAGAACATTTAATTACATAAATGTTAAGTAATTATTTATTCTATAATATTAATTTTCAAAATTGTCAGGACGGCTCTATGTCTGAGTACACAAAGGCTAGGGTGCCTCCTTCTTCGGTGCCTTCTTCTTTGGTGCCTTCTGCATTGGAGCCCCCTTCTTCGGAGCACGTGCAGCCGGGTGACCCCACTTCTGGGTCACTTGCTTTGGAGCCGGTTCCACAGTGGCGTACTAGGAGGAGCCACTATGTGGCTCCTCCTCCAGCTGCTGCAAACCCAAATGATCGGATCGTTATTCGTCCGATTGGCGATAGGTAAGTAAATCTCTAACAATTCAATTTAGATACTTTTAGACATATATATATATATATATATATATATATATATATATATGTGTGTGTGTGTGTGTGTGTGTGTGTGTGTGTGTGTGTGTGTGTGTGTGTGTGTGTGTGTGTGTGTGTGTGTGTGTGTGTGTGTGTGTACTAATTGAGAATCATGTATCAGGACTTGGGGGGATGCTTCGTTCACGGGCCATGTGTGTGTGTACTAATTAAGAATCATGTATCAGGACTTGGGGGGATGCTTCGTTCACGGGCCAGGGGCGCCACACACTAGTGAACGGTATCCTGGACCGTCTAGTCCATTTGCACTATCCCGGTGTAGTGAACGGACGCACTGCCATGTCTTGGGATGACTACTATAGGTCCCAGGACGTTCTTCATGGCAACCACCAGGAGGCTGTTTGGCAGGACTTCATGGTAAGTATGAACAATACTTGTGTAATACAAATCTAATATAAGTTACATACATTTACTTGTATATTTCTTTTTTCAGGCATGGTATTGTTTGGAGAACGAGGCCGAGCAGATGGATCACGCTCGTCTCGTCTTCCATAACTACGCCAAGAAGATCGTGACACCATCACTATCGGTGGCTCGCATTCAAGCTACGAACGCATACTTCAAGTTGCATCCAAACTAGCATGAGCCAGGGAAGGAATCGGCTGACATGTACTTGATAGGGCGCAGTACGCAGAGGTAAAGTTTTTAGTTTACTTTTCTTCATTATCTGAATGTGATCAATATTTTTATTCAGTAATAAATTTTTGCAGGTCAGCGTAGCGTGGCTTGGTAGTCGTCCAGATGCGTATCGTGCCCTATGTGCTCTTTGGGTGAGCGAGGGCTTCCAGGCACTTTCTAAAACCCATTGAGAGAGTAGAGGGACGGAGGGAAAACATTGCTTGGGTGGGGACGGCTACATACGCCTCGCTAAACGGATGGTAAGTGCTACTCGCATTCTATTAAGTATTTTTATAATCTTCATTGTGCTAACATGTATCGATATGGGCACGAGAGCGGTCAGCAGCCGACACCTATCGAGGTGTGGAAGAGGGGTCACTTGGGAAGTGACCCGTCGCAGCATGACCAGCTGTCTTCTCAGACAGCGACATATACTTTCGTGGGTTATTATTTCAACTTAATTTAATTCTCTTTAATAGTTCTAATGACGTTATTTTTCTGTATTTTCAGGCAAAGTATGACGAGGAGGTGCGAAGGATTCAAGGCGAAGAGTTCGATTGGCAGAGCGCGCCAATCGTCCCCGAAGTCGCGTATGCAAGCGGTGATGGGAAACCTCATGGACAATGAGCTTTGTTATTTTTAATTTACTGTTACCAACTTCGAGATACAAAAATTTAATAATCTTACTTCATTGTGCAGGTTAGCCATCTTTGATGGAGTGGTCGACTTGAGGCAGGTGCAGGCTTTCTTGAGGGCCTCTTCATCGCATCAAGGCGGGTCTAGCTGCAGCCGTGCAAGCCTGGAGCTCCAGAGTCTCCGAGAGGAGCTCCATAGGACTCAATAAGCGCTCAGGGCTGCGGACGAGGTGCGGGCAGCAGAGATCAGGGCTAGAGACGAGTATCAACACTCGTTCATGCTAAGATGCAAGCTGCTGTGCAGGTACATTCTTGTTGTACTTAACATTTTTAATATATAAACGGCATGTATAATGATTTTCTTTGTGTTTGCAGGCTATGTTTCCAGGACGACTGCCTGTCTTTCCACAATGGGCGCCGCCAGCGATACCGCTGCCGCTGGTGCCGACGACAGTAGCCCAGGTACAAAATTATTCAAAATAGCTTAAACTAGTTGAACTTGATCAAATTTAGTAAAATATGCATTTTTTTACTTGTGACATGTCTAACCACACTTGCACATCACAAGGATCGGGAACGGAGGCTCAAACTCTGTCGCCTCAGATTCTAGCGCTTGGACGACTGCAGGAGGAGGACTTTCCAAACTCCGCTGGCAGCGGATGGGGTAGCATCTAATAGTCAGGTCAGCTCCTCGCTTAAATTTTTGGTTACAACCTTGACATGCAAAACATGGATTTAATTCATTGTCGACAATTAAATGCAATTTAGTATACACCGGGTAAAATACACTTGAATAAGCTCAAGAGAGTAAACAAATTACTAACTCCAGTGTAAACTTGAAATGCAAATGGCGGTTGATGTATGGCTGAACTTTTAGCTCTAGACTTCAAAAGCAGCTCGATTCAATGATTTTAAGCAACAACAGCATAACTCAACAAATGTAAGTCCAAAATGATCCTTTGTGAGCTCATAAATGTGAGGGTCGACAATCATAGGCAATTATATGAATGATGAAACACTACTGCCATACAGAATCAAGGTATTTGACAAGAAAGTTTTTCCATCATCATAGTTTTGGGCTTAAAAGCCCTGGATGTAGTTTTTGGGTAAGAGAGCGACATTGCGAAGTATCACTGTCTCAGAGACATGTTTAAGAGTGAACTAAAAGCTTGAAACTCTTCATGTTTTGCAATCAACCTTAAGGAATTTCATTTTCCTGCTTTTGACACTCTTCATGTTTTGCAGGTCTTCATATTGGCTATTGTGCAATCGTGATTGTATTTTGCTCCTGTCTTTGTGGTTTTAGCTTCACGAACTCGCAGTGTGTAGTGGCGTGTGTATAGTGTTTTGAAACTTATTGTGATATATATGCTTGTGATGTATAAACTGTATGCTTGTGTGATCTAGCCATCGAGCCAGGGCTGGCCTCGAAGCCAGGACAACATTTTCTATTTTTTTTTAATGCATACCTTATCGACGACGGTTTTCGGGCGGCTGTCGTCGATACTGGCAAGTTATCATTGACAGTTCCCGAAACACCGTCCATGATAATGTCTATCGATGACAGTTTTCGTCAGACCATCGTTGATATTAGCAAGTTATCATTGATGGTCTGCGAAAGATCATTGACGATAACATCTAGTATTGACAATGGTTGCCGTTATACCGTCATCTATAAGTATTTTAGAGACGACGGTCGGGGCCACCATCGTCGATAAGCTCCCCCCGCTACCACGTGGACGGAATCCCTTATTGATAACAGCTAAATCCGGCCAATTAGCTTATAGACGACGGTTACCATCGTTTATAAGCTTATAGATGACTAATAGTCATAGACGGTCGGATACCATCGTCGATAAGCATATACCATCGTCTATAGCTTATAGATGATGATATTTTCCTTATAGACGACAGTTTCTAGCCATCATCTATTACCGCGATTCTTGTAGTGTATAGTGTGCTCAACAGTGTGCTCACAAAAACAATAGCCCCCAAGGATGGAGATGTGGGCATCATTCAAGGCAATCTAAGACATTTAATGGTGCTTATTGATGGAGATGTCAGATTCAATATGGTGGACAACATCTTTGATTACATCTTCAACATTTCGCACACCCCCAACCGATCATGTGGTTATGCACCATATATTATGTACTTGATCGAGAAGGTGTCCGAGCTGACCTTCAAGAAGGATGTCACTCATAGAAGACTTCATCCTCATATTCCTCCTCCAGAGCCTGTTGCACCAAGAAGAAAGAATGTCGATCCTCCTGCTGCCTCCTCTCATCCTGTGGCTTCTCCACCTCCTCCTCCTCCATCACACTCCGGAAGTGGCTTCTTCAAGTGCTTCAAGGCACTTTTCGTCTCTTGTCGGAAGGTGGAAGTTTGGACTCGCGCATGGGCTTCGCCAAGAGATGTACCTCAAGGCGATGTGCGATAAGCTCGAGGTTCATATGTCTCCCGCTGTGGAGAATGATGGAGAGTGGACTTTGTTCCCGAGTTCACCGCCTAAGAACTTGCTCAATTTGGTGAAGTTAGCACCTCCATGGCAGCACCCTTCGAAGAAGAAGACGATGATGAAGACGCCGAAGATCCAGAGGCTACAGAGAGCGACCATGAGCAGCAACAAGACGACGACAATGACGATGAAGAGTAGATCTTAGGACTCTCCTCCTCTCTTTTCCTTTTTGGTGCCTTGATTCCAAAGGGGAAGATATTGGAAGCGGGTACTTAAAGTTTTAATGTCGTTGTCCCTTTTGATCCTACTATGAACTTGTATTATGTTTTAAAACTCTCGCATTTCAATTTGTGTAAGACTTAATCTATATTATGGGTCATATGCACTTTATAATGTTTGTTATGCTTAATTGTGATGTGATGCTTGAAATGACTTATTTACCACTCATATTCATTGTCTTATCACAAATTATGAACAGATCACTTAGGCACCCCACCATAACATGTATATGTATTGTAACTCTCTCAAATTCTGCATTCTTAATGCACACATTGAGGGGGGATTACTCATACACACACATGTTATGAAAACCAATTAATATACTTTTTGTTGAAGCTTAATGTGTTTTCATCAATCACCAAAAAGCGGGAGATTGAAAGTGCATCTAGGCATCCCCGTGGGTTTTTGGATGATTGATGATGACAATTAATAGACTAATTAGCTGAGTTGATCTTAAGCACATGTGTGATGATTTAAATGAGACAAAATCCCTCAAAAAGGAAAAGGTTGAAATGGGCGTCGAAGACTCAAGCATAGAAATTATGGTTTCTATTGTGTTGAGTTTAGACTAGCCATATCTGTGTGAGGGTGTGTGTACCAAGTGCAATGAGATCATCGAAGATGGCTCAAAGTGGTGGTTGAGAGAAAAACCTAAGTGAGAAACCTTTGTGAGAAAATCCTCAAGAAACCGGACTTGTCCGGGCCACATGGTCGGACTAGTCCGATTTCACCAGATTGGTCTGTTTTGGGACAGACTAAAGGTCTTTGTTCCAGATCGGACTTGTCCATGTGGGTATGAACTAGTCTGTTCTGCCTTGGTGAGTGTTTCTGGAGCTAAGTCCTGGGAGGCCAGACTTGTCCGTCACAGAGGCCGGACTAGTCCAGACATCCAGAGTAGTTTGTTTTGAGATGGACTAAAGGTTTCTGTCCTAGTTTGGACTTGTCCGTTTGTGTGCCGACTCGTCCGTTGTGCCTTAGTGTGAGATCCCGAAGCTAAGTTTTGGGAGGCCGGACTTGTCCGCCTCAGCGGTCGGACTAGTTTGGGCTCCCCCATGAGCAGTCCGTTTTTAGCCCGACTAAAACTCTCGGTTCCACTTTGGACTAGTCTATTTTTGGCCCGACTAGTCCGGGTTGCCATGATCGTTTGAAATTCAAACGTTTGGCAGGGACGTCACCTCTTTTGTCGAGGTGTGACGTCAAGTTGTCAGTGGTCCCAAGGGGCCGGACTAGTCCGTGGTCAGGGATCGGACTAGTCCAGACTTTGGTAGCTGTAACGGTTAGTTGTCGGGACCTCTATAAAAAGGGGACCCCCAAATCCCATTTGAAATATCTGGAACCCTAGCGCCGCCATAACCATCCTTGAGCCTTCTAAAGCCTTCTACTCTGCCTACTTGCCCTCTAAGACCAAATCTTGAGAAGATTAGAGTTTGGGAAGGAGAGTGAAGGAAGATTATCATGCTTTGGCTCTCAGTTTGATCTCTTGCACTTGGTGTTGTGTTTTGTGGCTTCTGTGAGTTGAGATTTGTGTGTTTCTTGTTGTATTCATTTGTGGGAGCCTCAACTTGTGAGCAGCTCCAAAAACTCGGTGATTACCCTTTGTGATAGTCGAAACCAAGTTGGCCATTTGTGGTGGCTTGGTGAGAAGAGGGTCAAGTGAGACACAATCCTTGTGGGGACTTCTCAATGTTGATGTAGGATTCTTTGTGGAGCTGAACCACGAGATAAATTGTTCCTCTCTTCTCGCTTTACTTTTCGGTATTCATGATAATTGCTTTTAGAGTTCATATTGTTCTTTGCATTGTTCTTCATTGAAATCTTGCAACCTAATTGTTGTTAATCTAGGTTGTATTAGGTTGCTAGACCTTGCATATATCTTTCGTCGACCTATGAGCGGACTAGTCCGACCCATACCAGACTAGTCCGACCTCAAGTTTTAATCTCATTTGATTAATTAATTTCAGGTCATATTGCCTATTCACCCTCCTCTAGGTGACTTTCAGTGGAAACCAAGCAAACCTTTTGTGGTGGCTTGATGAGATTAGGGTCAAGTGAGACCCGATCCTTTTGTGAAGTTAAACCATGGGATAAATCGTGTCTCACTTGTTGCTTTACTTTCCGCTATTCACTGAATTGCTTTTAGGGTTCATATCGTTCTTCACATTGTTATTCATTGAAATCTTGCAACCTATTTTCTCTCACCTGTTAATCAAATTTGTATTATGTTGCCAAACAATGTATATATATCTTTCATCAAACTAAAATTTGCAAATAACTTGTAGAAATCAAGTTTTTGAGTTATCCCTGTGTACTGAGCAGACTAGTCCATCTCTGAGCAGACTAGTCCGACATCAGAGTTTTTATCTCGTTTGATTAAGCAATTTCAGGTCATATTACATGTTCATCCCCCTTTAGGCAACTTTCAACTGTCATTATTTATCCTACTTAACAACGGTTTATGTTATCCGTAAAAAATAAATCGCTTATTTTCAATGGCTTACGTCACCCGTCGTTAATAATTGCTCGGGTGGGTTGGGCATGAGGCCCAAGTTGACGATGGCCTATTAAGAACAACGACTCACCGTCAAAAATACCTAGTCTTCGACGGTCCTAGGTCTACCATAGCCAATAATGGGCTTGTTAACAATAGCTGACTTTAGCTGTCACCAATTATTTTAAAAATGACGGCTCCGTCGCCAATAATTATGGCCGTCATTTATCGTCGGGATTCCTATAGTGTTAGATGTGTCTAGACATCGTATAGACACGAGAACTCGACTCCATCTACATCTACATCTACATCGTCTCGAAGTGCAATTAGGTTGTTTAAATGACCATTAGTCATATTTAATAGCTAGTTACATGACATATATCTGTCTATATTTACTTGGTATGTGTAAGTGCATCTAGGATATCCCTTGTGGGTCTTGGCTAATTGATGACAAACATATGAGATCCTAATGAATTCACTGAGATGATTGCAGGACAAACAAGTGAAATAGCTCGGTGCACACAAAAAGGTGAAAAATGAAGTGGTGTTCAAAGAAAGATACTTTGATGAAGCTTGGAAGACCAAATTAGATTTTGAATGTATAGGGAGTGTATGAAAGACACACTCCAAGAGCTCACAACTTTACGCGAGGGTAAGGGATTAAAATTAACCTAACTTTCACAAAGCACCGGACTAGTCCGATCATGGACCGGACTAGTCCGTTCATCTTTCTGGAATCCCACTTATAGGGAGACCGGACTAGTCCGTGCATCCACCGGACTAGTCCGTTGATGTCTCTGGAGTCTCTCATATTGAGGAACCGGACTAGTCCGATCATGGACCGGACTAGTCCGTTGAACTTTTTGGAATCTCCCATTCGTGGAGATCGGACTAGTCCGTTGAACTTTCTGGAGTCACCTACACACAGCACCGGACTAGTCCGAGCTTGGACCGGACTAGTCTGGCAGACTTTCTGGACTTCAAAATGCACTGAGACCGGACAAGTCCGGACTTGGACCAGACTAGTCTGGTGTTAGGGTTTTTCAACGGCTACCTTTTGGAAACCCTATAAATAGAGAGTCCACATCTTTCCTATTAACGCACACGTCGAATACTGATCAAACAACAAACCCTAGCACTGCCACTTCATCCCAAGAGCCCAAAACACATCTACCCACACATCTAAAGTGCAAAAAGAGTGAAATCAATTGAACACTTGGATTCGGGATTGGGAGATCGTCGTTCTTTCATTGCGAGCTCTTGGGGTTTGATCTTTCTACACTCATACTCTGCATTGTAATACTTTTGAGTGTATTTGATCACTTCTTTCATTGTAATTCTCGTGGGAGCCCTCAACGTGTGAGGTTGCCCCACAAACCTGGTGATTACCCGTGATAGTGGAATCAAGTCGGCCTTCGTGGTGACTTGAAGAGGGAAAGGGTTGGAGACCCGGCTCTATGTGAGCTTCCTCAACGAGGATGTAGATCTCGTGGTGAGATCGAACCTCGGGAAAAAATTCGTGTGTCTTGCGCCTTATTTCATTTAAATTTTTTTCACTAGATCACTTAAGTGCTAAAACATCAACCTAAGGCAATTATAAGTTTTACCTGCATTCTTATATTAATCTCAAATAAAAATATCATTTGTTCGCATTTCCGCTGCTAAAGAAATTTAGATTCCCAATCAACACTTGATCAACACACATATTTTTAGCACACCGGACAAGTCCGCCCACACGACCGGACTAGTCTGGCCAACCAAGGTTTGACGATTCTATTAAGTGTGCAGGGAATTCAAAAGGCCTATTCACCCCCCCTCTAGGCCACATTCAATTGGTATCAGAGCGAGGTTCTCCAACAACGAGACTCACATCTCGGAGAGATCAATGGCCTCTGAGAAGAACAGCAATATCTCGAAGATGAACATTAATGAGGAGGAACAAGAAACTAAAACTTTTGATGTGTTGAAAGAGAGCCCACACGATGATGAAGAAGTGCGACAATTAAAGGCACTTCTGAGAAAGAAACTTCTAGGACAAAAAGGAAAAGAAGAAGAGAAGACGACGAGGAGTGGTTATCACGACTACTCCCGATAGCCTTACAACTACAACCGTCTCAATTCAAACAACCATTATCTTTCCATTCCTATGGGAAAACCTCCACAGTTTGACGGAAGCGACTATACAATGTGGAAGTACAACATGAAGATGCATCTAATATCTCTAAATCCTAGTCTATGGCACATTGTTTGCACTGGCATAGACATCCCGGACACAGATGAAGAACTCACCCCAGAACAAGAACAAGAGATTCACAGAAATGCACAAGCCGTCGCCGTGATCACATCATCACTAAGCAGAGAGGAATTCACCAAGATTGATGGCTTAGAAAGTGCAAAGGAAATCTGGGATACACTCAAGACAGCTCACGAAGGAAATAGATCGGTTCGTGAAGCAAAAATCGAAATGCTTGAAGGAGAGTTGGGGAGATTCGCTATTGAAGAAGGCGAATCCCCTCAAGACATGTACAACCGGATGAAGGCACTCATCAACAAAATACGTGCCTATGGAAGTATGAAATGGACGGATCACGAGGTAGTCAAGAGAATGATTAGAGCCTTCATGCCAAGAAATGTCACACTTTGCTCAATGATTAGAGAAAGCCCCGGGTTTCACAAAATGACTCCCGATGAGTTGTTGGGAAAGATAATAAACCATGAAATGATGGAGAAAGAGGCACAATACGTCAAAGACTTGGCCGAACTCACTTCCTCCAAAAAGAAGGAGGTTGCTCTCAAAGCAACATGTCGACCCAAACTCAAAGATGCTCGTGAAGATCAAGACGATGGGCATACAAGTGACGAGAGCACCGATCTTGATGATGAAGAAATGGTACTCTTTATCAAGAAGTTCAAGTGAATAATGAAAAGAAGACACGTCAACAACTCAAATGAAGGCAAAAGCAAGGACAAAGGAAAATCCAAGGCTCGATGCACTTGCTACAACTGTGGAGAGTATGGTCACTTTATGGTGGACTGCCCTTATGAAGAAAACAAAAAGAAGAAGGAAACAAGATCTCAAGAAAAGAAAAATTTCAGAAAAAGAAGACAAACCCACCAAGCTCACATTGGCAAGGAGTGGGACTCAAACGACGAGTCCTCCTCCGATGAAGAAGAAGAGATGGCCACTATCGCAATCAAGAAGCCTACTATGAAGGCCACACTCTTTCCAAACATGGGAGGATGGGACATGAACAACCACACTTGCCTTATGGCTAAGGAAGGCAAGAAAAAGGTACAGCTCACTCCTCCTACGCTAAATTCCTCTATTGATGACTTTGACAGCTCTAGTGATAATGAAGAAATGTTTAGAGGACTAAGTAAAATTGCTCTAAAGAAAATGGAAATGTTGTCGAACGAAATCTTTGAAAAGGAAGAACTTCTTGACTGACAAGAAGATATGCTCATCCGTGAAAGGAAGATATATCAAGAAGTTGAAAAGCTTCTCGAGCTTGAAAGAGAGAAGAACGAGTCGCTTGAAGCTGAGCTAGCCTTGAGTAAGGAAACTTACTCAAAGCTAGAAGACTCGCATATTGCAATCAAGGAAGAACTTGCTAACTTGTCAAAAGCTAACAAGATCCTTGAGGTGCAAGTCGAGTCGCTCAAGCAAAGTGACTCCTCTTCCTCCAAGAGCTCTTCCTCCAAAGATATAAGTTCGACAACAATTGGAACTTGCACTTGCTCTAGTAAGAAGAATATTATTTCCAATACTTCAACTTCTCATAATATGCATGCTCCTCCAAGCGGCATCTTTGATAAGGAGGAGATCAAATATGCACGCAGTGCATATATGGTCACTAGACCTCCTAATGTCAAAGATGGCCTTGGTTTTGATAAGAGCAAACACATGTCTACTTCTAATCATGCTAAGAATAGAATTGTCTTTGTTAAGGAAAAATCCCATGAATCTGAACCACAAATATTGTTTCATACATTTAATGCTTCGTATGTTCTTATGAAAGCCAAATATGGAAAAGTCATTGCCAAATATACAGGGCCACCACACAAGAACTTGAAAACTTGTGTGTGGGTGCCCAAGACTCTTGTGACTAACCTGAGAGGACCCAAGCAAGCTTGGGTACCTAAAACCAAGGAATAATTTTTTTTTTGCAGGCTTACTCCTCCGGTGGAACAAAATGGGTACTTGATAGCGGATGCACAAATCACATGACCGGAGAGAGAGGTATGTTTGTAGAGACAACAGCCAAGGAAAGGTCCTTGGTAGCGGTAACATTGAAATATCCTCTCAACATACCTTATCAAATGTTTTACATGTAGATTCTCTAGATTATAACCTTTTGTCAATATCCCAACTATGCGACAAAGGTTACAACTGTTTATTCACTAATGAGGTTGTGACTATTTTTAGGAGAAGCGATGGCTCGATTGCATTCAAGGGAATGTTGAAGGGCAAGCTTTATCTAGTTGACTTCAACAAAGATAAAGCCGAACTCAACACTTGCTTGGTTGCTAAGACCAACATGGGATGGCTGTGGCATAGACGGCTAGCCCATGTTGGGATGAGAAATCTGCAGAAACTTCCAAAAGGTGGTCACATCCGTGGTCTTAAGGATGTGGTTTTTGAAAAAGACAGGCCGTGCAACGCTTGTCAAGCAGGAAAACAAGTCGGAGCACCACACCCCGCCAAGAATGTGATGACTACCGCAAGACCGCTGGAACTTCTCCACATGGATCTTTTTGGTCCAGTTTCGTACATCAGCATCGGTGGTAACAAATATAGTTTAGTAATTGTTGATGATTTTTCAAGATTTACCTGGGTATTTTTCTTGTATGATAAATCAGAAACTCAGGGGATCCTCAAGAAGTTCTTGAAAAGAGCTCAGAACGAATTCTCATCAACCATAAAGAACATCTGAAGTGACAACGGGACAAAATTCAAGAACCTCCAAGTTGAAGAGTTTCTCGATGAAGAAGGGATAAAGCATGAATTCTGGGCACCCTACTCCCCTCAACAAAATGGAGTGGCCGAAAGGAAGAACAAAACATTGATCGAAGTGGCGAGAACTATGTTGGATGAATACAAGACATCAGATCGATTTTGGGCAGAAGCGGCGAATACCGCTTGTCATGCCATGAATCGACTGTATCTCCATCGACTACTGAAGAAAACTCCATATGAGCTCCTTATCGGTAAAAAGCCTAATGTTTCTTATTTTAAAGTCTTTGGTTGCAAATGTTTTATTCTGAACAAGAAACAGAGGGCCTCGAAGTTCGCTTCAAAGTCCGATGAAGGATTCTTGCTCGGTTATGAGTCGAATGCCTACGCCTATCGTGTCTTTAACAAGGTGTCCGGCCTTGTTGAAGTAGCACGTGATGTAGTGTTCGATGAATCTAACGGCTCACAAGTGGAGCAAGTTGATAAGTGTGTGCTAGATAAAGAGGAAGCTCCATATGAAGCACTGAAGAAAATGGGACTTGGTGATATCTTACCACAAGAGCAAACATTTGACTCAAATGCACAAGATGAACATCAACACGGAGGCAATGATCAAGGGGGAGCTCTTGCACAAGATCAAGAGGAGGAAGATCAAGAAGATCAGGACAATCATGGAAACAATGATCTAGGGGGAGACAATGCACCTGAAGATAATGAAGAACAAGCAACTACACAAGCTCCACACCCAAGAGTACACCAGAGCGTGCAAAGAGACCACCCTGTCAACAATATCATTGGAGATATTGCTAAGGGAGTAACAACTAGATCTCGAATTGCAAATTTCTGTAAATCCTATTCTTTTGTGTCTTTTATGGAACCATATAAGGTAGAAGAAGCCTTAAGGGATCCAGACTGGGTGATTGCAATGCAAGAGGAGCTAAACAACTTCAAGAGAAATGAAGTATGGGAGCTGGTGGAGAGACCAAAGGCGAACATAGTTGGAACCAAATGGGTCTTTCGAAACAAGCAAGATGAACATGGAGTAGTAACAAGAAATAAGGCAAGATTGGTGGCCAAAGGTTATTCTCAGGTCGAAGGTTTGTACTTCGATGAAACTTTCGCCCCTGTAGCTAGACTTGAGTCCATTCGTATTTTATTGGCATATGCTACTCACCATAATTTTAAGCTGTATCAAATGGACGTCAAGAGCGCCTTCTTAAACGGCCCAATCAAGGAGGAAGTTTATGTGGAGCAGCCACCAGGATTCGAAGACCAGAAATATCCCAACCATGTCTACAAACTGCGTAAGGCTCTCTATGGCCTCAAACAAGCTCCTCGAGCTTGGTATGAGTGTCTTAGAGATTTTCTAATTCAGAATGGATTCAAAATTGGTAAAGCTGACTATACACTTTTCACTAAACATTATGATGATCATTTATTTGTATGTCAAATTTACGTTGATGATATTATCTTTGGATCCACTAACAAATCCTTTTGTGAAGAATTTAGCAAAATTATGACAGATAGGTTCGAGATGTCAATGATGGGCGAATTAAAGTTCTTCTTGGGATTCCAAGTGAAGCAACTAAGAGAAGGTACATTTATAAGCCAAACCAAATATACACAAGACATTCTCAAGAAATTCAATATGGACAAAGCCAAGCCCATCAAGACACCCATGGCCACTAATGGACACCTCAACCTCAATGAAGATGGTCCAAATGTGGACCAAAAGGTATATCGGTCCATGATTGGCTCCTTACTTTATTTATGTGCATCTAGGCCAGATATTATGCTTAGTGTTTGCTTGTGTGCAAGGTTTCAAGCTGCACCTAAAGAGTGTCACTTAGTTGCGGTAAAAAAAATCCTAAGGTACCTTGTGCACACACCCAACTTGGGCCTTTGGTATCCCAAAGGATCCAAATTTAACTTGATAGGGTATTCCGATGCCGACTATGCAGGATGCAAAGTCGATAGAAAGAGCACGTCAGGGACTTGTCAGTTTCTTGGTAGGTCCCTGGTATCTTGGTCATCTAAAAAGCAAAACTCCATTGCCCTTTTCACAGCAGAAGCAGAATATATTGCAGACGGTAGCTGTTGCGCCCAATTACTTTGGATGCGACAAACCCTTAGGGACTACGGCTACAATCTTAACCATATCCCACTTCTATGTGACAATGAAAGTGCTATAAAAATTGCACATAACCCAGTAGAGCACTCAAGAACTAAGCACATAGATATTCGTCATCATTTTCTTAGAGATCATTCATTAAAAGGTGACATTGCTATTTCACATGTTAGAACTGAAAAACAACTTGCGGATATTTTTACCAAACCATTGGATGAGAAAAGGTTTTATGAACTTAGGAATGAACTTAATATTCTTGACTCTCGAAATGTGGCTTGAAACGTTGCACACCTGGTTGAAACTTCAAATGTTACATTTTATTGCTAAAACTGCCCCTCACCTCTTTTTCTCCTAAGAAAACTATTCTTCTTGGAATTTATGACCATGTTTTTGTGTTGATTGCTTTCTGGTCATAATCACCAAGATTACTTGCAAAACTTGTCCTTGAATCACTATTAGTATCTCTATATACTCAGTTTTTCCAGGGACACTGGACTAGTCAGGTTTGCCACCGGACTAGTCCGGACAGTCCCTCCTTTTAGGTTTTCCAGGGGCACCGGACTAGCCCGTCCTCTGACCGAACTAGTCCGGTCGGCCGCGTATATAAGCAGCTGGCCGGCCCAAATCTGTTTCAAACCTCCCTCCACTTTGAGTTGAACCCTCACCTCTCAAACCCTAGCCCCCAAAAGTGATTTTCGAGTTGAGCCCTCAAAATCCAAGCTTTCTCCGTGGGAAATCCTCCCCTCGACGAGTTGGTACTCCTCTCCAAACTCATCCAGACAGATTCGTGCTCCATCAACGCGAATCTTCAAATCTCGGTAAATTTCTCCCAAAAATCAAACTCTCAACTTTTCTAGTTCTAGCTTATTTCTCTTGATTCCAAGGAAGTACATTAGCTTCAGAGATGTATTTCTTTCACCTTCATGCTCCCTTGCATCCTTAGATAGAAGTTGTGATTCTAGTTTTGTTAGGATTCTTGTGCCAGGCCGGACTAGTCCGGCTCCCAGGTACAGACTAGTCCGTAGTCCGCACTCTGAAACCGGACAAGTCTGGTCTCTAACACTTGAATCCTCACATCTTCTTCATTCTTAGTTCATTCTCATCTAAATCATGAACTCCTTGTTAGGCACGATGTCTTCAAGCTCCGATGACAGTTCCTTTCATGTTGATGAAGAAGTTGAGCGCAAAAAGGTGAAGAGGGCCAAGGAGAGGTACATGAAGAAAAGGCATGATGTAAATGTGCACTCTCCACCCTCCGATGACAACTTGCCCAAGAAAAGGAGGGTAGTTGTGAAGAAGGCCCAAGGAAAGGCTGGTGAGAGCTCCTCAGGGCCAAAGAGGACTCTCAACAAAGGAAAGGGGCTTGCTAGTGGTCCCATTGGACCCCTGAAAATGAAGAACCCAAGTCACCGCAACAGGCAGCGCTCAAGTAAGGATTTCACCGGAAAAGGGGGTGAGCTTGCTGATAGCTTCAAGCAGGTTAATGTGTATGCTCAACCTCGGCAATGCTCAGACCCAAGATTTTGGAGCAACTTCCATGACGACTACTACGAGCATGTGTACATGAAGATGAAGAATCCCGTTGTGAAGAGTCAATGGGTGAACATTGGGTACATGCAGTCGAAGAAGTATCCTGCCTTCCGTGAGGTGGTTGAGTCCCTGGAGAGGCACGGACTGAAGGAACTGTTTTCCTTTGAGAATGACTGGAACAATGAGGTCATCACCCAATTCTACTCCACCCTCTACTTTGCTCGTGGTGATGGAGACAGTCTCACCTGGATGACTCATGGTTCCAAGTATAGTGTTACTTATGATGAGTTTGCAAGAATTCTCCACCTTGAACACACTTTGGATCATGATCTTGTTATCCACAATCTGCAACCCTTGGAGAAGGATGAGCTCAAATTTCTCTATGACACAAGGATGCCTTATGCCCCTCCCAATATCAACTATTTGAAGCCCTTCTATGTGGTCCTCAACAGAATTTTGAGGAAGACAATAGCCCCGAAAGATGGAGATGCGGGGACTATTCAAGGAACTTTGAGGACCCTAATGAAGGTCATTGGTGGGAGAAGACCGTTTAATGTCTTTGAATACATCTACAATGACATTGTGAACATCTCAATCACTCCAAACAAATCCCGCGGGTATGCCCCGTACATCATGTTCATGATTGAGAAGGTGACTGGACTTAAGTTCGTCAAGGATGTTCACCATACGGGGTTGAAGCCGCAAAAGCCCACCGAGTACACTCTACCTTCGGCTCCTGATGCACCTCCATCCCCTGAAGCTGAGAGGAGAACTAAACAAACTCGGGATGTGAATGTCACAAGATCTTCAGCCGCCCCTCCTAGCTCTGCACCTGCCCATGAATCCTCCGGTGGTGTGCTCAAAATGCTCACCTCTATCTTTGCCTGCTGCCGCAAGATTGAAGTCAGGCAGAAGAAGCATCAACAATATGTCAACGCCAACATCAAAGCTATTTGTGACAAACTAGAGATTGAGCCGGTGGGATCCCCGCCCGCCTTCGAGGACTCCGAGGAAGAGTCTGCTCCGGCGAATGATGATGATGGTGGTGAAGATGAGGACAGGACCGAGACTGACGAAGAGAGTGGCGATGAGTGATTACCCTCAATTTTTTCCTTTTTGGTGCCTTGATGCCAAAGGGGGAGAGATTGAGACTAGTAGCTTGAGACCATCTCTAGTTAGTGTCTTTATGTTTTTGTGATCAAGGACATGTATTTATTTTTTAAAACCTTGTAATGCACTATTTCTTCTCTTATGTGTGATGCTTATTGTTGCTTGGATGATTATCTCTATGCTCATTATTGATTACCTTTACTTCATCACACCTTGTTGATCACACACCTGTTAGGCACCCCACCATAAGGTGTGTGCATATGTGAGAAGCTTTTTGTGGACTTATCATTATTCTCATATGTGCACACCTTATGAAAATCAAGATTTTATTCTCAATTGTGATATCTCAAATGGTTGTCATCAATCACCAAAAAGGAGGAGATTGTAAGTGCATCTAGGATATCCCTTGTGGGTTTTGGCTAATTGATGACAAACATATGAGATCCTAATGAATTCACTGAGATGATTGCAGGACAAACAAGTGAAACAGCTCGGTGCACACAAAAAGGTGAAAAATGAAGTGGTGTTCAAAGAAAGATACTTTGATGAAGCTTGGAAGACCAAATTAGATTTTGAATGTATAGGGAGTGTATGAAAGACACACTCCAAGAGCTCACAACTTTGCGCGAGGGTAAGGGATTAAAATTAACCTAACTTTCACAAAGCACCGGACTAGTCCGATCATAGACCGGACTAGTCCGTTCATCTTTCTGGAATCCCACTTATAGGGAGACCGGACTAGTCTGTGCATCCACCGGACTAGTCCGTTGATGTCTCTGGAGTCTCTCATATTGAGGGACCGGACTAGTCCGATCATGGACCGGACTAGTCCGTTGAACTTTCTGGAATCTCCCATTCGTGGAGAACGGACTAGTCCGCGGACTAGTCTGTTGAACTTTCTGGAGTCACCTACACACAGCACCGGACTAGTCCGATCTTGGACCGGACTAGTCCGGTAGACTTTCTGGACTAAAAAATGCACTGAGACCGGACAAGTCCGGACTTGGACCGGACTAGTCCGGTGTTAGGGTTTTTCAACGGCTACCTTTTGGAAACCCTATAAATAGAGAGTCCACAACTTTCCTATTAACACACACATCGAATACTAATCAAACAACAAACCCTAGCGCCGCCACTTCGTCCCAAGAGCCCAAAACACATCTCCCCACACATCTAAAGTGCACAAAGAGTGAAATCAATTGAACACTTGGATTCGGGATTGGGAGATCGTCGTTCTTTCATTGCGAGCTCTTGGGGTTTGATCTTTCTACACTCATACTCTGCATTGTAATACTTTTGAGTGTATTTGATCACTTCTTTCGTTGTAATTCTCGTGGGAGCCCTCAACGTGTGAGGTTGCCCCACAAACCTGGTGATAGTGGAATCAAGTCGGCCTTCGTGGTGACTTGAAGAGGGAAAGAGTTGGAGACCCGGCTCTGTGTGAGCTTCCTCAACGAGGACGTAGATCTCATGGTGAGATCGAACCTCGGGAAAAAATTCGTGTGTCTTGCGCCTTATTTCATTTAAATTTTGTTCACTAGATCACTTAAGTGCTAAAACATCAACCTAAGGCAATTATAAGTTTTATCTGCATTCTTATATTAATCTCAAATAAAAATATCATTTGTTCGCATTTCCGCTGCTAAAGAAATTTAGATTCTCAATCAACACTTGATCAACACACATATTTTTAGCACACCGGACAAGTCCGCCCACGCGACCGGACTAGTCCGGCCAACCAAGGTTTGACGATTCTATTAAGTGTGCAGGGAATTCAAAAGGCCTATTCACCCCCCCTCTAGGCCACATTCAGTATGGATTTTAATTTGGGCCCTATTAGTTTCTTACACAATATGTAGATAGCTGGCAATGCATTACCTATGTTTTAGAACAATTTTCATTCATATATTGTTGGATTGTATGATGATTATTTTAATGTAAAAGTAACGTATTTTTATAAAACAAAGAGGTTGATTCCTATTTCAATCCGTGCTTAAGACCGTTCACAGTGGTATTATGTAAATGATACTAGATATGTGGAAGTTTAAAAAATATGAAGAATATTGTATAGAGTATGCTTTAGAGGAAACGAGTGTGGGATATTGGATATGTGTAAGTGTAAAACCTCAACCACTACACGCTTGGTGGTTGTTACTTTTGACAACTCTTTAGGGTCACATACTAGCCCCACAGACCAACACTAGTCTTTTCTACGCATTTTATCCTCACTCGTGCGCACCGGGGAAAACTTCTCGGTCGGTCATCCATCCATAAATTGCTCCAGGCCAAGCATGCTTAACCTCATAATTCTTTGCAGGTGAGCTTCCAGAAAAGAGAGATATACTCTGGCGGTATGAGTATTTTATCAATCCTATTAAGTCTTGAGCCAGGATGTCCTGACTCTGATACCATTTGTAACATCCCATCCACTATGGGCCTGATGGTCGTTACATCTGACATCTCTCTAGGATCACATATTAGCTCCACAGACCAACTAGTCTTTTCTGAACATTTTGTCCTCACTAGTGCGCACTCGAGAAGACTTCCCAGTCAATCACCTATCCGTAAATTGCTACAGGCCAAGCACGCCTAACTCAAAATTCTTTGCAGACGAGCTTTTGAAAAAGAAAGTATACCTTGGTGGTATGAGTATTCTATCAGTCCTATTAAGCTTGAGTCAAGATGTCACAGTAAATTTAAAGGATATATTGAAAAAATAGAAAAAGAATAGTGTATAAAGTATATTTTGGAGTAAATGAATGCGGACAGCATAAGGATAGTCATAGCTTCTTGAACAACTAACAATGTTTAAGGGCGCGTTTGGCTGAATGAAACAGCGTCGTTTCCCTGCTGAATCTACTGGAGCACTACCAACAAAATCCACAGAACGAATCACCGGGGAATCACCGAGCGGCGTTTTCGGAAAAATACCTACGAAGGCAAAATGGGGAAATCAGAACGGATCGATAGATAAGCCGTCCCCACCGAATTAGGCGGATCTGCCACCACATTCCCTTCGCGCGTGTAACCAGAAGATTCTAAAGACTCTTGCTCCTGTGAAGATGCAACCATTATCGATCTTGCCGCCTCTGTCGCCTCCCCGCGGCCATCAATGTTGGCTCCCCGCAGCCGCCACCACCTCCGCGTTCCCTCGACCGCCGCCATCCACTCGCGGAGGTCGCACCATCTCTCGGCCGCTGCAAAGCTGTCGAGAAGAGTCGCCTTGAATCGCGAAATCCAGAGCTGACTCGAGGACAGCTGAAGACGCCGCCAGGGTCGAAGCCTCGCCCGCAAGTGCCGAATCCACCGTGTGCTAGCGCCCAAGCTGCTGCCTGCGAGTGCTCAGGCCGCCGCTGCAAGCGCCGAAGTCAGCTGTGGCCAGGTTCTCGAGTCCAGGTTCACGTGTTCCAACGATGTACTCCCTCCATCCCATAAAAAAGTTCGTTTTTGACATATTTTAAAATACCAAGGAGTGATTATTTTGAGTCTATTTTCCCCTATTTGCCCTTATTAAATAGCATCGTGTGCACTATTTCAATGAGTATCTCTCTTTGTGCGATTGGTTACCGCGTCGCACACAGATCCGAGCGGCGCGAGTTTGATCCCAAGGTGTCGTTTTTTTACTTGCTTGCTTTCATTTGTTTAGCAATTTTGCATGGCGCTGCATGGCCCGTTTTTTGCTTGCACGCGCGACGTTGCATGACCCCTTTTTTGCTTGCGCGCACGACGTTGCATGGCCCGTTTTTTGCTGCGTCGAGAGGCGAGGTCGAGTGTTGTAGGGAGTGGCCGACGCTTCCACGGGTGAATGTTAAAGGAGCGACGGGAAACGAAGAGTCGGTTGATTAAAGAGTGAGCACAGGAAACGAAAAGTTTAGAGGGTACTATCGTCTAAACTGAATCTGCAGCAGGGAAAAAGAACTATATTTTGGGAACATTAATAGCTCCCAAAACGAATTTTTTATGGGATGGTGGGAGTATGCAGTAAAATAAATAATGTGCTCATTTGTATACAGGGAGGAGCATCAAATATTGTTTAGGGCCAGAAGAACGGGCTTTGATTTTAGTGTGCGTTTTGTACTGGTCAGTGTACACGTACTGACCAAGACACATCCAAAGTGTTTTTTATGTTTACTTGTCACGTTATGAGCCTTCTACATACATTTGCTCAAAAGTACTGCCAACAGCAGGACAGCCATAAAACGGAAAAAATACAATTGAAGAAGAAGAACAAAATAACAGTTAGAGGTAAATGTGTTAATTTCACTTTCATCTCCTTTTTACTGAAACTGAAACAAAAAATATAGCCAAATAATTGCTAAAGTGATTCTGTTTTATACTATGAAACTGTTTTTGAATTCAGACAAACCTATTTTTGATTCTGGTCAAATCTGTAACCGTGCCAAACAATGTCAGCCGCGTGCTCCGACTGAGCCTGCCAAGCTGCTACCACACCATCAGGCTGTCCGTAGAATTATACTATAAAGCATACCGGATATGTGTAAGTTTAAAAGTTTTAAAAAAATATTAAAAAAGTAGAATGAGAATAGTATATAGAGTATGCTTTAAAAGAAATGAGTACAGATAGCCCCATAAATCTCATACATGTATATCCATGCGGCAAAACAACGGACTAAAATTTTCTGCAGCAGGGCGGCACAAAATGCCGCGTGCGACCTGATAGAAATCTCAGCTTGTTTGCTCTGCCGATGACCGGCTCGCTTGCGTGGCCCTACTTTTGTGGTCCGTGCGATAGAAAACAGACAACATCCGTGGCAGGGTGGCAAGCGGCATTCCGTGCGCCCTCTGCAGAAAATTTTATTCCAAGGCAACTTGTAGAAAAGTGCAAAACCCAGGGGCCGCGGCAATTTACACATCACCCCTCGCCCGCCTCCTATTTCTATTTTTCTCTCCCCGCGCCGCCCTCCTTTACTTTTCTTTTCCCCAACGCGGTGGCTGCGGCTGTCACGAAGTGACTCCGAAACCCTCGCCGCCGCCGCCGACGACGAGGAGTCGTCGTGCCGCATGGAGGAACCCAGCGGAAGCCTGTCCGATAGAGAGCGGAAGCCTCTGTCGTATGTGGTCAGCGACTGCGTGCAGCGCTGGTTCCAGGACACGTTCAAGCAGGCGCGTGCCGGTGACCCCGCCATGATGGTGCTCGTCGCGCAGATGTTCCACTCCGGGTACGGGGTCCCCAGGAACGAGCAAAAGGTATGGCATCCGTGTGGTGTCGCCCAAAAAGTGTTTTATTCGCGTTCCTTCCTTTTTGTTTAGTGAGATTGGAGATTTGCTTGCGATGATTTGCTTGAGTTGATGTACAGAGGATACCTGTGGAATTTCATCGTTTGAATATATCGACTAACTCTTGCGCTGTAGTGAGTTTAATGCTTTAATCAAAATTCGAGATCTTGCCGAGAATATACTGAATTAGCATATTGTTGCGGGATTACTTGAGATCTGCAGAAACATATTTTGGAAGTTAGAGGTTTAGGGCGTATGGGCGTGTTTGGTTGATGTCCGAATATTGTCACACTTGATCACATATAGGATTAGTCAATTTTGACTGAGTTGGGCTAATAGGCTTGATGTGCAACCCTTACCTGAGAATTCCTTCTGGTACCAGCCGGAATGGCCAGTATATCCTGTTCCCGCGGCCTGAGTGGTACCTAGCCAGCTCAGGTCGTTCTGGCCAATACCGGCTGTTGCGCTCATCCCACTGATTTCGGTACCGAGAATACCATGGAGTGTAATTGCACCTCATTCGAATTAGGCCCAGCTCAGCAGTAAGCCAGGCAAGCCCGCGTGCCTAGCCCAAGCCGCAATTTGATTGCCTCCTGACCTGTGCTCCAGTGTGGCACTCTACTGCGGCTATGGCGACGGCACGAAGACGATGTTGTACTCGGCTGCGGTAGTGTCCTGACTTGTGTTGCGGCAGCGCTGCACCTTGTGTTGGGCTACGCCAGCAACCTGCGCCACGGGGTAAGCTAGCTAGCAATTCAATCGATTAAATACAATGTAGTGCATTGATTAGTACTAGCTAGCAACTGAATCAGTTACTGTGTTTTACTGATTTGATAGGATTGAGATTGAATATAGCTAGATCAGTATCGCCGACAATGACAACAGAGGAATCATCACCTAACCCTCAATTAGATGAATCTACAACCGTGAAAACTTTGGGCCCCTTTGGCACAGCTTCATAGAGCTGATTCTTAAGCAGAATCAGGGATGTTGTGCCAAATACTATTTTTCAGGAGCAGTAATTTTTGGCTGATTTTGCGAAATGATTCTCTGAAATGAACTAAGAGGATGGAAGCTAAAAATGTGGCTTCTCCTGATTTTGTGAAGCGATTCTCTGTCCTGATTCTAAGAATTTATTCTAGAGAATCACATAGAATCACTTTCAACCACATAGTCACTTAAACAGAGAAACCGAAGTGAATCTAGAGAATCAGCTCTGTTGAGCTATGCCAAAGGGGGCCTTTGTCATGCCATATAATATCTTATTTTGGACTTAAATCATGAGTGACATGCATATTTATATACAAGTGTGTCTATAAAAAATGTTAAATCCGGAACGGTATGTCAGTACCGTGTAGTACCGGAACTTGTGGTTCCAATTGCCAAACCGGAACGACCATGGAAGTGGAATTCTTAGGTAAGGTGAAACCAAGTCTGGCAAGATCACTTTCCTGCTCTCATACATCACTGACTTAAAAAAGTGTGGCAAGTTCTCATAAGCTAGCCTAATGTGGCGAGGAAATGGATCAACTAACCTTAGTCAGGTTTGAAAGTGAAGCATATGTTGGCATTGTATGATCATGAAACCATGCACAACCTTATTTTTGGCGAAAGGAACAATTATTTTTATGCCATTGCAATTGTTCTCAATCTGAGAACTGATATTGCAAAAAGGCTAATCTGAATTTGATGTCTATGTTATAATTTCTACACATATTTGTCATTGCTGTCAACGGTGTTAGAATTTCCCTTTCAACTTTTTTTCATATTACCCAAACCACTCTCATGTTCTAGATCCCTCGTGCTTCTGTTCCTTTATGCTTGTGTCCATCGTCCTTGCCACACAAGATTATGGAGAAGCGGGAGCCCTTAAGAAGCAGCAGGGTCAGTTCGTCGCCCTACTCATAGCAAGGCAGCCAAGCAGAAGTGCTTCTGAGCTACCCCATCCAACAATGCCATGGACATATTTTGGGAGCTCCTCGACCCAACATACCGCCTCTTGGTTCACATCCAGCTGCTCACCTAGGCCGTTGACCTCAAGGACGCCGCTTCTGCGCAGCTCACGGCCCCCGTGACATATAGTCTAATCGAGCACAATGGTGGCCAAATTTAGTTCCTCCATCGACACTAGAGCTCGGCAGCGGCCAAGGTGAGAACCTATGCTTGCAATCGTGATTATCGCTCTCCATCCACAATCAAGTTGCTCCACCTGTGCATGGACCCATAGTTATCAAGGCGTCGCTAAAGCGACGCTAAAGCGTCGCTTTAGCGGTAGAGCGGTCCGGCCCCGTAAGGCGTTCGGTCGCCTTGCTTTGGACGCTAAGGCGACGGCGTTAGTTGGATCCGGCGGCGCGGGAGCAGGGGGAGCCGGCGGCGCGCAGATCCTGCGGCGGGAGGCCGACGGCGCGCAGATCCGGCGGCGGCGCGAGCAGAGGCGGCGGGAGTGAGGCCAATGGGGGGGAGGGGGCGCGACAGGCGCCGATCTGCGGCCGAGGAGGAGGGGGCAGTGGGCGGCGATCTGCGACCGAGGAGGGGGGCGGCAGGCGTCGATCTGCCGCCGAGGAGAGAGGGGGCGGCGCCAATCTCGGTGGGCGAGGAGAGAGGGTCCAGGCGGCGTCCTGAGCCCGATCTGCGGGCGTATGCAGGGGAGGCGCTGTTTTGGTGCTGACTAGGGTTTTTTATTAAGGTCCACTACTTTGTGACCGTTGATTCTTATCCAACGGCTGGTACAGTCTACAGCCGCTGCATGGGTAGGATGGGCTGGGCTGAAAGTTTAAGAGGAACAAAAGTTGGTTGAATACACAATAATGCTGTATTTTAATTTTTACACTTAATAACTATTTTTATTTTTCCTATTTTTATATATTAGTAAGGCGTCGCCTCGCCTTACGCCTTACTGCTTAAAAGTTAAAAAGGGGGGCGGTCGCCTTAGGTCGCCTTACCGCCTTAAGAACTATGCATGGACCATGCCAGGACAATAAATCCAAGCCTAAACTACGCGGAGCGCACAACACCAATGAATTTACCGGTGCAGCTCGCATCGGCATCGCCCATGTTGAGCTTGAAATCTGACTCACACCAGGAGCGATGACGAGCGAAGGCACCATTTGCCCTAGGCACAATCAAGCTCGACGAGCCACGGACAGCTCATCTGTCGGCTTCCACGGCTTGGGGCTCATCGTGCAGCGCACCATAAAAGAATAGAACTATAAAAGACAAAGGTGAAAGGGGCACTTAGGTCCTTTCGTGCATCTGTTATATGACATGTCAATGGTGAAAAATAGTACCAATTGTAACGTGGATTGACACATTTCACATTTCAGACTAGTCTTTGTGTGATGACATTTCTCAAAGTAGGAGCAGTTGCAACGGCGTAAAAAGATTATCCCTTTAGAGAAAAGATCATGGACACCCTTGTTTCCTCATGTTCCTTTTTTTTATTGAGTTTAGAGTTAAGAGTATATTTAATAAGATAGTCTGCACCCTTCCCCGGCCCATTGGGCTGGATGGCTTTACCGGCATGGCGGCATGGTTGTCATTGTGTGACCATATCTCCATTGGCTTGTGTAGACAAGATGGGATGCACCAGCAGGCTATGCTGCCCCATGAGCCGTTAGTTGAGCCTCCACTACTGTCATACTTAGATTTTGGGGGGGCGTGCCACGCGAAGATGTTGCCTCCTTTGGCGAGTATGGTTGTTAATTTGAAGAAGGGATCACAATGATCTAGGCGTTGGCTGCAACTAGAGTGGGAATGGGAGCTAGTTTGGTTATACCAATCTATTTTGCTTGCTTGCTAGTTTGGGTGTACCAATCTATTTTGCTTGCTTGATAATGACGACTCTATCTCTTGACTTCCAAGCGACCTAACATGTCGGATCTGATTGGTATGATGCCATCTTTCCTAACACATTGTATTTGGAAGGATGCATATGCAATCATTTCTGTAAGATTATGATTCGTTTGCTTTGCTTGGAACGAGTCAACTAATATAACCAAACCTATAAAACCAATGAAACCAAACTCCCATGCTGCTTCAAAAGTGGCAATGTATGACCCCGTTTAGCGCAGCTGAAACTTATTAGGAAACTGGTTTATTTCTAGCTGCCCTGGGAAGCTGCTGATAGAATAAACTAGATGTTTGGCACTCAACTTTTTTGTTGAGTTGGTTAGCTGCAGATTTTTTTTAAAAAAAAATCAGAGTTGGCTAACTAGATTCTTGGCACTGAGTTTCTTTTAATGGATTTGTTAGCTGCTGAATTCAATTTCAGAATAATCACTTTTGTAATTTGTTTTTTCACCTAAGAATTTGCATACAAGTCAAACAGTAGCATCTCAAAACCTGCCTGGACATGTAAAATCTAGAATTGATGAACAATAAACAAACATCTTAGTAAAAATTTGAACAAACATCACAGTTGTACTCCTTTCCAAGAACACAAGTTCTCACAACAACAACAGCCAAGCCTTTGTCCCAAACAAGTTGGGGTCGGCTAGAAATGAAACTCAACAATTTTGAAGAAAAGTAATAGAAAATAAGATGAAAGTAAAAAATAATAATAAAAATATAAATAAAATAAGATAGTACATTTTATTTATTTTAGAAATGGGTTGATAAGAAAGAAGATAAGAGTAACAAATTACGAATAAACTAAGATTCTGGCACATGAATTGCTACTTTCCATGCAGTTCTATCATGAGTCAAATCTCTAGGTATGTCTCCCTCCTTTAAGTCTCGTTTCATCGTCTCCTGCCATGTCAACCTTAGTTGACTTCTACCCCTCCTAAAATTTTCTCTACTCTTTATAATTCCACTGTTAACTGGTGCTTCTGGAGGTCTCCGCTGGATATGCCCAAACCACCGTAGGCAATGTTGGACTAGCTTCTCCTCAATCGGTGCCACCCCTACCCTATCACGTATCACCTCGTTCTTAATTTTGTCTCTTCTTGTGTGAACGCACATCCACCGTAGAATGCGCATCTCTGCAACACTCATTTGTTGGACATGTTGCCTACAGCATCGCCGGTCTGATCACCGTCCTATAGAATTTTCCTTCTAATTTTTGTGGAACTTTCTTATCACATAAGATTCTAGATGTTTGTCGCCACTTCATCCACCCGATCTTGATCCTGTGGCAAACATCTTTGTCAATATCACCATTGCTTTGTAACATTGATCCTAAATATCGAAATGTGTCTCCTAGGTACTACTTGTCCTTGTAAACAAAAATTACTATCCTCGCACCCGACATCACTAAAGTCGCATCTCATATACTCGGTTTTTGTTCTACTAAGTCTAAACCCCTTAGATTCTAAGGTCTGCCTCCATAGCTCCAATTTTCTATCAACACCATCCCTAGTTTCATCTACCAACACTACATCATCAGCAAAGAGCATACACCAAGGGATATCCCCTTGTATATCCTTCAACACCTCATCCATCACTAAGGAAAAGATGTAAGGACTTAAGGCTGATTCTTGGTGTAACCCTATTGTGATAGGAAAAGTGTCGGTCTCACTATCTCTTACGCGCACACTTGTCACCACATTATCGTACATATCCTTGATAAGGTTAATGTACTTTGTTGGGACTTTGTGTTTCTCTAGTGCCCATCACATGACCGGTCTTGGTACCTTATATTATGCCTTCTCCAAGTCATTGAATATCATATGTAGATCCTTCTTTTGCTCCTTATACCTCTCTATAAGCTGATGGAGTAAGAAAATCGCCTCCATAGTGGACCTCTCATGCATAAAACCAAATTGATTTTTAGTGATATTGGTCACTTTCCTCAAGCGGTGTTCAATCACTCTCTCCCAAAGCTTCATAGTATGACTCATGAGCTTAATTCCTCGGTAATTAGTACAACTTTGAACATCTCCTTTATTTTTGAAGATGGGTACTAAAATATTTTTCCGCCACTCTTCAGACATTTTGTTTGACTAAAAAATGCGGTTGAATAGTTTAGTGAGCCATACTATTGCTACATCCCCAGACATCTCCACACCTCAATTGGGACATCATCGAGGTCGCGGGCCTTTCCTCCTTTCATCCTTTTTATGGCCTCTCTAACCTCAGACTCTTGTATCCTCCGCACGAATCGTCTGTTGGTGTCATCAAATGAGTCATCCAACTCGAACCTAATATTCTCATTCCCGTCATTGAATAGTCCATTGAAGTAGTCTCGCCATTTGTTCTTAATTTCTCCCCCCTTCAATAGAATTTGACTTGCCTCATCCTTAATGCATTTGACTTGGTTGAGATCTCTTACCTTTCTCTCGCGAAATTTCGCCATCTTGTATATATCCTTTTTGCCTTCTTTTGTCCCTAGCCTCTCATATAGCGCATCATAGGCCTGCCCCCTTGCTTTACTCACAATACACCTTGCATTTTTCTTAGCCTCTTTATACTTCGCCATGTTACTTGCGCTTCTCTCATGATGCCAGTTCTTATAAGACTCCTTCTCTTTAATAGCTTTTTGTACATCTTCATTCCACCACCAAGTGTCTTTATCTACAAGTTTCTTACCTTTTGTCCACCCAAGCACCTCCCTAGTTGCCTTCTTAATGTAAGTCGCCATCTTCACCCACATACTATCCGCATCTTCCTCTTTGCTCCAAGGTCCTTCTGCGATCATCCTCCTTTTGAACGATTCTTGCGCTTTATCCTTCAACTTCCACCACTTTGTTCTTGCGGTTTTAACATCTTTGTCTCGTGACACATGCACGTGGAAACGAAAGTCGGCTACCACAAGTTTATGTTGTGCAACAACACATTCCCTAGGAATCACCTTACAATCTAAACATGCCCCTCTCTCCCTTGTCCTGGTGAGGATATAGTCGATTTGACTAGAATGTTGGGCACTAGTAAAGGTCACTAGGTGAGATAGCCTCTTCTTAAAGAGGGTGTTAGCTACCAATAGGTCATAGGCTACAACAAAGTCTAGGATATCCTTACCCTCCTGGTTTCTATCGCCACACCCAAAACCTCCATGTACCCCCTCAAAACCTACGTTAATTGTACCTACATGACCATTGAGATCTCCTCCTATGAAGAGTTTCTCGGTTACCGGTACACTACTAACCATATCCTCCAAGTCCTCCCAAAATTGTCTCTTAGTGCTCATGTCGAGCCCAACTTGTGGGGCATAAGCACTAATGACATTCAAGATAAGGTCCCTCACAACTACCTTGACTAGGATGATCCTATTATTAGTAGCTGAATTTTTACTCATTGAAGAGAGGATGACACTAGATAGTTGAGACAATTTTCTTGTCTATTCCTCACACAATGCCATACCCTCCAAGGGGTTGGGATACATATTTATAGCAGCCAAGGTGCTGCTGCCCTAGCTGCTCTAAAAGCATTCCAAGATGCCATGCAAACTGCTGTCCTAGAGATGCTAACAGCTTTTCTAAAAGCAGTCAAGATGTTGCTGTCCTAGAGATGCTAATAGCTGTCCTAGATGTTGTCCTCTAGTCTAATATGCCATCCTCTAGTCTAAGATGAGTACAACAAATATCAAAGACCAAGGACTAAAGTACAACAAACTAAGGAGGACAAGGGTACAAGGGAGTTGGGGACCAAAGACCAAAGGACCAAAGTCCAAAGGACCAAAGGACTTGTACGTCGTCTTCTGGGAGGGTTGGACCATCCCGATCCTGGAGCAAAGTTTCGTGTGCCATGAGCAAAGTTGGCTCCTCCTCCACCTGTGCGACGTGGGCCTCCTCCTCCTCCACTTGTGCGACGTGGGCCTGGCCACGTCGTGGCTGTCGACACTCTCTGGCTCAATGACCAAGCTTGCCACAATTGTGGTAGGCGTCGTCTCTTGCCGGCTTGTGGTTGCCAGCGGCACCGCCCTGGGCGCCTCCGCGGGCACGTCCTTGTGCCCCGGCCTGGGCACCTCCGCGCCCCTTGCACGACTTGCCGCGCTTGCGACCGCCTGTCGAGGAAGAGGACTCTCCTTTCGGTCACCCTGGCCAGCCTCCCACTGCTCGCGAGTGAGATGAAGCTTCCCGCGAATGGTGATAGGCTCCGAGAAAGGTTGCGGTTCGTTGCTGTCGACGACCTTGAGGCGACCTATCACCTCTTCGATCGACATCGTGGAGAGGTCCAGCAGAGACTCGATCGATCGAGCGATCTGCTTTTACTTCTCGGGGATGCAATGAAAGAGCTTCTCGACAGCTCCTCGTCGTAGGTGTCGTTGCCGAACTGCTCCAACTTCTGCAACAAAGTGTTGAGACGGAGAGCAAAGTCATCAATGTCCTCACCTGGCTTAAAGGCCAGGTTCTCCCACTCTTTGCGAAGCGCCTGCAATGTGGTCTTGCGGGCGCGGTCGCTGCCGATGCGTGCCACAGGGATGGCGTCCCAAGCCTCCTTAGCAGTCCGCTTCTTGGAAAGCGAGAACTGCAGCTCGGGCGGGACTGCAACTATGAGGGCATCCAGCGCCTGTCGATCCTCGTAGTAGTCGACGTCGCCGTACCGAACTGCTTCCCACATGTGTCGCACCTGGAGCCGTACCCTCATCACCGCGGCCCACTCGACGTAGTTGGTCTTGATGAGGGTAGGCCACCCACCGCCGGGACTCCCTGACAATGGCCTGGACTCCGTGGTGTCCATGATACCTATCTGGGGAGGGAGAACCGCGCTGCCTGTAACGGCCGCGTTCTCTGTCGACTTCGCCGCCGCCGGGAGCGCCACCGGTGCATCCGCGCCGGTCTGGGCTGTGGCTGTCGCGCCCATGGGGACGTGCAACTGCTTGATGCACCTTTTGTGCTCACGCTGCTCCCCTCGCCAGCCTGAGCTCATCGTCGACGCCGCCATCGACAGAGCCGCTGGAGCTACCGACGCGTAGAGCCTCCAGCTCCGCTGCCGCTACACGCGCTGCAGCCGCCGCCGCCTCTGCTTCCACTTCCGCTCTCGCTGCTGCTAGTTCCGCCGCCGCCAACCTTGCTGCCAGTGCCGCAGTCTCTGCCGCCGCTCGCTCGCGCTCCTCTGCTGCGGCGACCTCCGTCTGCCGCGTGCTCGAGACGACCGAACGCTGAGACTGTTCGTCGGACATCACGCACTAGTGGGGAGCTGGTGTGTGGGGAAGAGGGATGAGCTGGGGCAGCCGGTGTTCCTGCTACCGGTTGCGGACAGGGAGAGGCATAGGAAGGAGATGAGCAAGAGATGTTTAGGCTACAGGATAGAACGGCTCTGATACCAAGTGTTAGTAGCTGAATTTTTACTCTCATTGAAGAGAAGATGACACTAGAGAGTTGAGGCAATTTTTTTTATCTATTCCTCAAACAATGCCATACCCTCCAAGGGGTTGGGGATACATATTTATAGCAGCCAAGGTGCTGCTGCCCTAGCTGTTCTAAAAGCAGTCCAAGATGCCATGCAAACTGCTGTCCTAGAGATGCTAACAGCTGTCCTAAAAGCAATACAAATGCTGCTGTCCTAAAGATGCTAACAGCTGTCCTAGATGCTGTCCTCTAGTCTAATATGCTGTCCTCTAGTCTAAGATGAGTACAACAAAGACCAAAGACTAATGAATAAAGTACAACAAACTAAGGACAAGGGTACAAGGGAGTTGGGGACCAAAGACCAAAGGACAACAAGATTTATTCCATCACCTATCCCCTCGTCTACGGACATCCACTACTCCATCCTTGAGGCTCTTATCTATTAGGATGCCTACGTCATTCCTAGTTCCAGTCGAGCCAGAATACCAAAGCTTGAAACCGGTATTCTCAACCTCTCTCGCCTTTTGACCTGCCTATCTAGTCTCTTGTACACAAAGGATATTTACACGCCTCCTAATTACAACGTCCACTAACTCTTGTAGCTTTCCCGTCAAGGATTCTACATTCCAACTGCCCACCCGAAACCTAGTTTCCTCGGCTAGCTTCCTTACCCTTCGCATCCGTCAAGGAAGATGCAAAGACTCTTGCTCACTTAACACTACATTCGGGCGATGATGTAGCGCGCCACTAAGGTGGTGGCGATCCGACCCTCGCTCATTTAACACCACATCCGGGTTCCGATATGGCGCGCCACTAAGGCAGTGGCGACCCGGCCCTCGTCCACTTAACACCATACCCAGGTTCCGGCATGGCGCGTCGCTAAGAGGGTTACGCCCCAACAAATTTCCAATGGGTTTCATTTCCATGAAAATGACTAAGTTTAGTTGTTGGCTCGTTAAGTCTATCACAACCCCTCCTCCTTTACCCGGGCTTGGGACTGGCTATGTCATTACAACATAGGCGGAGTGAAATTATAGGACGCAACCAAAGAAAGCTATGCCACCAGCTAGATATGAAAAGTCCACCGGCTTGAGCTCAACAACTGTTGGGTTAGCAGAGCTACCTAGCCTGCTCCTCTGGCTTGAGCTGCAGCAGATTTGCGAGAGCCAACATAACATCTGTAGAGCTGGCCCCATGAGGCCTTAGTAGATCTCATCTTGGAAGTAGGTCCTGCGTCGGCACAGCATCAACAGCAAGTTGCAGTGGGAGGTGCCCTGTCAAGGGATCAGCTGGAGAGGGCTAGCAAGAAGCAGCGAGAGGTAGGCTGGTAGACAAACCCTAGGTCGCTTCTCTCTTTGTGAGCTTGATATTGCTAGCCGGGTGGATGTGAAATGAGGGTTGGGGTGAAGGCTCCCTGCGGAACAAATTGCTTTTATTCAGGGGAAGGGTTGTCTAGTTTAGTTTCTATAGGCCATGGAAGACTCAAATAAGATGCTCGACCCTCACTTTCTCGATCAGCTGTTTGTAGTACAAGCAGTATAAGTGCTTAAGAGAGAAGTGTGAGAGAAGTTTGCCGTTTGGGAGAAGAATCCGCTTATTTTTGTTGAGAAGTGGCATATAAGCTGTGGCAAACAGTACCTATGTACACCCAAATTAAACTAAACCTTACCTACAAGGTTTGTAATAAGCAAGCTGATACACAATTGTCGAAGTGTTTATACGACACTTCCTCCGGATCTGCTAAGGAGCAGCCCGCGAAGGTTCTTATTCGGCGGGGCTTAGGCCTCAATCAAGTGTACATGCGTATGAGAGTGTATGGGACAGTGGTTTTTACGTGGTTCGGGACGCGCAAGGAGAGTAACACCCTACTCTGCGGTGGATTGTATTGCTAGTGTGTGAATGCATGTGTGTATCGGGGATTCGATGTTCAGTCCTTTATAACGGTGGCGGACTCGAGAAGATGTCTAAGTCGGTGGCTGCCCGGTCTTTTTATAGTTCAAGGCTCAGCAGCTTACAAGTGGGGCCCAGGGCCCGACAGGTGGCCCTGGGGTGATCTTATCCTGTACAAGATCTAAGATTTCTTTCGTACGCTGCCTCTGACCGCGGCTTGAAGACCCACCTTCTTGCTGTGTTGGACGCTAGTGGCTATGCGTAGTCGTTGACGATCGCAGGGAACATCCCATCCGTCTTGTCGCCGTACGCTACCCACTTGGCGGTGTGGGGTAAGCCTGCGGCGCCTTCACTGCGATGTGATTGAACGTAGCGGTACTTGACAGGGGGCGTGCGCAGCACTGTGCGCCTGGGGAAGGCGCGCGACTGGATATGACGCACCGCTCTTTACTCTTCGGGGCCCATGGCTTATTGCAGGTCGTGGGACACACTTCAGCTCCAGAGCCCTCCTCAGTGGGAGCGAGGGCCCGATGCCGGAGGGCGCGTGGCAGCTCCGGAGCCTTCCTTGGTGGGAGCAAGGGCCCGGAGCAGGAGGATGCATGGCAGCTCCGGAGCTCTCCTCAGCGGGGAGGTCAGGTCCGGAGCTTCTTCTTGTATGCGGGATACCCGGTCTTGCCGGTACCGACAACAACCATTTCACTATAACCTGAAACAGCTGTTGTACTAGATTATTATAAGGGACAAATAAAACTGCACCATCAAATAAGTATGATCGGGAAATCTTCATTACATCTCCTAGCCATGTGTTTGTTTTGCCTTGCTACCAACTGAAAGATTTATGTGCTTTGAGCTCGGTCTTGTCCATGAAATTCACAAATTTACAAGGGAAACTTGTCTGTAGGGCATCTGTAGACCACAATTGTCTCTAGAGCACTGTAACTCAATCTTTTGTCTCTCAACACAGAAGTCTGTAGGACACTGCAGCAGGAGCGACTGGACGACTGGAGCGACTGGACAACACTGAATGTATATGTAAGCTAAGTACCTAAATGTACAGAGCATCCTAATGTATATGTAAATCATACAACAGTACCACACATAATACATGTATATGAAGAAAAGAAACAATCCATCAAGTATATGTAACAACTAACAAGCATACAGAATTACAGATTACAAAGGGAGGGATAAACACATGAACAAGTCTTCTTAACAACTGGCTCCAGGCTCATGGATTGATGGATACAGATCAGCCCAGCACTAGATGACTTCACCCTTCTTTTCTTTCTCCTGTCACCACCCCAGCTCATCTAGACGTGGTTGCTGAGAAGAACAGAGCAGGGGCGTGGCGCTCAGGATGGAGGCGGACATGGGCGGCGACGCGGCGCTAAGGATGGAGGCAGACAGGGGCAGTGGCACGACACTCGAGGTGGAGGCAGAAGGGGGAGGCAGACAGGGGCGGCGCGGAGTACCACCGCAGGGGAGCAGGCGGCGGCTCGGAGGGGAGCAGCAGCGGCCCGGAGGGGAGCGGAGGCGCACGGGTGCGGGGACGGGCGCCAACGGCGCTGGGAGCCGAGGCGTCGAATGAGAGTTGCGTTGGTCGTTGGATGTGCGACTGGGAAGTTGGGGGGGGGGGGGGGCATGTCTGATGCGGTTAGGGTTTGGAACTGAGCTTATTGGGCCAGTGGGCCTTAAAAAATACACTCGTGCCCTCCTGTCTGCACCCCCCCCCCCCCCCCCCCCCCCGCCACCGACATCCTACTCTCGTACTCCGCCTCAGCTCCAGGCTGGCCCCCATCCCCTTGCGCCGCCGGTGTCCTACTCTAGCTCCGTCTCCACTCTAGGCTAACGCTGCTACTCCTCTGCTCCACGCCGCCGCCTCCCCTGCTGCTCTCCTCTGCTTCGGGCCCCCGTCATCCCCTCCATGCTTCTTCTTGCTGCCCTCCCCCCTCCTAAAATCAGATCGTTTGATCGATGGGGACCTCTAGTCGGTCGACTAGCCGCCCTAATCGGACGACTAGTTTCCTGATTGGGCTAATAGGATCGGACATCCTGATCGAGCTCCATGGAGTGATAAGGACGACCAATTGCGAACGACCAATGAACAATGCACAAAATTTAAAATTTGACACAAAGATACATTGCTATATTTCCTATCTGTGTGCTTTTTTGTTTTTTTTTTCTGATTATTTGCATGGTTTGATCTTAAAAGAAAATGTTTTCCTAGCTAAAAATTTGTGCAAACAATCAACAATAAATCTGCTAATTTTTGAACAGAAACTGCAAGGTAAACCCCTGCAGTACAAATATAACAATAAATCTATTGAACACATGAATAGGGAATGCAGCAACGTATATTTGTTCCAGATTTGAAAATGCCATGTATTTTGTGTATTGAAAGAAAGAAGTTAATAAGAGCCATATTTACTGCTATAGTATCCTACAGGAAAAAAAAAACTAGCTTTTCTTAGTGTCTAAGAGGCAAAATAGAGATTTTCGGTCTCCCCCAGACAGCTAGATTTTTCTAGTGCTCCACAGACAAAAAAAAAACCCAATTTATAAATAGCTGTTTGAGGATCATATACATTATAACGATTGAAGCACATGTTATACAAACTCGCTAGCTTTCCAAACAAACTGCAGCTAACTTTATCAAAATTCAACTTTACTCCTGAAATCTGTTGGGGATTGGATATCCACCAGATCAGCGTTTTTGATAGGCGTCCAGTCGCTCCGATAGGGAAGCCAGGCTCGCTCGCCTCGCCTGGAGTGACCTAGGCGTCCGCCTGAGACGACAAGGCGTCCCTGGGCGTGCGTAGGCGTTTGGTTAAGACGTCCGCACAGGCGTCAGCTGTAGGGATGGGCCAGGCAGAGGCATGCGAGGAGGGGAGAGGAGGCGAGGAGAGGCTATCTGCGAGGCAGGGGCGCTGCAGCTTGAAGGAAAAACACCGAGGAAGGGGAGAGTAAAAAGCATCGGGAAAAGAAAGATCCTGGCGGCTGGCTCTAATCCAGTCACGGGGAAGACGAAGCAGAGGAACGGTTGGATCGGAAGACCAAAAAATAGACGGTTAGATCAGATTGGTTGGGCTGGGGTGGAAAAACCCTAGACTTATTGGGCCTCTGAGCCTTACAAAATTATAATACTACCGCCTCCACTGTCTAGTGCCCCCGTTCCCAGCGCCGTCACCCATCGGCCGCACCTGCCCCATCGCCTACGGCTGCTGCTGCGGTCCTCCTGGCGCCCATTGCTCCCTCTCTCTCCTGCTCCGACCACCCCCCAGCTCCGGCGCCCCCGCCCCCTCTCCTGCTCCGACGCCCCTCTCCCTCCCCTCCGGCGCCCTCTATCTTCCCTGCTCCAGCACCTCTTTCCCTCTCCTGTTGCGGCTGTGCCTTCCCCGCCTGGAGCTCGCCTAGGCGCCCGTCTGGGCGCCTAGGTGTCGAGGCGACCGGCGGGCGCCTAGGCGTCATACGAGGATTGAAAACACTGCACCAGATATTGGCTTTTGGTATAGCCATTTGATTTCAATGCAGCTCTTATTTTGTTCCTTCATGTTGCGGGTGTACTCGAAGTTTTTGTTAACAACTGAACCTTCAGCTATCTGAATCTACATTCTCATTGCTCTATCCATTTGTTTCCTTTTCTCTTTTTAAGGGAAGAGCATGGTTGGAAAAGGCATCAAGATACAGGTCTTCAGCCTGGAAGGTTGGCACAAAACGTCCAGGTATTCTTCAATAAAGCTTATTTTACTTCAAAAAAGTTTTTCTGTTAGACTTGGGCTCTGTATATCGTTGGTGTTGTAACTACTTTTTCCTGCGTCTTTAATTTCAGGATATAATGCTAGTGATTCTGATTCTGACGATGATGGTGCCAACCAATGACACTCGGTTCTGAATTGAGTTAAGAGAATTACAGGGTAAGAACGTTCCATTTGCGTTCACTCTCACGCTTGGTTTATAAGATAGATGATGTCTCCCTAGAATATTTTATCTTGGGAGTCCGGACATGAGTTCCATTGCGGTGGTAGGCACATCTATCCATATATAGTTACACTTTACCTTTCTCTTGTAAAATGAGATTCATGTGTTTAGTTACTTAATTCCGTTTCAGGTAATTGTAATGGTGGTGGTTTAACTGTTGTCAGTCCTGGCGGTGAGGGATAAGTAAAATATGTAAATCCGTTAGGATAATTCAAATATAGTGTACTGAGTATCTGCTTGGAAAAAATGAACTGTTAAATTTATCAATGTTGCAACACTACTTCATTATTCTTTTTGGAAACCGTCAAGTTCATTACTTTTGTTTCCTTATCAAGCAACTTGCTTGGGATTCAAAGGCTGGGTTGTTGTTCCTTGTCACGAAACTCTTGTTGGGCTGGGATTATTATCTATCGCTTATCAGCTGTGAAGTAATAAATAGTCTAAACAGTTGGGAGCAGGCTTACAGCTTCATAAAACAGTAATCTTGAACCCTGGACTCTCAAAATTGGAATCTTTGTTCAGCAACCCTCAAACTGGAGGCCCTCAGTTCTCTCTCTCTGTCTCATATTCCCTGACGTCAGGCCCTGAAGATCTTAGGTTGGCAGAGCCACCGATCTTTTTATTTTATCATTTTTTATCATTTAATATTAACAGCTTGCGGTTTTTTTTTGCCAAAATGATCACTAACCGTCCACGAGGTGGACGATTGGATCCCGTGGTGTTCTTACAATCCATCTCATGGATGATTGGGCGATGTGGTATGTCACGTCGTGGATGATTGGATGATGTGTCATGTCACGTCATCCAATCGTACACAACATGGATGACAGGATCTAGCCATCCCTGTTGAACTGCGACAGGGTTTAAATTTAATTTTTTTCCATTGTATTCAATTTGGATAGTGATTTAAAAATATTTCGAGGCATATCTCTGAGATGTTATGGAAGTAATTAGAATATAGATTGTGATGATTTTACACAATGAGTTACGCAAACTTTTAGACATATTACTACAAAAAACATTTTCATAGGCGTTTCGATTTTTTACACTGGCGGTTCATTAAAAAATAAGTTTGTGATGTCAAATTTTTTAATAGCCGTTTGTGATGATAAAACTTCATAGGGGGCTCACATAACTGAACCCCGGTGTAAAAATTACACCAAACCTATTTTACAGGTGGGCTTCGTTTGCATAGTAGTCATTAGTACAGGCGGCTGATTGCATCGAGCATGCAGGCTGCTTATCGAGATGTCTTAAACGCGTAGCGCATGCACATTCTTTAAATTCAATTCGCACTGCTGGCGACCCAGCGACTAAACGAGTAGCGCATGCACATTCTTTAAATTCAATTCGCACTGCTGGCGACCCAGCGACTAAGCGGTCGCGACTGGACCCCCCCCCCCCCCCCCCTCGAGCTCCATGGAAATGGAGTTCGTCATTCGCAACATGGCGCGAGATGTATTTAACAGTACATCTCGCTCCATGCGGCGCCTTGGGCTCGGTACCCTTCCAAAATGTACTAGAATGGACACTATGGATCACTACATATTTGGCCCAATGTATGTGGCGGATTGTCTCGACGCTCTTTGGGAGACTATGGCGGTCGAGCTTGGCGTCAAGGGTCGCGACAATCTAGTGGCGGCAAAGGTCAGGAAACTGGATTTCCCGATTCCGCCGTCGGAGCCCCCCTAGGCGCCCTAGGAGGGCCAGGAGGAGGAGGAGGAGGAGTTTAAATTATTTGTTTTTCTTTTCTTGTTTCTAGTTGATGTTTTTTCTTTTTATGTTTTTAGTTGATGTTTTTCTTTTCTTGTGTTTGTAATATAATGTTTTTAAGTTAATCAACTTAATATTGCTGTTCATTGGTGTGCTATCTGTGCAAAATTAGTTCTAATACTTCCTCATCTTTTTGTTCGTCGTTTCAGAAAAAATGTGAATTAAAAATAAACTTGAATGTGTTGTTCAAATGACAAAAAAAGATAATTAGAGAGTATTTCTTCCATTATCTAAAAAAATGTGTTATAAACAATATAAACTAATTGACCATTTATCGTATTAATGGATGCGTTACATGTTATTGAAGTTAAAAATCTTTATAGATATGTATCGCATAAGTTGATCAAAAAGTGTTATAAATTTTCATAGGCGGTCCTTAACCAAAAGACGCCTATGATAATAGTATTTCTAAATATATTTAGAAGCGACTCATCAGCCTCTCAAGCAATGATTAAGAAGCCGCTGTCTTAGAAAATAATTTTTATAAATTATTTAAAATGTTTTCCCAAACGGTGATTAAGAAGTCGCCGCCTGTGATATGATTTCTCTATAAATGAAGCGTGGCAGCGCCCTGCAACCCTCAATTTGATAACATTTTCATTTTACCGCCAAGCCCTCCCCTGCTGTCGCCAAGCCCTTACCCTTGCGGCCCTTACCCTCGACGTCCTCGTTGTCGTCGTCTGTCGTCCTCACCCTCGCCGTTGCCTCGAGTGCACCGTCGCCGTTCTCACCCTCGCCTCGTCGCCATCCTCACTCTCGCCGTCATTAGTAAGCAAAATCCCACTATACCAGCATTCCACAATAAAAAAAACTCCATACCATTCATGCTTAGTACTCTTTCCAACTTTGTTGCATAAAAAGGGAGTAGAAGATATGGCTACAAAAAAAAATGCATGCTTACATCATAAGCATGAGAAAAAAAAAAGAGAAAAATAGCCATGTTTCATCCCTGCAAAATAAGAGAGTTCACTCAAAAAGGAGTCATCTCAAAATATCCACATCCACTTCATTCTATCACACATGCACAAGTCTTGAATCAAATTGTTTTGAATTGATTTCTCTTAAGGTTTGCTCTTTTGACTTAGCAATATTATGTGTTGTAAATATGCCTACTATATTCCCTACTAAGATCCACATACAAGCCTAATGTAGAGGTAGGATGAATTTAGGCAAAATACCTTGGTGAGGACATATTTACACCACATAAAGGAGAGACTTGAGAGAATAAAATTGAGATACTTACAATCTAAATTGAACTCTCCAGAATTTGAGTGAAACTTGATTTCTAGAGTATGTGTGCTCAATTTGCTGTTATATCTTTCAATCGTCCATGAATAGGAGATAGCGTAAGCTTCATAATGACTTAATATGGGTAAAGTATCATGCCAATTTTTGTAATACTAGGTACTGTATTTTGTTGTGCACATGATACTTGTGAAAAATAGAACATAGTAGTAACTCTGATCATCAATCTAAAGTCTTAATTTTGCTCGGGACGAGCAAAAGATAAGCTTGGAGGAGTTTGTGACGGTTGTTATATACCAATTTCACCCGTCAATATAACTCAATTATGTGAAAGAGATATTATTTCTTTGCACACATCACCTTTCTATTTAATCTATTTCCACTTGTCCTTGGAGAAATTAGTGTATGCAGATATTTTATACAGAATTGAAGTAAAATAAGGGGATGGATCCTATAAAATATCATCTCAGCCAATCAAGCGTCGACACGTGGCACCGCATAGATCAAATGACTCACCAACATAAATATCCGAGGCCATCCAACGGTGTAGCACCCATATCATGGAATGGGACCCACCTGTAAGTCACCTGGAGGAAGAACTGGCTGTTTGGAGCCATAACCAGATCGACCGACCCCCCTAGTTGGCCGACTAGGTCTTGGCGCCAAACGCGGTCAGACGCCACGTGTTGGCTCCTCCCGACTTGAAGAAGTCAGTGGTGACTGATTCGCACACATTTGGTGGCGGGAATCGACCCTTCTCCAAGCTATAAATAGGACTCCTCACCCCTCATTTCAACACACACCACTTGAGCATTCACTCTCTTGTATACATTAGTTCTCCAAGTCCTTAGTGGAGGTTAGGCTGTAGAGATGAGCCTCTAGTCCCAAGTCCAAATTAGGAAAGGTATGACTCATGTATCTTCTCTTGTATTTGTGACTTTATGCATTATAATAATAGTATTATTAGCCTATCTTTATTCATATACTTGGGCAAAATGTTTCTTGTTTAATTGTAGAGTCCATGTATGTGATAGGCGTTTAAAATCATCACAATCTATACTTCAATTACTTCCATAATAACATCTCTTAGATATGCCTCTAGGTATTTTAAATCACTGTCTAAAATTGAATACAATGGAAGAAAAAAATTTAAATTTGAACCATGTTGCAGTTCAACGGGGATGACTGGATCCCATCATCCATGCTGTGGATGATTGGATGAGCTAGCATGACATATCATCCAGTCGTCCACGATGTGAACGGCAGAACTTGATGTGACATGCCACATCGTCCACGAGGTGGATGGCAAGGGCACCACATGGTCCAATCGTCCACTGGTTATTTTAGTAAAAAAATACCGCGGGCTATTAATATTAAATGATTAAAAAATGATGTTAAAATAATAAAAATCCACAGAAGGATTTCTCAGCCTGCCTAAAAATGTAATCCACCATGTGCTGGTGTTCATGAGCAACGTTATGCATGCTTCGTGACATGTCTCTGTGCGCTGCTATTCTTAGTTCTTTAACGGAGCACGAATTGTGAAATGCATAGTAGTCGTAGGTTGCATAGTAAGCTATAGCCAGCGCGGGTCTACGCGCGTACCGTGGCTGCCGGTGGACGCGCGGCCCTACCCACTACGTCAAGTATGGCAGCCAGAACTTGGTCAGCTACCGCGACCTTTTTTCTTAAGCTAGGCGCTGAGCTCCTTTCTCCCGAAATTAAACTGTTACACGTACCAGAAGGTACGGAGTGGGAGATCGAATCCGCACCATCTGAGAGCAATCGGCTCTCCAGAAGGGAAACAATTTTTTTAAAGATACGGTATGAATATCATGGACAGAAGTATTGCTAATTCATTAAAGAGAGATCAGGGATCGATTCTCGACGACACTGGCGCAACCCGTGCGCTCAGGCCATCGGGCCGCAGCCCGTTCCTTCAGGGAAACAAACTTTTTTAGTGGCGAGAAGTGATTGCAATCTTTTTCCAAGGGCAGAGAAGAAATTATCTCCAAATGATAAGTCTTGAAACGAGCGAGATCTTGATGGCGTAATATACAATGCATTCAGTACTATGTTTCATTTGTTATTTGCTCACTGATTGATACGGCTTGACTACAGAATATTGCAAGATGAAATGCGGAGAGCAATGCGTCCGCAGTGACATGTGAGCGATCCACTTAGCGTGCCGTGCTGTGCAACCCTATCTTGACGTTTTTAGTTGGCAAAGTTGCTTTAGGTGAACGCCACATAGTAGAGTTTTTAGGCTATCCGCACTAGTGCTCTCTAAAACATCATCTATACACTATTTTATTTCTACTTTTACAGTTACAATGCGAAACAATCTATCGCTCTCTAAAACATCCTCTATACACTATTTTATTTCTACTTTTACAGTTACAATGCGAAACAATGTATCCAGTATGTTTTACGGCCACTACATACGGTCTTACAAGAAAAATAAAGGAACCAAACACTCTTAGCGAACCAAATATTTAAACAACCATGTGCCCGATGGGTTGGCTGGTAGAACCACCACATCTGATGTGTTTAGTCAAGTGGCTTTTTAATTCACGAGGTGAAGTCGTGCACGTTTACTTCATAAGAAGGCAACTGGATGAGGAGATATTTCTTTCTGCTCTATTATTTGTTTAACCATGTTGGCAGTGACGGATGCACAACAACTTAATATGTTCACAGTTGTCTGTATCATGGTGCTAATTATCTTTTCCATTTAAATTAGTAAACCACTAATATCAGCTAATTCATTCTGCAAAGTCCTTGATTCTCCCTCCAGTCGAAAATCTATTCCTTTTTTATGGACTTATGTTTGTCAAACTCATTCATGCTCCTGCCAATTTTCGTGGATTTACAACACAAGATTAGGTTAAGTAGATTTGTTACGAAAATACTTTCACATGTAACATAAAAATTGATTCTAGTGGACCTTTTAACCACTAGTCTCTATCCTGAACAACTTATCGTGGGCGAATTCACAGGTGTATATATATATATATATATATATATATATATATATAACCTAGGTGATTTGGCACCTTCTCCCAGTACTACTAAGAAGTAGTTCGTGGATGTTCGTATTCGGTTGGGGCGCGAGTCAAGATCGAGACAAGAGATGAACACCGAGAATTTTACGTGGTTCGGGCCGCTTGAGCGTAATACCCTACTCTACGGGGTGTATGTTGATTGTATGAGTATAGTTGGGCTTTGGTGCGTCTGAGCTTAGTTGTCCTTCTACCGTGCAACGTAACCCTTTTATATGCTAAGGACTGGCTGTTACAGTTTGTGCCTGGCCCGATAGGTGGTGACGGCTGTAATCACTGCCCTACACACGTTCTATGGTGTTAAGGGTAGTTAATAGCATGATAACGCACCTTAATAGCAGTGTTACCGGTCTTGATAACCTTTTGATCGTGTGTAATATAGCATTAATGACACGTTAACCAGGTCTTGTAATGGTCAATTGATGGCCCTTGAATGTTCGTGCCGTTGGAGATCTCGCTGTCTTCCTGTTGCACACTTAGGTCGGCAGCTCCGGAGCTTCCCTCTACTGGAGGATAAGTGCGGTGCTACTGGACATGTAACAAGGTCGGAGCTTCCCTCTACTGGGGGATAGGTCCGGTGCTACTGGACATGTTGTAGTGCCGAAGCTTCCCTGTTGAGGGAGATAGGTCCGGCCCTGTAGAACACGTGGCAGCACCGGAGCTACCCAAACGAGGGAGGCAAGTTCGGCCCTTATGGACACATGGCAACACTGGGACCATCCTAATGAGGGAGGCAGATCTGATACTGCGACACGTGTATCTCCTTCGGACGTCAATCACTTGGATATAGGAACTCTATGGCTTTGTTTATGGTACCAAAGGGTACCCGGTACACAGGGTACCGATAGTGGCCCCTGAGCCCACCTTAGGGAGATGTTATGCTACCAGAGGTGGGGCCATCATCAACTCCCGCGTTGCTACTTCAATGTCTTTTCCCAGGCGGTTGAAATGACGACACAAAGTTATGCCATCGCCACGTGGCTCTTCTCGATATGGTGAGTGGGATCCTGGCGTGCGGATCTCACACAATTGAAGGTCACCAGTTCCCAATACGAACTCGTATTGGTTCCCAACATAATATTTGTAGCCCTGTCAGGCTACCGCCCTTGGGCATCCAACTTCCCATCATGACAACGGTTCACCTGGTGCGACAACTGGGAAATGAAATGAGTTCCTTGGCTTCTACTACTTCGTGAAGTGCAAGAATTATCCTTTCAAGTACTTGAAGACATTTCCTTCCAGGAAGTGGGATGGCTGGAAGAAAGACTGGGTAGTAGTCAGGGTGGATTGTCACGCCAGACTGGAGCTACCTGAAGGTCTTCCCACCACCGACATCGATGCCTGGGAGGTGCCCCCAAAGATATCGGAGGAGTACAACTCGATCTTATCAAGGATACGGAGTTGCGTGGAAGGAGGGGTGACTCCCTTTATGGTGATTGCAAACTTCCTGACTAACCGTTGGGCTCCGCTGAAGAAGAGGGAATGGCCTGCATGGGTATTCAGTGGAGAGATGGACCCATACCGGATTGATAATGTGTCGCGTCAAATTTGGATGAAAAGGTTGTGAAGCTTCATCTCCAAAAGTTGCACCACGGAACCATCAACCCCGACGACCTGACACCTCTGGTGGAGTTCCTGCCCCTGAACATGGTTCCGGATTTCAGGAGAGAGCTGCGAAAGAAGATGCCGGTTCTTCAAGACTTAGGCATTGTGGAGAGGCATAGGAGAACTCCTCCAGAAGAGATTGTGATCTCCGGAGCTCCTTGTCCCCATGGAAGCTCCGATCCTGCACTAGTCAGCGACAAAGGCAAGGGTCTCGCAGTTCCATATTCCAAAGAATCGACCTCAAGCCGGGGCAAGGGGAAAAATCTTGTCGTCACCCCAAGTTGCAAGCGACAGTTGGATAGAACCTACGAGAGCTATGTGAGGGACGCTCCGAGAGAAGCAACCCCTCAACATCGGTTGAAGTCCCTACTGGTTGTGCCTCCAGCTCTGGGAAATCCTTCGGATCTAGTGTCCATAGAGGGCACAGGGTCCGACAAATCAACTTCGTCCCTGGTGCCAGCAGAGGGCTCTGGGTCTGGAGTAAATCCCCCGATGACGGAGGTACCAACTGAAGCAGAGTCGGCGGCTACCTCAACACTTGGAACGGAGCCCGGAGCTTCTGCCACACTGACGTTGGCGGGCTCTGACTCCAAGCATCCGAAGAAGAAAATCTGTGCCAACTGGAGCGGCAATGTCCCTAGGTAAGGGCCGAGTCTTTAACTTTTGTCTTGATTTTGTTTCTCGCTTTTTCTTGAAATCTCTATCCTTTGTTTCCAGAGTGTCGAGGTCTTCTGCTCCAGCACCCGCCAGCACCTTGTCCCCTAAGGCTGCAACGTCAGAATCCTCCAATATGGAGACGACTACTCCTGTGGTTGAGGCAGTCGACGGTGCAGCTCCAGAGCCTATTTGCGCCGAGGTGGCCTCGGCACCCATGATCGAAGAAGAACTTGCAGTAGCGTCGGAGCAAGCTTCAATTGCTCTAGAACCAGATCCGGAGGTACCAGAGCCAGTGTCGGAACCTTCAGATCCAACATCTGAGGTACCAGCTCTAGAGGTATCAGCGCAAGTGCCAGAAACTTCAGAAGCTGCAATCGAAGATCCGACACCAGCTCCTGAGGCAACGACATCATCAGTTGAGGACATGGTTGCAGACCTTCCCCGTCTGCACCGATGGCTGAAGATTCGGCAGTGGGACCTTCCTCATCTGCACCGGAGGTGGATGAACTTCCAAAGACTGGCCCCGCCGACGTCGAGCTGTTGGAGTCCATGCTCGCGCCATGGGCTCCGACGGCTATTCCGGAAGACCTGAAGGAACCAGAGGATGGCCCCCAAGCAGGCCTGGAGCCAATCCCTTTGGCGTTGTCAATTGATAATGTCTGCTCCAGTCTCCGACAGGTCCAGCTTGCCTTCGACTACGGACGCAAGTCTCTTGAAGAAGAGTGCACCATGCTAGGGCACTGGCGCCAAAAGCTCTACTTCGAGATGAAGCTGACGCAGTCCTGGCTCGTGGACCAGAAGAATGGGTGGCGTCAAAGAAGGCCTGCCAGTCGCGCTTGAACAAGTCGCTGGATGAACGAGAGGCCACTATAAAGGCCCTCGACAAGAAGACCCAGAATGTCTACGAGCACGTGCATAGGGCCCGTGAAATGGCCGAAAGTCACTTGGAGAGTCTCGAAGCTTTGAGGGAAGATCTCAAGCACCGGGATGAAGTTGACAATAAGGAGGTTAAATTCCAAGAGAAAGAAGATAAGATCCACTAGAGGGAGGATGAACTCTTCTAGAAGCTAGCACGCGGCAAGCAGGACTTGGCTGACCGCGTGGAAGAATTCAAGTTCTAGTGCGAACAAGAGAAGCACCATTTGTGGCTCACAAGGGAAGGAGTCAGCAAAATAGAAAGTGTTGTCTCTGCTAGGTAGAATAAAATGAAGGCGCGGGAGAAGGACCTTGTAGATAGGTGAGGCCGCATACACCTTCGAGAGAAGCATATTGTCGACCAAGAGAAGTTGCTAGTTGAACGGATCCAACAACACACCAAGGAGGTCGAGCGTTTCTCAAAGGAGGGTTTTGTGGAGCTCTATTCTGTAAGGAAGTCACTGGAGGAGCTATGAAGCGCAAGAGCGATTGACTCCCAGCAGGTCTGGGCCTTCATCGGGCGGGTGAACGAAGCTCTGGTACCTTTTAGATTTAGTCCGGTCCAACCGGATGATCCGGAGCCAGAGATGGAAAGGCACTTGTGGCGCTTAACTCCGCCGGCGGTAAGTTGGATGGACTGGGAGACGTGGTCGTCGACCAGCTCGACTCCGAGGGAAAGTCTATGGCTAGGAACGTTGTAGAATATGTGCTGACATGTTTCCAAAGCCGAGACCCCTCGATGTCTCTAGCTCCAGTGGTCGAAGGAACCATTATCAAGGAGGAGGAAGCTGCCAGGGCCAGCGTCCAAGAAGCCACCGAGAAAGTTGCTTCATTCTTCTTGAGGGACTCTAGTAGCTAGGACATTTCTTTTTGTACCTTCAACTTGTAAATCTCCAATTTTGAATGAATTGAAATCCTTTGGAATTCCATTTTTGTCTTCAATACATTGCCCTTTATCTTATTGACCCCCTGTTAGATGTGTTTAATTGATTGAGTACATCTACCATGAGGATTTTGACAATGTCTTGAAAACTTGATTGTTCCAACTCATAGCCAATATGATAGCTCCGAGGCCCGAGTCTTGCTTGCAAAATCTCCAAGGACCCTTTGTTACGTCGACGGCAGACCCCCTGAGAGTTGTCGAAGCTTGATGCTTTGATGCCCACCGTCAACGTGTAAAACGTCTACGGCAGGCCCCCTAGGAGGTGTCAGAGCTTGATGCTTCGACGACGCCCACTGTCAATGCGTAAAATGTCAACGGTGGCTCCCCTGGGGGTTGTCAGAGCTTGTTGCTTTGATGGCGCCCAATGTCAACGCATGAAACGTTGATGGCGGGCCCCCTGGGTGTTGTCGGAGCTTGTTGCTTCGACGACGCCCACATTCAATGCATGAAACGTCGATGGCGGGCCCCTTGGGGTTTGTTAGAGCTTGTTGCTTTGACAGCGCCCACTGTCAATGCATGAGACATCAATGGCGGGCCCCTGGGGGTTGTCGGAGCTTGTTGCTTCGATGGCGCCCACTGTCAACGCATGAAACATCAACGGCAGGCCCCCTGGGGGTTGTCAGAGCTTGTTTGCTTCAACGGCGCCCACTGTCAACACATGAAACATCGACAGCGGGCCCCCTAGGGGTTGTTGAAGCTTGTTTGCTCTGGCAGCATCCACTATCACCCGTGCAGATTGCCGTCAATCGTTCATTTTCCTTGCGCATGAGAGACAAGAAAGGCAATAAAATTCGTCCTCTTGCCTATAGCTCATTTGCGACTTATTATCCTTCTTTGAAATTTAGCTCCCAACAAACTCAACATGACAATATAAGTATACTGATCAAACTTTCTTACATCTGAATGCTTTCCGGACCCGCCTTACTGTGACCCACTAGAACAGTTAGAGCGGCGTACTTAGGTTGCCTGACCAGGGTAAGTCGATAGTGCACTCCGAACCTATCATTGGCTTTGGTTTTCAGGTGAGTAGGCCATCTAGCAATACTAAGATCCGATGGAAGATTACCATTAGAACTTATATATCGCATGAATCTCTAGGACTAAATTTAAAATGAATTGCACATCATTGCTATTGACAAGAAGGTAAAAAATGATAAAAAATAATGAGCTTGCGCAAAATAAATGCACGTAGAGTCTGCTTGCACAAATATCTTTCATTATAGGTTCGAATAACAGGGGAGACAAGGGCACACTTAAAGTACATGACCAAGTTAAGTGTGCTATTCATCTTGTTCTAACCCAGGGGAGGTAAAGGCACACATAAAGTACATGACCAAGTTAAGTGTGCTTTTGATCTAAGACCTTCCCGACTCTGTTCATATACTCTATAAGGTACATCTGATGCAAATACAGACTGTCGAAGGTCGTAAACGACACTTCCCCTGGACCTGCTTATTGAGCAGCCCGCAGAGGTTCTTTGGATTCACGAGGGCTAGTCCCAAGAGATCGGACACAGCAGGATGATGAACACAGGGGATTTACGTGGTTCGGGCCGCCGGAGCGTAATACCCTACGTCCACGGGAGGGTTTGTGTATTGCCTTGCTTGAGCGTGTATGAGCCTTGGTCTAACTTTTTCGTCCCTTGCGAAGGTCGTCTGCCGAGTCCTTTTATAGTTCAAGGACTCTACAGTTACAAGGTGAGACCCAGGACCCGACAGGTGGTCCCGGGGAGAGCCCAAATCCTATACAAGATCTAGGATTAATTGCTATCTACTTCCCTTTGTCAGGGGCTTCAATGTGCCGTCCCGCCGCGCCGTGCGCCAGGGCTACACATAGTTGGTGATGATGGCGGTGCACGTCTCGTCTGTCTTGTCCTCGCGGCCCATTCGTCCGTCTTGCGGCGTGGGTCTGTACCGGCTACTCGGACAAGACAGGACACTGGAGCCTTGACTTCCGCAAGCGCGACTCAGCCTGCCTGGGGAAGGCGCGCGCGTACTTAATGCCTATCTAAGCAGCGCACGCGTTCCTTTACTGCAGCTTCCTACCGCACTGAGTAGGCCGTCTGCCACGTGGTTGCGCTGGAGCCTGCCTCTGCGGGAAGTAAAGCACTTGACGGAATAGGCCACGTGGCACATTCGGAGCCCACCCCTATGGAGGGGTGGGGGCTCAGCCCTGCAGGCCACGTGGTAGCTCCGGTGCCTTCCCCTGGGAGGACGCGGGCTTGGTCCTGAGGCCCCGATTGGCCACGTGGCGGCTCCAGAGCCCGCCTCAGCGGGAAGGCGTGGGTCCGGTCCTCCTAGCCACGTGGCATCTTGGGAGCCTCCCCTGACGGGGAGGTAGGATCTGGTCCTTCCCTCCTCGACGTGGCAGCCTCGGATTCGGCCTCTTAGGCAGAGGCGGAGTCCTTGCGGTTTTCTCCTGTGTGCGGGGGTACCCGGTCTGCGGGGTACCGACAGTGGCCCTCGAGCCCACCTCGGGACAGTCGTCGATACCAAAGGTGGGGTCTTCTTCCTTTTCTTCCCGCGCAACTCTTCCGATTCCACTTCGAGGCAGTTCCCCAGGTGACACGCCCCTGCCGTTGAGGCGACGTGTCTCCTTCCGGTAAGTGAAGGTGCTGAACAGGCGCCGTGCAACGTGACTCCTGCCTTCAATCGTGCTTTAACTGCGGTGGTTCCCAAGGCGGCTCCTGCACTTCCGCTGCTTTCGCCCTTTCGGAAACCGCCGAGTTACCTCCTGCATTGCTAGCTGCCCAGCTCGCCTTCTTCGTCGAGCGACCCGGGCCCTCATGTCATTGCCCATACGGGTTCATTACTCTTCTACTGAGACTGTGGCGATCCACACTTTTGCACCTGTTGGCCTGCAGGGGTGCATAAAAAGAGAACTTTCCCCCTGAGGGTCCTTTCTCCCGCCTCTGCATCCCTGGACACGTGATTTTGCCTCAAGTCCAATTCTTGCGCTCTAGTTCCCAGTCTCCCCGTCCAGAGCCTCCTCCCTCAATCCTCATGGCGAGCATCTTTCCCAAGTATAGGCTGTCCAGGCCCGCTGACCTGGCCCCGATGCGCCGGCTTCTCGACTGGCATACTCCTGAGCGGGAGTCGTGGCTCCATCTCGGGAGGCTCCCGCTGAGCCTCTCTGCTGGGGAGATGGTCCTCTTCTCGTCGTACGTGCTGGCCGGCTTCGTCCCGCCAGCATCCGCCTTCCTGGTCATGCTCTTGGAGACCTTCGGCCTCCAACTCCACCACCTCGCGCCGAACTCGATCGCCATGCTAGCGGTCTTCGCTCACCTCTGCGAGATGTTCGTGGGGGTGATGCCGTCGGTAAAGCTCTTCCGATACTTTTTTGTACTGAGGGCCACCGACAGGAGTTCGAAGGAGCACCTCAGCACCTACTACTTCCAGCACCGGTCAAAGGTCCCCACGAGATACATTGCTTCCTTCAACTCCACGAGGTGGGAGCTGTGGCATGAAGATTGGATGATCGCCAAGGTCAAGGCCCATGACCGGATGTGCCTCCCCACCGGGATCCCCTACTCCGAGCGATCATTCTGGGAGGAGCGCCCAGAGCTGGAGGAGGCGTTCAACCCGGTGCTCGAGAGGATCCAGATGTTGGCGGACCACGTGCTGTCATCTGCCATGGTGCTGAGGGACTTCATGTCCCGCCGCATAGCTCCGCTTCAGCACCGCGCCCGTCCGGCGTCGGTGTTCACCGGCCTGTCGGACTGCACCCGGCTCGAGATCGGCCCCGGCTCCAACCTGGTCTAGCAGCAGCTGCTCGACATGCTAACCCGGGTCTGCCCCGACGACATCTCCGCTGAGGCACTTGCTCTTCCGTCGGCCTGCCGCCCCTTGTGCTCGGACTCCGAGTTGAGGAGGCAGCTGCTGAAGACGATGCCGACCCTTGACGAGTCCGGGCTAGCACGGCGCCAGATCGGGGACCCGTTCCGGGGGGTTAACATTGCCGACGACGCTGAGGGAGGCGAGGCTCCCTTAAGCGACGTTGGTTCTTCAAGCGATGACTCCTCGAGCGGCCCCAACACCATCCATGGGGTGGCGTCGTCGCCCCCGGCGGCAAGGGGAAGGGGAAGGTGCCGGTTCCGGTGCTGGACCCGTCCCCCAAGAAGCGCGCCCGGTCACCGCCGTCGGCCCCTTCTGCCCCTCGTCAGGACTCCGGAGCCCTGCCGCGCTCGTCGCCAGGGGGCGCCGATGGTGCCACCTTGCCGCCCGAGTCCTCCACAGGCAAGAGAGGGAGGCTCCTCAACGCCGATAGGACCCCAATGTTCCCTCTCCGTTTGGAGGGGCGTCAGACCTCGGGGGTGCCACCGACACCACCACCACAGGGGCCCCCAGCACACTCAGGGGCCCTCGTCGCGGGTTCGGGGGGTCCGAACCCCCCCCCCCCCCCCCCCAACCCCTTCGGGAAGCGGTGGAACTTCAGCGTCCCCCGGTAAGCCTGCTCAGATTTTACCTTGGGTGTTCTTTGCTGTGCGCCTATCCTGTCAATCTCTTATGGTTTGATTTTGCTTGGTTCCAGTGCCACCACAGCTACTCCACCACCCGCGGGCACTTCTGCTGGGGGGTCTGCCGCTCCAGCCGGCTCGCGGGGATCATCTGCTGCCCCTGGACCTACTCCGGTGCACCAGGCTGCTGCCGCTGGGGTACCTCGGGCCTCCGTGCCTGAGATCCCCGCAGCGGCTGCCGAAGCCCAGCCGCGCGCGCTGACAACCGCCGCCGCGCCTGCCAACGACTCCGCGTCCATCAGCTACTCCGTGCCGGCCGATGCTGCCGCGCCCTCCGACACTGCTACGTCGGCTGGCGCCACTGCCCCGGGTGCTGCCATCCGGGAGGGGGCCCTGGTCCCTGCCTCCCCAATGGTCCTCCAAATGGAGGACGACATTGAGGAAGTGGGGAGGCAGGGGCCCGCTGCTACGGCGGAGCCTCTCCCCCTGTCCGAGGCTACGGCCGTGGCCTGCTCCGGCATCCGGCAGGCCCAGGCGGCCCTTGCCTGGGAGAAAGGGCGGCTCGAGGACGAGGACGACCGACTCCAGGAATGGGCGAGGACCCTGGAGGCCCGGACCCGGCTGGCGAAGAGCCGAGCGGCCCAGCGGGAGGCGGTCGTTCGGGAGAAGATGAAGATCCTCGAGCAGGAGCGCGACCTCATCGCCCAGCTGGACGCCGTCACCCAGAAGCTGAAGGCTAACACCGAGGCCATCCACGCTGAGGCCAGCTCCCGCCTTCAGGCCTGCGAGGACCTTCAGCACCTGCTGTCCCTACGGGAGGCTGCTCTAGCCGAACGGGAGCAGGAGCTGGCGGCAAAGCAGGCCGAAGTGGAGGCGACCTGCCGCGGGCTCATCCTCCAGCAGGAAGGGGCGAGAGTCCGCGCCGCTGAGTTGGACCGCCGGGAAGCCGTCGTGGCCGAGGCGCAGCTGGCCCAGTCCGTTGAGCGCCAGGCCCTCCTGGACCGCGAGTTCAACGTCACCCTCAAGGAGGGCGACTTGGACCGTCGCGAGGCGGGGGTCGGCGAGCGCGAGAGGGCCCTGGCGACCAAGGAGAAGCGGTTCCTGGACGGCGGCCCCCGGGCGCTGGCGGCGGCCCAGCAGGAGGTGGAGGAGCTCCGGGCGGCGCGCTTCGCCGAGGCCCGGAAGGTCTGGGAGTTCCTTGGCGGTGCCGACTCGGCTCTGGTGCCGCTCGTCTTCAGCCCGACGCGCGTGGGGGAGCCGGCACAGGAGGTGAGTCAGGTGTTCCCGGCGCTCGACTCCACCAGCTCGAGGATGCGCTCGCTGGGGGCCATCCTTGACAACCAGCTGGAGGTTGAGGGACGGATGCTGGTGAAGGAGGTGGCGACGCACATCCTGTCCTGCTACCGGAGCTGGTACCCCGACGTCTCCCTGCAGCCGGTCCTCAAGGGGCCCATCGCCGAGAGGGAAGAGGCCGCCAAGTCTGAAGTTTCGGATGCGGTGGCACTCATCGCCTCAAGGTTCCAGCGGAGCGACTGAGGGCTCCCCGGGCGTCTGTTTAAGTTTTTGTCTTGTGGCTGGCTGTGGTGACAAACTCTTTATTTGTGTGATAAAAAATCTGTTTGTGGTGCCCTTTTATACTCAGCTTGCTTTTATTTCCAGCAATGTCTTCCAACTGCTTGTTGTTCCTTAACTTCCAGGACCTGCTGTCCCCCACAGTATGGCCCCCTGACAGGCGTGGCCAGTTGTTATGGGCACACCTGTCATATACCTAGGGCTTAGGGCGAACCGGTGCAGGAGGAGCCTAGGATTCGTAGGTAGCATTGCCGTAGCTGAGTATGCAGGTATGTCGACAGCGGCCCCCCTGGGGGTGCCGCCGGAGCTTCAGTTCCGCGGTGGCCACCATCTTTATGGAGAGGTCGACAGCGGCCCCCCTGGGGGTGCCACCAGAGCTTCAGGCTGGCGGTGCCCGCCATTCTTCAGTTAGAGGTCGACAGCGAGCCCCCTGGGGGTGCCGCCGGAGCTTCAGGCCGGCGGTGCCCACTGTCTTCGCGGGTACTCTGGCGGTGGTTGCTGGAATAACTTCCTCAAAGACCTGTACATAGATCAAAAAAGAGAAGTAATTCTGTCCGCTAGTCACTTCGCCCCTGCTCTTTTTGTAGTGTCGCTTGACTTACGATCCTGGGCTGACTCGTGGGGCTTGGGTAATTCAATGCTTCTGCGCCTAGGACTCATCGTCCAAACTACCCAAGGGTGGTCCATCTGGCCCCCAGTACTCAGCTGTAGCTCTAGGGAGGCAGAGCGCACAGGCTTAGGGTACAGGACCAGGCTAAGCAGGCTGTGGCCCTGGACCTCCTGCTTGGCGTAAGCCTTTTCCGGGGGAGACCATCTGGAGACACAGACCCCCGAGTATTGGAACATCCGAGGCCCCAGGCGCATTGCAGGTACCTCAAGCAACCCCACGTACAATCCAGACAGCAAGGCTCCCACTATTGCTAAAGCAGGGGAAAAACGACAGCGCTCATGATAGATCACGAGCTATGGCGGGCTTTCAGCAACATCATAACAAATTAAAGATAATTTTTGAATTGACAAACCCTATACCAGGCAGGACAATTCATTGTAGTTTCTCATAAGATGGAGCAGACTTTACAAGGGGAATAACCCGACCTGGGTGCCAGATGGAGTCGAGTGCACCTACTTAGGGTTCTGGACCAGGTTAAGCGGAATGTGCACTCGGAGCCCCATCCCCTTATCCTAAGTGCTGTCCTGAGGCAGTATGTAACTTTTACAATGAAATAGCATTGCCCCAACCCTGGTCTAGGGGTAGAACTTACGGAGGTGCTCGATGTTCCATGGGTTGGGTAATCGCTGTCCATCCTCCGTAGCCAGGCGGACGCATCCTGGGCGGCAAACCTCTGTTACCCGGAAGGGACCCTCCCAGTTGGGGGAGAGTTTGCTAGACCCTTCCCGGGAGAGTATGCGGCGCAACACCAGGTTGTTTACCTTTAGCTCCCTACTCCGCACGGTCCTCTGATGGTAGCGCCGGAGCGCCTGCCTGTACCGTGCATTTCGAAGAGCCGCTCGCACTCGTCCCTCATCGACAAGGTCCAGGTCTTCACACCGGAGCTGGTCCTGCGCGGCTTCGTCGTACCTCCGGGCACGGGGGGAGCCCATGGTTGCCCCTTCCTGGCGCGCCAAATGTCGAAGGTCGTAAACGACACTTCCCCTGGACCTGCTTATTGAGCAGCCCGCGGAGGTTCTTTGGATTCACGAGGGCTAGTCCCAGGAGATCGGACACAACATGATGATGAACACAGGGGATTTACGTGGTTTGGGCTACCGGAGCGTAATACCCTACGTCCACGGGAGGGTTTGTGTATTGCCTTGCTTGAGCGTGTATGAGCCTTGGTCTAACTTTTTCGTCCCTTGCGAAGGTCGTATGCCGAGTCCTTTTATAGTTCAAGGACTCTGTAGTTACAAGGTGAGACCCAGGACCCGACAGGTGGTCCCGGGGAGAGCCCAAATCCTATACAAGATCTAGGATTAATTGCTATCTACTTCCCTTTGTCAGGGGCTTCAATGTGCCGCCCCGCCGCGCCGTGCGCCAGGGCTACACATAGTTGGTGATGATGGCGGTGCACGTCTCGTCCGTCTTGTCCTCGCGGCCCATTCGTCCGTCTTGCGGCGTGGGTCTGTACCGGCTCTTCGGACAAGACAGGACACTGGAGCCTTGACTTTCGCAAGCGCGACTCAGCCTGCCTGTGGAAGGCGTGCGCGTAATTAATGCCTGTCTAAGCAGCGCACGCGTTCCTTTATTGCAGCTTTCTACCGCACTGAGTAGGCCGTCTGCCACGTGGTTGCGCCGGAGCCTACCTCTGCGGGAAGCAAAGCACTTGACGGAACAGGCCATGTGGCGCATTCGGAGCCCACCCCTATGGAGGGGTGGGGGATCAGCCCTGCAGGCCACGTGGTAGCTCCGGTGCCTTCCCCTGGGAGGACGCGGGCTTGGTCCTGAGGCCCCGATCGGCCACGTGGCGGCTCCAGAGCCCGCCTCAGCGGGAAGGCGTGGGTCCGGTCCTGCCAGCCACGTGGCAGCTTGGGAGCCTCCCCTGACGGGGAGGTAGGATCTCGTCCTTCCCTCCTCGACGTGGCAGCCTCGGATTCGACCTCTTAGGCAGAGGCGAAGTCCTTAGCGGTTTTCTCCTGTGCGCGGGGGTACCCGGTCTGCGGGGTACCGACACAGACTCACTTCTGTGTAACTAAGTGTAGAACTTGCGAAGTTGTATCCCATCCTCTGTTGCCAAGTGGACGCATCCGATACGGCAAACTTTGATGACTCGAAAGGGACCTTCTGAGATGGGGTAAAGTTCATTCATCCCGTTTCGAGTAAGTATTATCTGCAGGACCAGATCGCCTTCCTCCAAGTGTAGGTTGTGCACAAACCTTTCGTGATAGCGTCGGAGCGCCTGACGGTAGTGCACATTTTGGACAGCTGCTTGACACCATGCCTCGTTGATGAGTTCTAGGTCTTCATTCTAGAGCTAGTCCTGCGTGGCTTCGTTGAAGGTCTGGACCCCGAGAGAACCCATGGTGATTTCCGGAGGAAGGGCTGCTTCAGGTCCGTACATCAAAAAGAATGGTGTCTCTCCTATTGCCCAACTCGGTGTAGTACGACTTGCCCACAATCCAAAAGAAAGCTCTTCTATCCATTTGGCGCCATGTTTCTTCAAGCGCTCATAAGTGCGCGTCTTGAGTCCCTTGAGTATTTCTGCGTTTGCTCTCCCAGCTTGGCCATTGCTTGCTGGATGAGCTACTGATGCGTAGCTGACTTGTATGCCGAGTTCCTCGCAGTACTCTTGGAAAGATGCACTTGTGAATTGGGTTCTGTTGTCAGTGGTGACTTTGTTCGGAACTCCAAATCTGCAGACAATTGACTTTAAGAATTTGATGGCCGATTGCTTGTTGATTGTCACAACTGGAGTTGCTTTTGACCGCTTTGTAAACTTGTTGATGGCGACATATAAAAACCAATAACGTCTAATGGCTTTTGGGAAAGGTCCCAAAATGTCCATCCCCAACACAGCGAATGACCACGTGGGAGGAATCATCTGCAGCGACTGCGCTAGTGTATGAATCTGCTTCGCATGGAATTGGCACGCTTCACACTTCTTGACCAGCTCAACAGCATCCTGGAGTGTTGTAGGCCAATAAAAACCATTCTGAAAGGCCTTACCGACCAGAGTGTGGGATGATGCGTGGTTCCCACACTCGCCTCCATGGATCTCTACGAGGAGTTTGCAACCTTCTTTCCGGAAAATGCACCACATTAGAATGCCGTTGGCACCACGTCGATAGAGATTACCTTCTACTAACGTGTATCTTTTAGCCAACCTGACAATTCGCTTAGCGGATACACCATCTTCAGGAAGGATGTTGTCTTTCAAATAGTCCTGGACCTCCAAAATCTATGCATCAGGACTGACTTGAGCTTCTGGATCTTGCGCGCTTGGTTGCTCGGAGCTTCCTGTAGCGCCTACGATCTTTGGTGGGCGCCATGGTAATAGGACCACTGGGACCACCAGCTTTGGGGTCCTGATCTCGCCCCCTCACTCAGTTCGATAGGCTGAGCGGCAGGTGCTGGTAATCTCCGGATAAAAACTCTGTTGGGAGCTTGAGCCCTGGTTGAAGCCTTCGTCAATAGGTCGTCAGCTTCAGCGTTGTTGAGATGTTGGACATGGCGGAGGTCCACGACGTGGAAGTTTTTCTACAACTTGTGGACTTCAAGTAGGTATGCAGCAAGCTGAGGGTTATTGCAACTACATTCACCTTTGACTTGCTAGATGATGAGTTGCGAGTCACCCTTCACCAGCAGCTGTCGGACGCCATATGATAGCTCCACCTTGAGTCCGAAGATGAGAGCTTCATATTCCACCATGTTGTTGGTTTCCTTGAAGTCGAGGCGCACCATGTACTTGACCTTCTCCCCGGTCAGAGCGAGGAGAAGGATTATAGCTGTGGCCTTCTGCTTTTGCACAAAGTCATCGAAGTAGAGAGTCCTGTGAGGCTCAGTGAAGACCGGTACCTTAGGTTCTGGTTTCTGCTCATCGAGGTCCCCTGGAATTGATGAAGAAGGTGACCACTCCGCCACGAAGTCAACCAGCGCCTGACTCTTGATCGCATGTCGAGGAAGGAATTCGAGGTTGAATTCTACCAACTCCGCTGCAATATTTCCCGTAGAATTGGGATTATGCAAAATAGCTCGCAGTGGATAAGAAGTTACCACTGAAATCTTGTGGACCTGGAAGTAGTGACGAAACTTCCTTGAGGCAATCAGGACTGCACATAACATCTTATGCACCTTGCACCTCAATGTACCGAGTCTTGGCATCATGTTGTACTTCTCTAATGAAGTACACCAACCACTAGACAGTTCAAACCCTCTCGGAAGGGTTCAAAGCTTCTTCTTCATGAACCCCGACCCTTCCGGGGGGGGGGGGTCCCGATCTCCTTCTTGAGTAGGTACTACTCCCTCAGATGAGGGAGGTTGATCCACAGGCATCTTGCCTTTAGGATCTGTGCCTAGGGGCTGGGACCTAGACTCGCCTTCAGATAGCTCCAGACGCTCCTGGTGGGGTCTAGGCTCCAGAGTTGAAGATGTTTCTGGTCTCTCTGCAACCAGAACCATGCTGACAACCTCCGTAGTTGCAGCGATGTAAAGCAGAAGAGGCTCACCAGGTTTCAGAGCTACCATGATTGGTAGTGTGGTGAGGAGCTGCTTGAGCTCTTGGAATGCCTTCTCTGCTTCTTCAGACCAATGGAATGGTCCGAACTTCCTCAATAGCTTGAAGAAGGGTAGTGCCCGCTCTGCCAGCCTTGAGGTGAACCGGTTGAGCGAAGCTAGATATCCAGTTTGCTTCTGGACAATTTTTATACGGGCTGGAGGCCGTATCTCTTCAATGGCTTTGATCTTTGCTGGATTTGCCTCAATTTCTCGATGGGTCACCAAGAAACCAAGGAGCTTTCCGGATCTAACCTCGAAGACACACCTGTCCGGGTTGAGCTTCGTGCACGTCAGGCACAACTTGTCGAAGAAGGATTGAAGATTGTCCAGGAGAGCATCCTGGTTCTTCACCTTGATGATGATGTCATCAACGTAAACTTCCACCAGGTCCCTAACCAGCTCTCGAAAGATTTTGTGCATGGCTCGCACAAAAGTTGAGGCAACATTTTTGGGACCAAAAGGCATGGCAGTATAACAATCCAACCCATCTACTGTGATGAAGGCAATATGCTCTTCATCTTCCTCAGACATTGGAATTTGATGATATCTAGAATAAGCGTGTAGGAAACACAGTAGTTCACAGTCGGAGGTAGAATCCACTATCTTATCTATTCTAGGTAGTGGAAAAGGGTCTTTTGGGCATTCCTTTTTCTGTGTGGTGTAGTCAATGCACATCTGAAGCTTCTCGCCGACCTTTGGCACAACGACTGGGTTTGCCAACCACCGTGGATGGTGAACCTCCTGGATGCATCCAACATCAATCAGCTTCTTGACTTCTTGTCTGATGAAGTTCTACCGCTCACCAAATTGCTTCCGGGGATTTTGTTGTATAAGTCGTGCGTCGGGGTATATCTTCAGACGGTGCTTGATCACTTCCCTAGGGATCCTAGGCATCTGTGACGGTTGTCATGCAAACACGTCAACATTTGCCTGGAGGAAAGTGACGAGCGCGAGTTCCTATTTGTGGGTCAGACCTCCTGATATACGGGTGGTCTGAGTGGCATCAGAACCAGTTTGGACGACTTTGATGGGAACGTCGGTGTCACCCCTTGGTTGCACACGAAGTACAAAAGATGAGCCGCACTGGTGCGAACTCGGTGGTTGCTGAGCAGCTTGCTCCTTGTCGGATTCTTCTTCTTGCACTGTTGCAAGCGCATGAAGTTCTTCCGGCGCAGTGACCCTGGCAGTGCGATCCCCTCGGATCCAAAGGCCTGAAGGAGTCGTCATCTTCAACATGAGGTAGTCGTAGTGGACTACGGCCATGAACCTATACAGGGCTGGCCTGCGTAAAATCGCGTTGAAGGGGAGATTGATGTGTGTTGTATCAAACACCAACTTCTCGGATTTGTAGTTGTTTCGTGTTCCAAATGTCACAGGTAGAGTAACCGATCCAAGAGGTGTGATAGCTCCCGGACCTACTCAAGAGAAGGGGCGTGAGGGCCTGAGGTCCGAGAGGTTGAGTAGGAGGTTGAGTGGTGCGCCTCAATTCACCAAGACATGGTAGAGTTGTATATTGTTGATAGTCGGGGAGACCATCATGGGCAATTGTCCAGCTCCCACCATATTCTTCGGACAACTCGAAGCATCGAAGGTGATGGAAGTATCCATCCACTTCCGATGTGGCTCCGCCTTGGCACTAGGAGCAGCAGCAGCCATCTCTTGATGTATAGTCTTCAGGATGCGTCGGAAGGTGATATCCCAGGACCCTCCATACATCATATGGAGAGTCCTCCAATGCTCATTGTCGGAGATGTTGGAGTCGTCATCGACGGTGTTGTAGACCGCTTTTAACGCCTTCTTGGCATCTTGAAAGCCTAGCTCCTGATCAGATGGAGCTTCATCGATCAGACAGAAAGGGGTCTTGTCTTGACGCTTGCTGTTGCCTTCAGCAATCCTCTTGACCTCACGACAGTCTTCAAGATTGTGGGTCGTCGTGTTGTGGATCGGACACCACATCTTTTCACCGTCGCCGTCTTCAGACGATGGTCGAGGTCGCTTGTCGAGGCGTGGCCCCCGGCCACCAGAAGTTGTGGCAGCTGCACCGGTAGGTGTGCTGGCAAGTGACTTATTCTTGCCACTTGACTTCTTCTTTTTTCACTGCCAGAGGCAGTATCTTTAGCTTTGGAGGAAGATTGCTTTGCCTCTGCAGCTGGTTTGGAGTACATCTCACAGCCCTCCGCAGCTCTGGCGCATTTTTTAGCCAGGCTGAAGAGCTTCGTGATGCTATTGACATTCTTGGTTGTCAACTTCTTCTTGTCTCTAACCCCCTGTTGAAATGCAAAGACGATGGAAGCATTGTAGATAGAAGGAATCGTGTTCTGTACCCCAAAGAATCGCTGGATGAAGGATTGCAGTGACTCTCCCAACTTCTGTTGTATGGCAAGTAGGTCCAGCTTGGTGCTAGACCGGGTGTAAGAGCTCCAGAAGTTGGCGGTGAACTGGTGACAGAGTTCTGCCCAACTATAGATAGAGTCGGACGGTAAGCTCATAAACCAAGGTCTTGTAGTCCCAGTTAGAGCCACAAGGAAGTAGTTGGCCATGACAACCTCATTGCCTCTAGCCGCGAGGATGGCGGTGGAGTAAATTTGAAGAAATTCAACAAGGTTGACTGTCCCGTCGTATTTCTCTAGCATGAGACGGAAACTTGGGTGGCCACTCGACCATGCGGAGGTGCATGGGAAGGGCCGAACAGTCGCCTCCAACTCCTAGAGGAGAAGGGTTTTCTCGAGCAATTCGCCTCTCGCGAGCACGCTCAATGTTGACGTGGCCGTCTTGCCGCATGTAACGGCGGTCGAGCTCCGATCGGAGATCCTGAGTCGGGAGCCTCGCCATCGTGTCAGTACGGCGAGCCCTAGAGGGCAGTCATGTCACTTGCTGGGAGGGCGCATGTCTCCTGAGCTGCGATGCCTGTCACCTGAGGAGCATGTCTACCAGACAAGATCCTGTTCTGAGAAGGTGTCTATCCTGCATGGGGCAGACCTTGGTTGCTAATCGCATTGGCTGCAGCTGCAACCAGATGCTCAACATTAGCATGCCATTGTTCCAGCACAGCGGGAGAAGCTCCCGATGTCAGTGGACGCTGGAGTAGATTCCGCGCTGCAGCGCGTTCTCGGGGTTGTTCGTCGATGCAGTGATCGATGCGAATACACCATCTTGTTGCCCAGTGTTGGCTGCTGGAGCAGGTGGTGGGAGTGGTGCGACGTCTGCCAAAACAACAACGTTGGCCGCCTGCTGCACATTGGAGGGATTTCCTCCAGTAGGCTGCCCAGCTAGTCCATTGGATGAAGCGGCAGCGGAGTTCACCATCATGACATCTTGAAAAGCCGCCCTACCTGGCGCGCCAAATGTCGAAATGTGGACTCAGACACTTCCCACGGTACTACTAAGAAGTAGTCCGCGGAGGTTCGTATTCAGTTGAGGCGCGAGTCAAGATCGAGACAAGAAGTGAACAGCGAGAATTTCACGTAGTTCAGGCCGCCAGAGCGTAATACCCTACTCCACGGGGTGTGTGTTGATTGAATGATATAATTGGACTTTGGTGCGTCTGAGCTTAGTTGTCCTTCTACCGTGCAGTGCAACCCTTTTATATGCTATTGAATGGCTTTTATAGTTTGTGCCTAGCCTGACAGGTGGCCCCGATTGTAATCACTGCCCTATACACGTTCTATGGTGTTAAGGGTAGTTGATAGCATGATAACACACCTTAATAGCAGCGTTACCGGTCTTGATAGCCTTCTGATCGTGCATCATTAATATAGCATTAATGATGTTTAATATGGTCTTATAACGGCCAATTGATGGCCCTTGAATGTCCAAGCCGTTGGAGATCCCACTGTCTTTCTATTGCAGACTTAGGTCCGGGCGAGTGACACTTGGCATCTTTGGAGCTTTCCTCTACTGGGGGATAGGTCCGGTGCTATTGGACACGTGGCAAGGCCAGAACTTCCATCTACTGGGGATAGGTCTGGTGCTACTGGACACGTAGCAGTGTTGGAGCTTCCCTGTGGTGGGAGGTATGTCTAGCCCTGCACGACACGTGGTAGCACCGGTGCTACCCAAACGAGGGAGGTAAGTCCGACCCTTATGGACACGTGGCAACACCAGAACCATCCTAATAAAGGAGGCATACTGCAAGACATGTATCTCCTTTGAACGTCAATCACTTGGATATAGGAACTTCATGGCTTTGTTTACAGTACCAAAGAGTACCCGATACACAGGGTACCGATAGACGGGGATCTCACCTGAATTTCTAACCATTAGATCTAAGATCTATGGCTGAAAGTTGAGCTTAAGGGTTTATCACTTGAATTTTCTTTCTTAATGAGGATTCAGTTGAGATAGAGGTAGATTTGAGAAGGAGTTGTCCAACAATGAAAGGATGAAATTGGCACAAAAGATTACTAGCGTGCAGCAGTGTTTGGAATTTTTGACGATGTGGAGGCTACTGCAAGGTGTGTTGATGAATGAAGAGTCGGAGGACAAAATAATTTGGAAATGGACCAGCAACGGTGAGTACACGGCCAATCTGCCTACAGAATACAGTTTGAAGGAATGACGAAGCTGTTTGAATCGCAAAACTTGTGGAATTCCTTGGCTGAACCGAGGGTGAGAATGTTTGGGTGGACGTTGATGCACGAAAGGGTCTTTACTGCAGACAATCTATACAAAAGGGGATGGGAAAACAACATAATCTGTCCACTTTGTCTCCGAGAAGCAGAAACAATCACACACCTTTTTTTCTATTGCATCTTTGCTAAACAAGTTGCCACTACAGTGGCCATATGGTTTGTCATGGAAGGGTAACTGGGAAGCATAGCAAACCATTCACAGAGAATATTTGAATGGCTACAAAATCTGAGCATGTGCACGAGGCCAAAGTATAGGAGAAAACTTGCTGGAGTTACTTTATATATTTGGTGGAACGTGTGGAAGGAGAGAAATAGAAGAATATTCCAGAGAAGAGAGGAGGAGGCTGTTGCAGTGGCGTATAGAGCCAAAGAGGACATTCAAGGGATGTTCCAAGCAAACACTGTAAACAGGAGGATGGTTGGCTTACTTGCGAGGCAACCGGGACTTGAAGTTCAATTGCTGCCTGAGCAACACCAAACAATCCAACCCCCTTCCCAATCATGATTTTCCCCGCTAGTAGGAGGCTTTTGGGAACTACTTGTTCCGTTATGAACTTCTTCATATCGTTCTTTGTAATATCTTATTTCTTGTCCTATTTGTAATTTCTGAACTTTTCTCCTACTCTAATGAGAAGGCAGTACAACTGCCATTTTAACGTCAATTTTTTTAGAGGTAGATCTCACCCAATTATTATGTTATACCGAAGTTACTTCAAGATTAGACTTAAAAGTGACTGTAATTCCAGCATAATTGAACTGTATCATATTTAAATCTTCATAAGTGCTAGCACTATGAAGAAAATTGGATGAGAAATGAAGTTAGTTTGCTTGAATTTTGAAAAGGATAAGCCAATTGGAACAAATCAAGCACATAAATAATAGGATAAAAATTAAGGTGGTGAGAGGACTCTTTTAATTGGGTGAGTTATAGAAAAAACCTAAATGATTAGCCAAATACAATAAAGTTAACACGCCATCTCGATGGACCAATTGGACTCGGGGAATTCTTGAATCGAACCACTCATCTATTCTACTAGTGAAGTTTCAGGTAAAGCCTTCACTTGCAAGAGAGGTGTTCCGCAAGGAGACCCCAACTCTCCCTTACCCTTTGTTTTAGCTGCTGACCTATTACAACACAATCAATAAAGCTGCAGCTCTGAACTTCAAAAGTCAATCACAGATGCCTCCATAGACGATTTTTCAATTGTGCAGTATGATGATGACACTGTGCTCATCTGCAAGCTTCACAAAAGTAGCTCTTTTGCCTAAAATGCCTCTCGAAGCTTTTGCAAATTCTACTGGCTTGAGAGTAAATTTCGGAAAGCCCTGCATGATTCCAATTAACACAAATGCTCAGAGGGCAAAAGTACTAGCAGGAGTGTTTGGATGCCAGCTTGAATCCTTTTCAATCGTGTATTTAGGTCTCCTTTTAAGTCTAAATAAACCTGGATTCAAAGACTTCGCTCCTGTCATGGACAAAACTCAAAGGAGACTCAGTGCTACTTCAAGATTTTTGAATCATGCTGTGGCAGGCTCCAAATTATCAATTCTGTTATTTCATCAACCCCCTTTTAGTATTTGTGTACAATAAAAATGCCAGTTGCAATATTGGACAATATCGATCGGATAAGGAAGCGATGTTTATAGAATGGCTCTGACCTAAATGCTAGTGCTAAATCACTCATTGCCTGGGACAAGTGTACAAGTCCAATTAAGCTCATTTGGAATCTAAATGTTGTGGTAAAAGCTAAAAGAAATTGTTGGTTACTTTTCATGGATAGGTTAAATACATGAAATATTCTAAGGCAAAAAATAATAAAATTCAGGATGGCGATTACGGTTGTGTGCATAAAATGCGTTGAAGAAACATTAATGCATCTCTTCTTCAAACGTTGTTTCAGCGCTGAATGCTGGAATAGAGTTGGCATCCTTTGGAACACAAGATTACCATTCTTCGATATGATCACACAGACAAGAACATCAATGAAGAGCAGGTCTGTCATGGAGATTTTGATAATCACGTGTTTTTTGTTCAAAAGAAGATAATCGTGTGTTGCGCTATATGGAAGGAAAGAAACACGAAGATATTTGATAATGTTCCTCTTGCAGTGGATTCGTGCTACAGGGCTTCAGACATGAATGCATTCTACGAGCTCAGACTAAAAGAATCTGATATGTCCTTATTCTATGCTTGGATTTGCAGTCTTGATCTTTCTTAATTATCCTGTTAACTTATTGTTTTACCATCACGGTGTAATATCACCTTTACATTATCATATTGTTTAATACTCCCTCCTTATCTTTTTAATTGACGTTCGGACAGCAAGTGCTTGTTCATTTTTAATTGATATTTTTGTCCGGAATGGCAACTAAAAAAATAAGGAGGGGGTATATCTATAACAGCAGGAAGCCAGGAACTCCCTGCTGTTTCCGCTTTAAAAAAAATGAAGTTAACACGAGCTGATTTTAAGCTGACTGGTGCATAGGTTATCTGGTTCACACTTCGCGTACAAAAACAGAAGGTGTTGACACTGTTGACAGTGATATTCTCCGAGGTTAGGTATCAGACCGATTAAAAGGTACGGTCAGTATGTCGTGGTCATCACAATATAAATGCTAAAGACCGCCACATACTTACAAGAGGATTAAAGTGAGATGATATTGTATTGTAATGCATCTCAGTTGGAATCTTTTGATGAACTGAATTATTGTCATATCACACTTTTCATATAGGTGTTAGTATTGATATCGTATAGGTTTAGGAGTTAGTTACACGTGTAACCAACTCAATCACTTTTTATCTTCCTGAGGTGTTGTGATCGGGGACACCTCCCCATCCAAATCGGTTGGGAGGCCCCTTGCATGCTCTCTCTCGCCCATATAAGCAAGGGGGTTCGGCGCCTTAAGACCATCGAATCAACAAGCGCCCGAACACCTAGAATTCTAAGCATATCGATCTAGCAAGAGAGGGAAGTGCGGGAAGGTTTCCTGGTGCTCTTCACCACCACCACCATCAGAATCGCCGCATCGGCGCTTCATCATCTTCAAGTCCTTGCTCTGCGCAAGGGGAAGGACCATACCGGTGACTTCACAGACACCACACTGCCTCGTTAGCCATCCCCACCTAGGGGTGCACATTCGGTTAATTATTCAGTTCAGTTAATTAGGTTAATAAAAACTTCGGTTACAGAGAATTGATAACCGCGTTTGATCGGTAAAAAGTAATAAACGCACAATTCTATTACGGTTAATTCGGTTAGGTTTTGTGGTAAAATACATTTTTGTATACAATATAAACTATTGGATAAAAATGATAATAAATAGAAAAAATAATAATAATAAACACAGAAAATTATATGTATGGTTCGATGGTGGATGAAGATAATCAAGATTGGGTTGTGGTATGAGAAATATGTCGATGATGGTGGAGGTCAGTAATATTGAACTTTATTTTTATGTGTTCTGAGGTAGGGAGGGTTAAAATTTCGGTTTTAAATCGGTTGTTTTGTTAATACAACATGATAACAACAAGAATTTCAGCTAACCGAAATACAGAAAAATGATAACCACTTTTGACCCAAAATTTCGATTAACATCATATTTCGGTTCTGTTGCGGTTAATCCGATTCAGTTTTACGGTTAACGGTTAATCATGCCCACCACTATCGCCACCACTCGTTTATCGTGGAGCATCACATGTCTGCCAATGACATGACGGCTAGCACCTCTGCAACCAAAGGTACGCCTGACTCCCAAGCCCAATTGCAATCTCGATTCCAAATTGCTTCATACCCTACAGGAAACACAATCATTTACGAGGGCCAAAAATATTTGCGATGGCCGGCCGATGCAAATAGAGAATTTTGCGACGGTCGGCACCGAGCCATCGCAAATGCATGGAGCCGTCACAAATAGGTTGTTATTTGCGACGGCTGGACCAAAAGCCGTCACAAACTCAACGGCCATCGCAAATAGGTGTTGTTTGCGACGGCAAAAAAAACTGTCGCAAATTAATTTAATTGCAACGGCCGACCCTAGGGCCATCGCAATTTACCGGGCCGTCACAAAGTAAAGTGATATACCGCAGTCCACCCTCGGCCCGACTCACTTCACCACGCGCCCGCCGCTTCAACCGCGCGCCCGCCGCCGCGCGTCCCTAAGGGAAGCCCTCCTCTTCCTCTCTCCCTTTCCCCTCCTCGTGAGCCCCTCCCCCACCCATGGCCGAGCAACCGCTATCCTGCCCCTATGGCCGAGTGCCCCTACCCCTCCCTCCATGGCCTAGCCCCCCTCCCCTCCCTCCATGGCCGAGCTCCCTCCTCCCCTCCCTCCATGGCCAAGCTCCCCCTTCCCCTCCCTCCATGGCCGAGCTCGCCCCTCCCCCTCCCTCCATGATCGAGCCCCCCCCCCCACCCCCACCTATGCAATTGAATTGAAATGCAATTGAATTTTTAATGCAATTGAAATGTTAATGCAATTGAATTGTTGATTATGCAATTGAATTTTGAAATGCAATTGAATTGTTGATTATGCAATACAATATTATGTTTATATTATATTGTTGATTATGCAATTGAATTTACAATGCTTTTTTACATTATATTGTTTATTATGTTGTTTAGTTAGGATACTTGTTTATTAGTTAGTGGGCTGGGCATAGTGGGACTCGGCGAGAGGCGGACGCGGCAGCGCCGTATGCGGCGGCGGCCCCGGCGAGCGGCATACGCGGCGGCTCCGAGACGACACGGAAGTGAACCGCGACGGTAACCGTCACAAATAAAGTCTCAGAGCCATAATTGGCGACGGTAACCGTCATTCGTCCACAGGATGTCGTCCCGGAGAATCGCGAGCAGTACCAGGCAGACATGGAGGCACAGAGGGCGGCGATGGAGGCCACCATCTCCTACCAGGGAGCATGCATGGAGCAGATGCGATAGGCGATGGAGATGCAGAGGCGAGCGATGACGGTAAGTTAAAGTAATGTAAATTCATCGCATTCTTAATAATATGTAATAACCTGTAACGTTTGCAATGATAGAGTTTCTTTCAAGGCCACACAGTCGAGGGGTTAGACCTCGAGCTACCTCCACAACCACCACCAATTCCACCGCCTGAAATACAGGTACCGCCACCAGTGCACACTTCTCTGGGTTTTCAGGTAATCAAAAACGTTCTTACTAAGTCTTAAATCATGAAATATAGGCAAATCTAGTTCAACTTAGCTATTAAAGTTTTACTTAGTCTTAAATAATCAAACATAACAAATCTAACTCAAATTATCTAAAGTAAGTTCAATATGATCAATTCTAGCTTGTTTAATCAATTCTAGTTAAAAACGAAGTTCCAAACCAATCAATATGTCAAACAAATTCTATGTGTTGCAGGGATCGGCCACGAAGGCTCAGACTCCATCGCCACGAAGGCTCAAACTCCGTCGCCGTCTATACGGGCGCGTGGATTGATGCGCGGCGAGGACGTTGGCGGCTCAGGAGGTAACTTGAATTGATGGATAGAGATGCATTTGTCTTTGTTTTGTGTTTGTGTTTCTGCTGTGATGGATGGACTTTGTGTTGTGATGGATGAGCTTTGTGTTTCTGTTATGAATCGAGATGTTTGTTATACATTGTGTTTCTGTTATTGTGTCTGCTGTTATTGTTATTCTGTCCATTGAGCCGGGCAGAATGTTCTATTTTTTTTTAAATAAAAAATCTTATTCGAGACGGCTTTTATATTGTACCGTCGCAAATTAACCTATGTTATTTGTGACGGCCCGGTCATCGCAAATAGGACATGTGTTACTTGCGATAGTTGCGGCAGGCCGTCACAAATAGGGTCTTAATTGCGACGGCCAACGCTAGTCCTCGCAAATTGTCGGGCCCGGTCCATCTGCCGGACCGGGGTCCTTGTTTGCGACGGCCGTCGCAAATAGGCTAAATTGCGACAAAACTTGAGCGAAGGACGAAAGTCGTCGCAAATAAGAAAAACCGACGCAAATAGCTGCAAATCGTCGGGATTCCTGTAGTGATAGACTACATTATGGTTTACTTGATGTTTGCTATCTTCTAAGTTAACCTGAGTTGATTTGTGGTTAACCTAAGATCTCTTTATTATTAATATTCTGTCAACAGGTACTTTCGGAGGGGGGGGGGGGGGGGGGGGGGGTTGACGTGTACGAGTGTTGCTGCGCTCACCTGAACAGACCGTAGTTCCTGAAGTTGGCATCAGTGCCATTCTGCCTGTGGAGCATCACACACTAAATTAAAATGTATAAACTGAAACTCTTCAAAAATCGTTTTTGCATTTTTTTGGCACGTTGGGGGTCATCAAGCATTGAAGGAGATAATGATCCTTGACTTCAGATATCATATAACCTTGTTAAATCCGATTGCTTTGTCGCTGATGACATAACACATTGTTTTCTGAATCTTCTTCATGTGAGGTCGTGGAGTTACTTGCATTGTTGCCAAGGGTAGCCAGATGTGGTCTGTTGATATATAGATTAAGCAGTCCGTAGGCTCCAATAATTGTTTCAAGGAATCACTATCGTATCCACGACTTAGCTTGTTTCATTTTTTTTGTGAACAGGCTTAGCTTGTTTCATTGACCAACTGCATACTTGTTTAGTGCCATTAAGAACTGCACTTTGCTTAGAAGGTGCAAATAACATTTTAGTTCAGGAACGGAGGGCATATATTCTTGATTGGTGACATTAGGAACCCTGAATTATATATGCGCATCAACGGCACACACACGTCTATCTATTGATGTATGATAAACTATCTAATATGATCTACAGAAGAAGAAATCCAGAAACTTGGAAGCAAGAGTTGATCTTCAGTTGAATTCTGGAACTAGGACAAAAATTTATTCACATAAAGCAGGGATCAGGGATGGTCTGAAAAAAAATATGTTTCTCACAGTTTTATAAGTTCAGTTGACCACCATTCTCATTGGGTTGTATGTGCTCCATACCTGTGGAAATATATGCCTTTAAGACATGCAAGGTGGCTCAAAACTGAACTCTTGTCCTTACGATGAGTATTATTTTGCTGACGTAAAGACGATTTAATTTCATTGCCTCCAAAAGTAGTAGTCTGATTTATTTCCCATTGATCTACCACAGATACAAGGATTTGCCAGAATCAGCAGATTCTTCAGTGGTTGAGTAACAGCATTCAAATTCGTCACCATATATATTGCGCAAGCAGAAGTCTGACAAACTCATTGTGAGAACAGGATTGCAACGAGTTTGAAGCTCGTTTAAGTCATGAAACGAGTGATGATATACATATGCAATATGAATATATGATTATATTTCAGATATCTTTCATTTATTCTCAATATGTCCACTGATTGGTCTAGCTTGTCCAGAGAACATTATCGGTTGAAATGAAGCAAACCAAACGTTAGCAGTGACGTCATTCAGTTTGCCATCTATCTGTATGTTTGGTTGGGATTTGGAACAGTTGCTTCAGGTTGAAGACCTGATTCTTTGAAAATGTTCCGATACCAACTACTACTAACTACTAGGTAACGAATCATTAACCAGCATGTGCCCATGGAACTAGTCAAGTTCCTCATTTAATTTTATTCATGTAGTCAAGACACATATTTTTATACGTTTACACACAGAGAGCATGAAACAACTCAGTTCTTAGAAAATATTACACACACAGACCATGTTAGAAGAATAGGCAATTGATCGAATAATTCCGGAAAGAAAGGTATGAGTAAAATACCGATCAACACGAGCAGAAACACGACCAGCATATCGCAAAAACGTATTCGAACACGATCAGATTACGTATACCGATCCGTAGCTGGAGGAATGGTATAGGCGTTGTTGCAGTGTTGACGAAGGGCAGCCACAGTAAACATTGATGATGACGGGGACAGCAGCTCCTGATATGATTGGCAGGAGACCCGTGGTGAAGAACTGAGCAGTTATGGCGAGCGTTTCTTAAAAACCTTATTCATCCTCTCCAGTTACATAATTGCAAGGACGAGCGATTACGGAGACCTACTCTCCCGATACTTGGTGCACGACGGTGCTCGGATTGAATTAGACTACGATAGCGGCGCAACGAACAAGAGACAAGATTGACTTCCATATGTCAGTCCTACGATATATATATATATATATATATATATATATATATATATATATATATATATATATATATATATATATATATATATATATATAACCTAATTTGGAGGCCCAAGCCCAACCCTGTTTTTTCCGCAACAAAAAAAGTTGATGTTGGGTCGAGATTCGAATTCACATGAACACACGCGCGCGTGTGCGAGGTGAGACGTGCGTGGCGTGGCAAGCGATCCTGTGGGTCACACCTCTTCTCACTCACTTAGGGAATGGTGGAGTTACCTCACTTATAACTGGATGTGTCTTCACTTCCACTTCGCATGTGGTGTAAGTTGTTTAGCATTACCTGACGGAGTTCTGTACCCGGAGTACAAAACATACGGGACCCGACGGTACATGACTACATGGCTACGGACTAAAGCTACCGTCCGTCCAAGGAGGGCCCACCACCAATGCCACGACCACTTGAGGTCGGGGTATTTAACCTGCCCAAGTCCCAACCGAGAGGTCGGGTGGATGATTCCCCTCGGGCTCGAGTCCGGGAGAGGCAGGTAGTTTGGGACATTTATGACTGACGGTGGGCACGGTAACTTTAGCAGGGGATGAACCCACAATGTGACCCGTTGCAGGATAAGCCTGCCATCTGTCCCATCCATCGTCAGAAGGACGGTAACTTCACTCACAAGACGGTGCCTTGGAGACCACAAAGAAGTCAAGAGTGAAACTATGACACTCCAGAAGGACCGGATACATAGAACGAACACTGTAAAACCAATCCCACTATGAGGAATGTCAGATAGATAGGGTCGCCTCACTCCCCTATAAAGGAACACCAAAGGGGGGATTCACGTTGTATTTGCGGTTACTATCCACATTATCTTACTCATTTCCTTACGCAGTTTTCCTTTGTTGCTCTTGCACCCTTTTCCTTTGACGCACTTGCGTTCGTGCTTTACATTTTATACGCCCGTGTGCGTTTATGATTACGCATTACTTTCCTAGAAATTCTTACATTCTTAGAGTTCATATACTCTAGCGAGACCCACTTGTAATATGTGCTCTCGCCTTTTGAGCTAACAAATATCACGGAAGACTAGGGTCTTTTTTTTCCCCGAACAAGGATAACTCTCTTGTTCTTTGTAGCTAGCCATACGAAGACGGACATGATTCAATACAAATGTACTAGTCATTTTTGAAACACCGACAATTGGAGTGCCTGGTAGGGGAACGCTATTGCGCATTCTCATAAGCTTCGTATGGTGTCATCAACACCAAGGATCATCGCCGGCGGCCCTCAAGGGCTCAACAACATCGACATCGCCGCCAACGATCAAAAAGCGCCCTTCTAAGGAATGGACGACGAGACGTCGCCTTCCCTTTTCGCGATACTGGAAGATACTGTCGACTGCTATCTCAGCTCTGACTCCAGCACCTTGGTAAGCGATCATTTTCACTAGGAACGCCGCCCCACAAACACTTGCGGCAGCATATAAACACTCTCACATTTTGCATCCCCGCAACGAGAGATGTAGTGCTAGGAGCTTCGAATAAAATTGCATGCGGTGTCACTCCCAATGAACATTTTAGGGCAGGGTGTGCCACACTCGACTCCGACCAGACGCTTCCAAACCTGGGCGCGACCGCACCCTCGACCATGTTCCGTCTCTATGCTGATCCGGGCACCGCACGCTCCCATGCGCGTTCTGCTTGGACTAGCCTCACCACTGGCACCGCCAACGCCCCACGCTTTGAGCGAGTAGGCCAGAACACCACGGACGCTCGCAGCGGCATACGAGCACACCACTTGTTTGCGTTGCCGTAACAGGAGACGCAGCGCTAGGAGCTTGGAAAGGAACCTGCGCACAATCCCTTTCCTGATAACCACTTCAAATCAGAGGGCGCCATGCTCGATTCTGAGCAGACGCGCCCAAAACTAGGCGTGACCGCACTCCAAACCAAGGTTCATCACCACGCCGATCCAGATGTGGCGCACTCTCATGCGTGTTCTACCTGGACCAGCATCACCACTGGCACCGCCGATGCTCCACGCTTCAAGCGGATAGGCTAGAGCACCACAACAGCAACCTCCTTATGGCATGCCATGCTCGTACCTGCCGAAATCATGTTCGATTCGGCCCAACAGGACCCCCATTCGCTGTCGGACCACACTGCTAATGAGCGCGCAGACGGGCACCGTCACAACCACTACACAAGTGACTACTGCCAACGACCGGGGAATGACGCCCCGAACCATATGACAGTCAACGATGGGGCCGAGTGGTCGACCCGCTCGTCTCCATCGACCCAGGCACGAGAAGTGGTTGCTCGGAAGGGGGTCATGCGACTACCCTCTGAGGTATCACGATGCCATCAGAGAGGCGGCTACAATGACAACGGGGACCAGATCCCATGCCCCGCACAGAGCGGGACTAGTAACAAGACTACCTTCGGCAATGGCGACCTCTGGAAGCTCGAAAGATGCCGGTGGAGGCTGGACGAAACCCTCTGCAAGTACATATGACATTTCTCTGAGAAGTACAACAAGTTCACTAACATCATTGACGTTGATGTCATCAGACCGTTCCTCTCAGGGGTGGCGCGCGAGACTGCGGTGTCCAAGCTCACCCGCACCAAGTCAAGGTGCGCGAACAAACTGTTCGACATTGTGTCCCTTGCCGCCCTAAACAATGAAATGGCAGGGAGTGGCACCAACGACCAAAACCAAGACCAGACGGACCCTAGACCAAGAGGGGCCCGAAAGCACATCGGAAGAAAAGGGGACGAAAGGTCGGCCCCAACCATTGTGACACGCAGATGTCGACCCCAGAGCAGCTGCGATCCCAACCAGCACAAAGGCCGAAAACTGGCCGAAACGGTCGGCTAGCAACTTTGAGAAGATGCTTGAGGAGCCCTGCACTCATCACGCCAACCCGACAAATCACGTGCTGAAGGAATGCATCCTCCCCCGACATTTCCTCGAGGGAAAGCTCAGCAATCCTGGCGGGGGAGGAAGAGGCCAGCCGTCCTAGGCTTCAGGTCGGCAGAATCTATCCTGGCGAGGACAATGACTGCTTCATGATCCACAAAGATGGTGCCGTGCTTGGGAACCCATTCGAGCAGGAGAAGGCACTCTCGAGGACAGGGCTCGCCGGTTTAGGTATCCCAAGTTATCTCCGATGGTCCAAAACGGTGATCACTATCGACAGAGTGGACCATCCTGATTCCATCCCACATCCGGGGTGATATCCTCTGGTGGTCGACTCGGCCGTAGGGCCCGCACGCCTCACCCGAGTGATGATGGACAGTGGGAGCAACCTCAACATCTTTATGTCGCCACTGTTGACCTGATGAAGATCCCACACTCTCAGCTTCGTCCCCCGCGGGGACCCTTCTTGGGGATCATGCTCGGGCTACGATTGACATCCCTCGGGTGCATCGACCTCCCGGTCACGTTCGGGAGCCGGATGAACTCCTGCACGGAGATCCTTACATTTGAAGTCACCGATCTGACTGGCTCCTACCACGCCATCATGGGATGACCCTGCTATGCCAAGTTCATGGCGGTTTCAAACTACACCTACCTCAAGCTGAAGATCCCAGGGCCCAGAGAGGTCATCACCCTGGATTCCACAATCCAACTGGCTCTATTATGCGAGTTGTATAGCCAAGGTGGGGCCCAACAACGATGGTACTTCCACCAAGCGAAGTACCCAGTGCAAAGTTGGTGTCCCATGTGACGTCAATCGTGCCCCGTCCCCGTATGTCTCCAAGCCCAACGAAAGCATAAGAAGGTCCTTCGGGTCACATCGCGAACATGGCCGAGACGAGCATGGGTCACTTCATGTCACTCTCAGGGATGAAAGAACACATTAGCGGATCTAAGACAAGCTTACACCCCCCTGCCCTGCGTGCTGGCGAACGAGACTCGAGCAACATCCATGTCGCCAGGCCAAGGCACAACACGTAATCACGAGCAGAGCGGTCGGTGACTTACCGCACCAGACAAGCTGCACGAAGGACAAGTGCCACGACGCTCAGATCCTGAGATTGAGACCCGAGTCACGGCTACAACGCTCGGACTTGGGGGCTACCGCTCGATCGAGGGCCCGACCTCATCCTAAGCCTTTTTCTTTAGAAACACCCCTCACTCAAGTATTTTCCACACGTCATATGAACCATGAATCACGAATGATGAAAGTTTCGAGTATTGCGATTCTTACAAGAAGAGAAGATGGAAAGCAGATCGCAACAAAAATATTTTTAAAGTCATTATAAAGGATTGATGGTACATCATGACTCGGACGAGTACAAAGAAGAGGAAAAAGATCACATCTCGTACGCGATTATCACCTAGGACTATCCTACCCCTCGAAGGACCGACGGTCTTGCTTTATCTCTCCTTCAACAGGGAGACGGCTGTGGGGACCTCAGTCCCGACATTCTAGGAATTGCATTGGATGGTGTCGTACGATGCGACACTTAACAACACAACACATAGAACACACATTTACAATACATTGGGCCTTTATTCCATAGTATTGTCATTTTGCAAAAGAATGTACATTAGTACAAGCAATGGAAAGAAGATACAACACACGCCCTATAGCCTATACTAAGCAAGAGTGAAGTCATCCGGACCTCGAAAGCTTCACACTAGCAACACCAAGGTTTACGGTGGTGTGCAGAGTTTCCAGTGAGCTTCACACCCCTCATCAGATGCTGCCTCACTAGGCTCGCCCTCATCTATAATGTTGCCGCTTGCAATGTTACCTGCAAAACAGGGGATCAACAAACCATGAGCTTATGCTCAACAAGACTTAACCTTCTCACTACTGATACATTTAGGGGATTACTATTAATACTTAATCTGTTCATAGCACTAACATGGCAGTGGATCCTTATAATCACTTTTAAGCATCAAGTTAAGTATTAGAATCAGTACTTTAGTTTGTTTCTCATCTTTTTTCACCCAAGTTGCTTATCCAACCAGCAGTTCCATCCAGTTTGTAGTTGTTACTACGTCACAGCGCAGTGAACAAGTATGCCCCCTTCCGCGAGCGACGGTGATTCGAATCAAGATACACCCGGCTTGCACGTCACATACACCCGTCCATAGAACATTTACAATCCCCCTCCATAACGCCATAAGTGACAACCTTTCACGAGACACTCGAACATTGAGCCGGCCCTACCATCCCAGAAGCAAGTCCCACATACGGTCTACACCGTAGTGGCCTCTACTCTCCTCATGACATGCGTGGTGTCTAGGACGGTTAAGTATGCCTCGAAATCCAAGTTAGCAAGTTATATCGGTTTTCTGTGTGCCATAAGCCTAGTATACATCTGGTACATATTCACACTTGTCCTGCAGGGCCGCACACGGTATGGTCCTCAATCGACACGAACAGTACTATGCACGCAGATCTCCAATCTGTTGTTTCCTACTTTCCTGCCCGGTCTCAATTAACTATTAAGTGAATCAATGTCCATCTTCCCAGTTGATTCCACTTCTACCAGTGCGCCAGTAGGAAAAATTCCGTACTCGAGTTATATCATTAAATCCATATCAGTAATATTAGCATAGCATTACCAATCACTATTTAAGCAGTAGATTAATCATAGACTCAAGGGATTTCTGGCCATGCAAGTAGAGTGTAAATAAAAGCAAAACTCAATGCATATATCAACTAGACATACAATATCTATTGTAAAGAAAAGCTTGTTAACTTAAATGCAAACCAAGGCTTGCCTTGTTGTTGATAGAAAATAAAGTCAAACCCCGGTTGGAAAACAGTTAATGGGCTCCGGCTGCTCCTCGAGAGTTTCTTCTATTCGATATGAACAAAATAATGCAATTAGAGACATATACATTATATGAATGAGTGAATATTATATAAGCAAATCCTAAGTAAGTTAGGAATACTGTTCTTGAAACTTTGACTGAGATCTCAGAAGTTCATATAGGGTTTAGGATCTAAAGGTTGTAGCTGGTTTCATGAAAAGAATAGGTTATGTGAAGGTGATGAATATCCTCATAGAAATTCGTTGCGGAACAAGGTTGATCAGGTGAAATAAGATGACAAACAGGTAGAGGAGATCATGAAGGTGCTAGGAGAATTTGTTTCACAATTTTCTGATCATTTTACAGCTCACAATCAAATTTTCAAGTTTGAATCAAATTAGGATATTTTTCTCTGGTATTTTTGCTATTTTCAGCAAATCTGAGAAAACCTCCTTAATTTAACCAAGCAAATCAAGTTAAACAGACATCAAAATTTTTAGGTCATACATGGTGACATTAGTATTTTCTGACAAAATTTGAGAATTATCATGGCCTAGGTTTCCCAAAAAAATGTACAAAAATTTTTAGGGAATGAATTATACAGGATGTGCTCCTGACTTTCATACCATGGATCTTAGTTTTATGAAACTCACTCACTGAGATGATTCTAACAAAATTGGTTTGCGAATTATTGAAGATGTCTACAGGGAGATATGGATTTTCAAAGTTGAAGGTTTTTCTGCAATTTTTCTTGCAAAGGATATGTGTAAGGGGCTGACATTTGGGCCCCACTGGGTTTTAATCCCACCCAGCAGCAGCCACACATGGATCACACAAATGTCCTATGCAGCCACAAAAGATCAGCTCGGCACAAAAGATCTCAACGGGGAGGGTGTGGTCCCCTTCTGCAACCTCTGGCCGAGCAGAGGAGTGGCCGACGGCCACGGCGGTGGCAGCCGTTTCCCCTCGCTGGAGTAGCGCTGCAGAACAACAGACATAAGGGAAAATGCACTATGGCGCATGGCACACACGATAGACATGGAGATAGGGCACGGCGTCGCCAGAACAAGAAGGTGACGCGGTGAGAGGGGGCGGCACAAATGGCGGCCACAGTGAACCCATGCCACCAAAGACTAATCCTATGGTTTGAGTTGCCGGGAAGCATATTTGGAGTATGGAAAACATGAAAGTGCGGACAAATTGGGAAGACAAAGATGGGGACAAACCTATCACCGATGAGCTAGGGTTTGAAGCCGGTGGCCACGAAATTCGCCTTAAAAACCTAACCCGACCACGGCAGCCCTTGTTTATTGCCTCGGTGGATGCACACGAGGTAGAGTTTCCTAAGCCCCCATTGAATCGAAGCAAGAACTAGCCTAGAAACCTAATTTCTCATCTCTTTCCCAACCGTTTTTCATCCCAACCGAACAACTCCAACGGCGCAAGGCCAACCCAAGGTGGAACATGAAGGAATGAAGTGTGAAACGTGATCAGCACCTAGTAGCAAACCTTGGGGAGTGGTAAACAACGAGGGACAAAACTTGGGTCGTCGGGAACATGAAGATGTCTGCGGCAGCTCCGAGAATGACCGGTGGTGAACCAAAAAAACAAGCTGCGTTCAGACGATAACTCAAAAAGATGGTTTGAGCAAACAAAAGAGGAGAAGCTTGGGACGATCTTTGCTGTTGTGAGCGTGCTCCAACGACGACGAAATCGCTCAGCACGGCGATGAGCCGAGGAGGCGGCGAGCTGGGCGTCGGGTGACGAACAGAGCGGCAAAATGAAGCTTTGTTTCACCGTGGGTAGATAGAGTGGGGAAGGTAGAACGATTGGGTTGTCCTTGATGCGTGGCTTGCTGGGAATGTCGGCTCCAAGGTGGTCACCGAGCGGAGGTGGCGCCATGCGCCCGTGGCTCGAGCAGAGGTGAGAATTCACCTGGGCACGTGCTTGTGGGCACCCTGACAGGTGGGGCCCACATGTCATACCCTTCCCCCACAAAAACTTATAAAATCAATTTGAAAATGAAAATTATCTCCAAAAATCCTCAAACTAGGTGGCCCCACTAATTAGGACATGATGAATTCAATTGTGCACTCAGATTTCATGTTTGGATACTGCAAAATATTGGAATTCAGAACAGTAGCACATTAGGTTTGTTTTTCACTAATCCAATTATGGAATTTGAATCCTTTTAACAAAATCTTTGATTTGCACTATCAACCTTTGAGATTTGCACTTTAATCCATCCTTGATAATTATCTTGCCTCATGTATAGTTGAACCTATTGCCTGATGTGACTTTGGAAAGGTAGGGTTAAAACTGAAAACCCGAGAATTGTGTTTCACAACGGCCACGATTTCTACCGAAGCATATTTGGCTTCCAGCAGGTAAATGATCTGCCGAAAACCAAAACGTCTTTGGTTGGAAGGAGCAGATCTCCCAGTGGCGAATGGCTTCTTATACCCAAATACAGAGGTCATCCCGCCCTTACCCAGTAAGAGGGCCTCTCATCTCCAAGGCCAAAGATGACGGCGCTTCGCCATTGGTCGGGGAGGGACATGATGCCAAAGCCCGTTGAGAAGGGCCGGGAAGTCAAAGTGCCCAACATATTTCCAATTAACCCGGCGCCGCAAGAGAAGGCTTTGGTCATGCAGACATACGCGCTGCATCCGGATCAAATTGGCCTCCCCTTCGAACTCCCGCCTGGATCCGTCATCTTTAAACCTTCGAGAGGTTTCTCCCATTTTGAAACTCCAAGGTAGCACATCTCTCTCCGAAATCTCTTCCGAAAGCTCATCGGTCGTGGCCTCGCCATCCATCAATCAGACACGAAGCCCCGACCGCCACGATTCCCTCACCACCAGGCAAGACCTTAGAACTATGGGGTGATCAGAAGTTATGGGGAGAGAGATGACCATTGAGGAAGGAAGTCTGAGGCAATAAGGAACCGAGGAATCGCACTTGGCTATTTATAGCCCTACGAAGGAAGTCGAAGAGATAATAACAACGATGGTGGCGTGTGGCGCATCGTAGCCGTGCTACAATTACAGGCTTGCAATGACCCGAGGGCTTCTGCCGCGCGCCGCGCCGCTACGTTGCTATGTGATCAGTGCTGCAATGAAGACTTGTGGCCACCTGAAGACTCGCGCAGCACGCCACACTGACTCTTCGAGAACCGCGCCACATTGAACGATGACGGGACTAGACGTAATCATGGTGCACCTCGCTCCCTCCACTTTTGTGTGGCCTACCGCAGCAACCTCAAACGATCGAGGATCACTCCCACGTCCCACGCTGAAGCGAACCAAACGACAATCGCTCCAACATGTCATCAACAAATATAAGCCAACTCTCCCCTCTCGGTTATTCGTTTCTTGAAGTTACTCTTCGGAGCATGGACTTGAATCGGATCTCTATACATCGGAGCCTCGAGGCCCGGATCCCAGGCCAGATACTGGCCCGCCACAAAATGAATGAAGCGAGCGATACTGATTGACTTGCCCGGCTTGGGGCTTGTGTATCAACCTAGGGAAGAAGAGTTTCCTGACTCCGAGAGGTCCCGGGCTGGGGATCTTTTCTCCCTACCGCGAGAGCTCAGGGACCAAGTACCCTCCTAACCTATTGAGCAAAGTTAACATGGATCTGCGAGGCACAAAATCAAGAGGAGCGCAGAATGAGCGCTGAGAGTGTGCTGAGAGTTTGTGATGGCAAAACAAATTCGGAAAGAAGAGGAAAATAAAAGAACTCCATTCCGTCATTACAAAATCACCCGAGATGAAGCTAATTACATGGGGGGGGGACCAAGACATCATACATCCAACCCATCCTTCAGGCCAGCTCCCTCGTCGACACGGGGAAAATCAGGTGACACTGCAAGAAAGCGACGGGCTCACACTCTAGTTCCAGCGCCTCCAGCTCCGCCTCCGACCGGCGGCCTGCGTAGCCCTCTCCCACAACATGGAGATCGTTGTCGTCATGGTGTGATGTCATAATCGTGAGGGCGAGGCACGCTCGGGGCTCACTCTAGCAGTGACCATTGCATTGATATGTGAGGCCACCCTATTTGGGAGCTCTGCCATCTGGGTGCCCAGTTGTGACATGGAGGAATACACTGCCCCACAAATGACAATCCCGGAAGAGCGAAGCCCTTGAAGCTCTGCCACCGCCTTCGCGTGGCAATGAAAGACCTCTCTGAGCTTGTCCTCCAGCGTGGCGTCATCCAACATATCGCACGCCACCATCGTTGCCTTCCGAAATCCAGTGATCTCTCCTAGAACGATGATGAAGCGGATTGAGATCCCCCAAAGACGGATGTCCGGCTCTTCGCCTTGCATGGACGGACCGAGCACAACCCCACACATGGCGAAATCAGGAGGCACAGAGGGCCTTCTGCTCGGGCAGTGACCATCGCGGCACGCAGTCGCACTGACTCCGCGTGCGCTCACTCGGCGTCCGCCCATGCTGCTTCCACCTTCGCACGAGCTCGCTCGAGCTCCTCGGACAATGCGTCTCAGTTTCCCTATCCGGGACTCGCGCCACCTTCCCGTGGGAGTCATGCCCACTCGCCGAACTCTTGGGACAACGCCTGCGAGGGAGACCAGGGTAAACCTCGGAAGAAACCACCACAGGCAACAAAGGAAAATTACTTGCCTTTCAGAGGTGGCGACTAAACCTCTGCAATACTTTGATGATTCTATCACACCCCACCTCAATCCTTGCCCTCGCGCCGGCGAGCTACAAGCCGAGGACAACGGCATCCTCGTGGATACCCTCCCACCGAGTAGGATCCACAGCTCTGCCCGGCTTAGAAACGCCGTCAGCAGCAAGAGGCGGTACTCGAGGATTGTAGACGCTTGGAGCCTCGATCTCGGCATACATTGGGGCAGGAACCCTGGGACGAGACGATGAGGAGATGCCCCAATCACCTACCTCAGAAAGCCGTTGCAGCCCCGCAGGGGTTGTAGCCCGTGTGGCCAACTTATCGGCAGGAAGCCATTCCGGTTGGCTCGATGGGGCACCCTTGCCGGATTTCGGGACGATGTGCGCCACTACACCCACCGCAGGTGACAACGGGAGCGGTCACGGGCCTAACATCGAAGCCATCATCGAGGACGATGACACCTTCTCCTGACGAGACGAGGACGTTTCCGAGGTCGAAGGTACGCCTCTCGACAGACAGGCAGCGGGACCCGAGCCCCTAACCAGAACCGTTACGCCAGGGCGATACTCCCTTGAACCGGAGGAAGAATCACGGTAAGGAAAAACAAAACACAAACAAGTGGTGAATAGGTCGGGAGAAACCCCAACCTGGAGGAACGGCGAGGATTGGTAAGTCTGCAGCCCCCAAATGGGTTCCCAGCCCCGTCCATGGGTCGCGGAGAAAGCAAATTGTTCACCATTGCAGGATCCACAACCACAGGAGACCCGGATGTTGACGAATCATCCTCTATGCTCATGATGGCCCTCTATGCAGTGCAGTCTTCCCCAGACTCCGCCGCCCTTTTCATCCAAGACGACATCAAGAAAAAATACGGTTATCCCAAAACTCTCTCTTTCCCTTACCTAACGATTACACTCTTCGAGGCTTCGCAGAAGAAGTGAAGGAGGGCGCATGGTCTGGAGATGATGGTTAAGGAGGAGGCTAGCATATACGTTAGGGCTGAATGTGGCCTAGAGGGGGGTGAATAGGCCTTTTTGAAATTCGTCGGAACCTGCAACACTTAATCACCAGATCAAAACCAGAGATATCGGACTAGTCCGGTAAAGTGCAGACTAGTCCGGTGTGTACGGACTAGGTTGATCAAGTTTGATTTATTAAGTTTGATTCTTCGATGTATGCAGTGGAAACATACAGTCAAATGAAGTGTTGCAAGATTATGGACTAGGGTATATCACAATTCAATCTTATATTTAATGATTCAACGTAAAGTATGCAATAATGATTGAAACCTTAGATTGTTGTGATGAATAAGAACGATGAACACTAAGAAAGACACAAGGATTTATCCCGTGGTTCGGCTCCCACAAGGGCAACCTATGTCCATGTTGAGGAGTCCACAAAAGGACCGAGTCTTCTCCAACCCTACCCTCGCCGGATCGCCAGAAGGCCAATCCTCTTCCACTTTGAATAACCGAATTCAAAGGGGCCTTCTCACACGTTGAGGGCTCCCCTAGATTACAACACAAAATACCACCAAGAACACACTCAAAAGATTACAATGAAATCACAGGAGTGTGTTAGAGAATCAAACCAAGAGCTCAATGAGTGTTGTACGTGTCTCTCCAGTGATCTAGAGTGTATCCTCAAAGAATTGATCTTTGTTGCACTTAATTTAGTGGAGAGATGAGATTTTGAGGCTCTTGGGAGGTGTGATGGCGCTAGGGTTCGAGAGAGTTTTAAAGTTGGGCCGTGCACCTCTATTTATATGGGGTTTCTAAAAGTGACCGTTAGGGTTTAGAAAGATCGGACTAGTCCGTGGTGGACACCGGACTAGTGTGTAGCAAACCCTAAGTGTCCCGAAATATCGGACTATTCCGGCTAGGAACGAACTTGTCCAATTTCTCTTCTGGAAATCTTCGGACTAGTCCGATGGACATCGGACTTGTCTGGACAGTGAAACCCTAAGTGGTTATGAGGACAAGTCTGCACTTGGAGGACTTGTTGGATTTAGGTCAGAGAGTTTTTCGGACTAGTCCGTGCTAATATCGGACTTGTCCGATTTAGATCAGAATGAATATCGGACTAGTCCGGTGGTGATCGGACTTGTCTGATTTTGTGTGACTTGTGAAGTGTTTTGGTGACTAGTCCGCACTGGGGATGACTAGTCTGATTCTAGTCAGAGAGATATCGGACTAGTCCGATTTTGTGCAGAGATGATATCGGACTAGTCCGGTGACATTCGGACTAGTCTGGTCCTGTATAACTTTGTGCAATGTGTGTGTTTAATTGTCATTGAGCTCTTGGGTGTGTTTCCTTAACACACTCCATACACAATGATCTACTATTCTTCTTCCTTGAGCTCATTTCCACTTTGCTCCTCATTCTCCCTTCTTTTTGGCACTTTGCTTATTTTGCTATTAAAACATGTGCTCATCTCAACAAAGAGGTTAGGATCTCATTTGCTTGTCATAAATCATCCAAAACCCACAAGGGATTCCTAGATGCACTTTCAATCTCCCCCTTTTTGGTGATTGATGACAACCAATTGAGATTTCACAAAATATGATAAAAATTGAGATTTTCATAAAGTATGCACACATGAGTCTAAAATATATCAAGCAATGAAAACATATCCATATGTGCATTCTTTATGGTGGGATGCATAACTAAGTACATTGAAACAATGAAAATGACATAGTTGACAATAATCAATCAAAAGCAAGCATATATGTCATTCTAGGAGCAAAATCACATAACTCAATAATTACTTCTCAAAAATCATAACATTGCATCATAGAACCATAATTAACTTAAGAACATAGTTAAAGCTTTACAACCCGCAAAATAGTAAAAAAGCATAAAAGAGAGCTCTCTCCTCGCATCCTACAGCTAAGACTAAGACTCCCCCTCAATCTCTCCCCCTTTGGCATCAAGACACCAAAAAGAAGGAGAGGAGGGACCTAAAGTATTCACTCCTCACTGTCAGTCCTCTCATCGTCTTCATCGTCGCCTTCGGGGTGATGATGAGGAGGAGGAGGAGGTGCGGATCCACTCGAGCCCCCAATGCCAAAGTAGGCAAGCTCGGAGGGGGTCAAGGGACCGAGCTCGGTGATGTCAGGGTCGGAGTCCTCAGAAATCACTGGAGATCCAATGGGGTCGATCTCCAGCTTCTAGCAAATCTGCTTCACATTTGCCTTGACATACTTCAGGTCTTCCTTTCTCTTCTTGTTCAGCTTGTGGGCCCTCACTTCGGCCTTTTTGCAGGAAGCAAATATAGCAGCCAGGTACTTGAAGATCCCACTAGCAGATCCCCTTTGAGGAGCTGCCCTAGTAGCAGGGGCAGCCCTTGCATCTTCATTTCTTCTTGCCGGAGGCTTAGGACTGGAGGCCGGAGAGGGAGCAGCTTGGATGCTTGGCTTCTGAGGCATCTAAGGCCTCAAAGGTAGGTGCTCCAAATCTTTCACAAATTCTATGCCAGTGACTTTCTCAATCATAAACATAAGATAGGGAGCATAGCCACATGACCTAATGGGCGTGCAAGATATGTTGACCATGTCATTCCAAATGTAATCCGCCACATCAATCTGACGGTCCTTGCTTATGACCCTCATCAGGGTCCAGAGATAACCCTGCACACTCCCAACATCTCCATCCTTGGGAGCAATAGTCTTCCTCAAGACTCTGTTCAGAACCACAAAGAAAGGCTTCATGTTCTTTGTGGAGGGAGGGTTGAACTTTGAGTTTGGCTCATATAAGAACTTCATCTTATCCTTCTCAATGACACCTATGTTGTGTATGATCAAGCAGTCAGGTCTTGAGGTGTCAAGGTGAAGCAGGCTTGCAAAGTCTTCTTGGGTTATACTGTACTTGGATTCGTGAGTCATCCAAGTGACACTCTCTTCATCTTCACTCAAGAAGTGGCATGTGCAAAGAATTGTGCAATGACCTCGTCATTCCAATTGTTTCTGAAGGAAAAGAGGTCCTTCAGTCCATGTCTCTCAATTGCTTCCACCACTTCAATGAACGGGGAGCAGCCCTTTTTCTCAAAATGTGCCCAATCAATCCATTTACTGCGCACTACCGGTGTCTTCATTGGGAGATACACAGATTTGTAGAAATATGCATGGAAATTGCTCCAAAATCTGCATCGGCAGCTTGCTTCGGACGGCCATACCAATCAATGCTCCTGAACTTCGCCACTGAGTCACTGCCCTTTCCATTAAACTTCTCTTCAGTTGGGTCTCGGACCCCTTCCCTCGGAGCATGCAGCTTCAACGGGCCAACTGTACCCGTTGCTATTCCTTTGCCATTGCCCTTGGCTAGGCGGGCACTTGCCGAGCTAGGGCCACCACCGGTGGTAGCCCTAGAAGTTGGCACCTTGGAGGTCGGCTTCTTCGCTAGCACTTGCCTCCGAGCCTGTGGAGGATACGGGGCTGGCTTGGAAAGACGCTCTTGGCGTTTCTTGCCAAGGCTTGTCGAGGGCCGAGGTGCCACCTCGTGGTCCATCTCAGCCTCAAAGTCGGAAATCTCATCATTCGTGCTCGACATGTCCTGAGAATGAATTGTGTAAGGCATGAATGAGTATTGATGATTCAAGGCATGGGTGAGGAAGAGTAAAAGGGCATTGCATTGAGGAATTGACAGGCTAGGTTTTGAGTTCAGAAAAATCGGACTTGTCCGGTGTACAAGTACGGACTAGTCCGGGGTGATCGGACTTGTCCGTGCATGGACCAAACTAGTCCAGGATTCATCCTCAAAAACCTAAGCGACTGGACAAATGTTGATTCCTAATGCAGAGCTAGCTTAGCATAGACGTAATACATCAAGGAGGCATGTGTATAGTGAAATATGCTAGGCTATTCGATCAACAATGAAGAAAATCAAGGTTTCTAGGGTTAGGGTGAAAATTACCGAGGAATTTGCTTGAATCTTGACGAAGGAGTTGTTGAAGTCTGGACTTGTCCGAGAACTTCAATCCGGGAGCAAGGGAGCTTGATTTCCACTCAAATGTGGAACTTTTTGATGGATGGGGTGCAAAATCGCCTTGGGAGCTCGAGTGGAAGAGAGAGAACGTGTGAGGCAAGAGTGAGGATGAAGGGATTAGGGTTTGGCGGCGGCTAGGGTTAATGACACGAACAATCGGACAAGTCTGGAGATGACCAGACTAGTCCGAACTTTTCCAGAGGCTATATCGGACTAGTTCGTTGTCTACCGGACTAGTCCGGCCTAACCAGCACTCCGCGGACTAGTCTGCATGGGCGGACTAGTCTGAGTAACCACAGACTAGTCTGGGTAACCACTGACTAGTCCGTGGTCACCAGGCAAGTATTTCTTAGCCCATTCATATATATTTGAAGGTACATATTTGGAAAATAGGGAGGCAAATCAAATCAAATAATCTTGATGAATATGATCAGTAAGCATACAACAATCAAGCAATGAGCATAGTTCACCAAGATCTAATAATTAACATAGTTTTTGGAAGAAAATTGAGAGAGATGATTTTCAAAATCCAATCAACATATTTTGAAGAATTCATACAGGTATGCAACATTTCAAGCCACACTCCGAGCACCAAGGATATTTAGCTCATTTCAGAGTTCACAAAATCGCTTTTCATCAAGTGGCTTGGTGAATATGTCGGCCAATTGCTTTTGGGTGTTGACATGGGAAATGGCTATATCTCCTTTCATGGAGTGGTCTATCAAGAAGTGATGTCTTATGTCTATGTGTTTGGTTCTAGAGTGCTCAACGGGATTATGGGCAATTTTAATAGCACTCTCATTGTCACAAAGGAGTGGAATATGGTTCATATTGTAACCGTAATACCTTAGAGTTTGTCGCATCCAAAGGAGTTGTGCACAACAACTCCCGGCTGCAACATACTCTGCTTCGGCTATGGATAAGGCAATGGAATTTTGTTTCTTGGAGGACCAAGAAACTAAAGATCTCCCTAGGAATTGACATGTACTAGAGGTACTCTTTCTATCTACTTTACATCCGGCATAATATACATCGGAGTAACCAATGAGATTGAATTTTGAGCCTTTTGGGTATCAAAGGCCAAGGTTGGGTGTATGAACTGAACATCTCAGGATCCTTTTTACGGCTGTCAAATGACACTCCTTAGGATTGGCTTGAAACCTTGCACACAAACATACACTCAATATAATGTCTGGCCTAGATGCACATAAATAGAATAGAGATCCAATCATGGAGCGATATACCTTTTGGTCGACGCTAGGTCCATCTTCATTGAGATCCAAGTGGCCATTTGATTCCATGGGAGTCTTTATGGGCTTCGCCTTGTCCATACCAAACTTCTTGAGTATGTCTTGCGTGTACTTGGTTTGGCTTATGAACGTCCCTTCCTTTTGTTGCTGCACTTGGAATCCCAAGAAGTACTTTAGTTCTCCCATCATTGACATTTCAAACCTATCTGTCATGATTTTACTAAATTCCTCACAAAAAGATTGATTAGTTGACCCAAAGATTATATCATCAACATAAATTTGACAAATAAAAAGATCATTGTCAAAATTCTTTATAAATAGTGTATAATCTACTTTGCCAATCTTAAAGCCATTTTCAATTAATAAATCTCTAAGACACTCATACCAAGCTCTAGGAGCTTGTTTGAGGTCGTAGAGAGCCTTACACAATTTAAATACGTGGTCACGAAACTCTTCGTCCTCAAACCCGGGGGGGGGGGGGGGGGGGTTGCTCCACGTACACCTCCTCCTTGATTGGTCCGTTGAGGAAGGCGCTTTCACATCCATTTGATACAGCATGAAATCATGGTGAGTAGCATATGCAAGTAATATTCTAATGGATTCAAGTCTAGCTACGGGAGCAAAGGTCTCATCGAAATCCAAACCTTCGACTTGTGAATACCCTTTGGCCACAAGTCGTGCCTTGTTCCTTGTCACCACCCCTTGTTCATCTTATTTGTTGCGGAAGACCCACATGGTGCTGACAATATTCGCATTGGGTCTTGCCACGAGTTCCCACACCTCATTCCGCTTGAAGTTGTTCAATTCTTCTTGCATTGTCACCACCCAGTTCGGGTCCTTCAATGCATCTGTGCGGTTCCAAAAAGGATACAAACGAATAGTGGTCACAAAAGTTAGCTATACGAGATCTAGTGGTTACTCCCTTTTGGATGTCACCGATGATATTGTCGATTGGGTGATCCCTTTGAACGCATTTGTGTACTCTTGGGTGTGGCACTTGAGGCGTTGTATCTTCATGATAAACTTGTTCTACCCATAAATGGTTGTCCTTGTTGATTTGTTGATTATCTTCGTATTCTTGTAGTTGTTCTTGTGTGGAAGCTCCCCCTTGATCGTTGACCTCCTCTTGTGGTTTATCTTCCTCATGCATGTGTAGCGGTGACTCTTGTGGTCGAACTTCACCTAAGGCCATTCTTTTCAATGCTTGACAAGGAGCTTCTTCTCTACCTAGTACACATGGATCAACTTGCTCCTTTTGGGAGCCATTAGTTTCATCGAACACTACGTCACATGCTACTTCAACAAGTCCGGAGGTCTTGTTGAAAACGCGATAGGCGTAAGTGTTCGAATCATAACCAAGCAAGAAACCTTCATCGGACTTTGAAGCGAACTTTGAAGACCTGGGCTTCTTTTTTAAAATATAACATGGAGAACCGAAAACTCGAAAATATGAAATATTTGACTTGTTACCGGTGAGTAGCTTATAGGATGTCTTCTTGAGTAGTCTATGAAGATAAAGTCGATTTACGGCGTGGCAAGCGGTGTTAATCACTTCTGCCCAAAATCGATCCGAGGTCTTGTACTCATCGAGCATTGTTCTTGCCATCTCTATGAGTGTTCGGTTCTTCCTTTCGGCAACTCCGTTTTGTTGTGGGGAGTACGGAGCTGAAAACTCGTGCTTTATGCCTTCTTCATCAAGGTACTCCTCCACTAGTGTGTTCTTGAACTCCATGTCATTGTTGTTTCGAATGTTCTTGATCGTCATTGAGAATTCGTTTTGAGCTCGCTTGAAGAACTTCTTGAGTATTCCTTGTGTTTGTGACTTATCATGCAAAAAGAAAACCCAAGTGAAGCAAGAAAAATCATCAACAACTACTAAACCATATTTGTTACTGCCAATGCTTATGTAGGCAATTGGACCAAATAAGTCCATGTGAAGTAGCTCGAGTGGTCTTGTTATCGTCATGACGTTCTTGGCGGGGTGAGGTGCTCCAACTTGCTTCCCGGCTTGGCACGCGCTACAAGGCCTGTCTTTCTCAAACACAACATCCTTTAAACCTCGGATGTGATCACCCTTGAGGAGTTTTTGAAGGTTCCTCATACCAACATGCGCTAGGCGTCTATGCCATAGCCAACCCATGTTGGTTTTTGCAATCAAGCATGTGTCAAGTTCAGCTTTATCCTTGTTGAAGTCAACAAGATAAAGCTTTCCCTTTAACATACCATTAAATGCAATGGAACCATCACTCCTCCTAGAGACGGTCACACCCTCGTTAGTGAACAAGCAATTATAACCTTTGTCACATAATTGAGATATGGACAGCAGGTTATAATCTAAGTATTCAACATGTAATACATGAGAAAGTGTGTGTTTAGATGATATGGCAATTTTACCGGTACCGAGCACCTTCCCTTGACTATTATCTCCAAAATAGATGCCCTCATTTGGATACTCATTCTCTTCATATTCAACGAACATTCTTCTTTCTCCGGTCATATGGTTGGTGCAGCCACTGTCTAACACCCATTTGGATCCACTGGAGGAATAAGCCTGCAAAAACAAATTATGTTTTGGTTTTAGGTACCCAAGCTTGCTTGGGTCCTTGGAGATTAGTTAAAAGACATTTGGGCACCCACACATGAGACTTGGTGTTCTCATGGTGTGGCCCGACATAATAAGCATAAACTTTGCCAAAATTATTTCTCATTAAGACATAAGAGGCATCGAAAGTTCTAAACAATAACTGTTGTTGTTTATGACAGGATTAGTCTGGGAGGCCGGACTTGTCCGGAGGACCGTACTTGTCCGGACACCGACCGGACTAGTCCGGTGTTCATGTGTGATTAATGTTTTAATCTTGGACTTTCCAGTTTGAGAGGGTCTTCCCTTTACAAAGGTAATTCTCTCCTTGTTATTCTTATGGCTTCTAGCATGTTGCTTTTCACCATAAGAGTAACCAATGCCATATTTGACATTTGGAGGTCTTTTGACCAAGTATGCACTACATGCATATTTGATCTTCTCCTTGTCAAATATTCCACTTTGGGCAGGATGCTTATCCTTTGTAGAGGTTGGCTTGTCTTTCAAACTGGTGTCAAGTTTATTACATATACAAGTATAAGCAACCTCAGTTTTAGTGGGTTGAGAAGGTGAACTTGAAGAGGATGAAGGTTCACCTTGCTTGAGTGACTCAACTTGCACTTCAAGGATCTTGTTAACCTTGTTCAGGTCAGCAAGTTGGTTCTTGATTGCAGCATTTGAGTTGGTTAACTCCAAGCAAGTTTCCTTGCTTGAAGCTAACTCAAGCTCTAGTGAATTGCTTCATTCCTTTTCAAGTTCTAGAAGCTTGTCAAGTTCGACATATTCCTACTTTTGGGAGATGATCATGTCCTCTTGACGATGTATCAACCTCTCCTTCTTAACAAGTTGATCAAGTAAAAATTTCATTTTTATGGCAGTTTTCCTATCTAGTCCAACAAGCATATCCTCATTATCACTATTGATTTCATCATCACTAGAATAGGAATGCACGGAAGGGGGTTTAATGGTTACCTTGCGTTTACCTTCCTTTGCCATAAGGCAAGTGCCATCTCCCTTCCATGCGCCGAGTTTAGGGAAGAGAGTAGACTTCTTGGATGTCTTCTCGATGGCTATGCTAGCCATCTCTTCTTCTTCGGATGATAAGGACTCATCATTTGAGTTCCACTCTTTCCCTATGTGAGCTTGTTTGGCTTGTTTCTTCTTCTTGAAGAATTTCTTGGGTTAAGGCTTGGCTTCTTTGATCTTTTTCTTGTTCTCTTCATATGGGCAATCAACTATAAAGTGGCTATACTCACCACAATTATAGCATGCCCGCCACAACTTTGTCTTTGTTCTTTCCTTGTACTTTCCTTCGCTTGATTTAGCACCTTGTCTCTTCTTCATTATTCTCTTGAATTTCTTCATGAATAATATTATGTCTTCTTCATCTAATTCACTGCTCTCATCATCACTGTCTTCTTCTAGCTGAGCTTCTCGAGCTTCTTTAGATAGGGGCTTGAGGGTGGACTTCAAAGCAACCCCTTTCTTCTTTGTCGAGGTGAGGTCGGCAATTTCTTTGACATTCTTTGCTTGTTTTTCCATCATCTCGAAATTAATGATTGTTCCAAGTAATTCATCCGGAGTCATTTTCTTGTATCCAGGGCTTTCTATAATCATTGAGCATAAGGTGACGTTACGAGGCATGAAAGCTCTAAGGATGAGCTTCACCACCTCGTGGTCATTCCACTTCTTGCTTCCATAAGATCGAACCTTGTTGACGAGTGTCTTTAATCGGTTGTACATATCTTGAGGTGACTTGTCTTCTTCAATTGTGAATCTTCCTAATTCTCCTTCGATCATTTCGATCTTTGCTTCACGCACATGACGATCACCTTCATGTGCAGTTTGCAGTGTGTCCCATATCTCCTTAGCAATATCGAGTCCATCCACCTTGGTGAACTCGTCCCGACTGAGCGAAGAGGTGATTACTGCCACGGCTTGAGCATTTCGGTGAATTGCCTGCTCTTGGTTTGGTGTGAGTTCTTCGTCGTCGTCTGGGATATCTATTACTGTGCACACAATATGCCATAGACTTGGATTGAGAGAGATTAGATGCATTTTCATATTTTGCCTCCACATTGAGTAATCACTTCCGTCAAAATGTGGGGCTTTTCCAAGTGGGATAGACAAATAATGATTATTGTTGGAATTGAGACGATCATAGTTGAAAGGATATCGGGAGTAGTCGGTGTGACTACTCCCCTTCTTCTTTTTGTCAATCTTCACTTTCCCTTTGGAAAGTGTCTTCTTTCTTAGGAGCGCCTTTAGTTCTAGCGTCTCCTCATTGTTGTCCTCAAAGTCTTGAATGGCTTCGAGGAGCTTCTCCACCTTTAGGTTCTTTTCATCATCAACCTTTTCTTGGTTGTTGCTCTTGTGGATTTCCTTCATGTCTGACATGATCTTCTTCGAGCGATTAGTCTCTTTCTTGAAGAACCTGCTCTGATACCAATTGAATGTGGTCTAGAGGGGGGGGGGTGAATAGGCCTTTTTGAAATTTGCCGGAACCTGCAACACTTAATCACCAGATCAAAACCAGAGATATCGGACTAGTCCGATAAAGTGCGGACTAGTCCGGTGTGTACGGACTAGGTTGATCAAGTTTGATTTATTAAGTTCGATTCTTCGATGTATGCAACAGAAATATACAGTCAAATGAAGTGTTGCAAGATTATGGACTAGGATATATCACAATTCAATCTTATATTTAATGATTCAACGTAAAGTATGCAATAATGATTGAAACCCTAGATTGTTGTGATGAATAAGAATGATGAACACCAAGTAAGACACAAGGATTTATCCCGTGGTTCGGCTCCCACAGAGGCAACCTACGTCCATGTTGAGGGTCCACAAAAGGACCGGGTCTTCTCCAACCCTACCCTCGTCGGATCGCAACAAAGGCCAATCCTCTTCCACTTATCACAAAGGGGTGAATAACCGAATTCAAAGGGGCCTTCTCACACGTTGAGGGCTCCCCTAGATTACAACACGAAATACCACCAAGAACACACTCAAAAGATTACAATGAAATCACAGGAGTGTGTTAGAGAATCAAACCAAGAGCTCAATAAGTGTTGAACGTGTCTCTCCAATGATCTAGAGTGTATCCTCAAAGGATTGATCTTTGTTGCACTTAATTTAGTGAGAAATGTGTTTTTGAGGCTCTTGGGAGGTGTGACGGCGCTAGGGTTCGAGAGAGTTTTAAAGTTGGGCCGTGCACCTCTATTTATATGGGGTTTTTAAAAGTGACCGTTAGGGTTTAGAAAGATCGGACTAGTCCGTGGTGGACACCGGACTAGTCCGGTGTGCTGTGTGTAGCAAACCCTAAGTGTCCCAAAATATCGGACTAGTCCGACTAGGAGCGGACTTGTCTGATTTTGCTTCTGCAAATCTTCGGACTAGTCCAATGGACATCGGACTTGTCCGGTCAGTGAAACCCTAAGTGGTTATGAGGACAAGTCCGCACTTGGAGGACTTGTCCAATTTAGGTCGGAGAGTTTTTCGGACTAGTCCGTACTAATATCGGACTTGTCCGATTTAGATCAGAATGAATATCGGACTAGTTCGATGGTGATCGGACTTGTCCGATTTTGTATGACTTGTGAAGTGTTTTGATGACTAGTTCACATTGGGGATGACTAGTCCGATTCTAGTCAGAGAGATATCGGACTAGTCCAATGGATATCGGACTTGTCCAATTTTGTGCAGAGAGGATATCGGACTAGTCCGATGACATTCGGACTAGTCCGGTCCTGTATAACTTTGTGCAATGTGTGTGTTTAATTGTCATTGAGCTCTTGGGGTGTGTTTCCTTAACACACTCCATACACAATGATCTACTATTCTTCTTCCTTGAGCTCATTTCCACTTTGCTCCTCATTCTCCCTTCTTTTTGGCACTTTGCTTATTTTGCTATTAAAACATGTGCTCATCTCAACAAAGAGGTTAGGATCTCATTTGCTTGTCATAAATCATCCAAAACCAACAAGGGATTCCTAGATGCACTTTCAAGGGCCTTTTTACAACGCATGGTGGGGAGGTAATGGAAAGATGCCTTGTCTCGTCAGCCATGCACTGTCGAAGGCACGTGGACTGGAGCACCAGAGCTTGCGCCATGCACCCCTTGACCCTCATAACTGGCACCGCCTAATATATTTTGTGAATTCGAGATATTCAGATAGCGGTGGGTCTAAATTTTGCCTGGCGGCTGCCTCCTTGTGACCGACAAAGAGTTCAAGTTGTGCGGTGTCCCCACGCCTCCCCTTACGAACGTGGGCCGCGATGCTTTCACACAAGCAGGTTTAGGTAAGTAGGTAAGTTTTTTGACTCACCTTTGGGGCCCGTTTTAGTTCGGGGTGCCTACATGTCTAACAGACCATAGTGTTGCTACCCCGAACAAACAAGAGTGAGGGATGGATGACTAGATATAGTCGACGTAGTGCGTACTTGAGGACCCCCCCCCCCCCCCGCGACATCTCCAACTATACATGTACAGGTCTTAGCTCCGACTCCTTAGTATGCCAATAATGGGTTGGTTCCTGAGCCACTTGGCCCCTTCGGGGCCCCGGGAACTATGAAGATGTCACCGGGTGGATTTATAAAATGTGGCATCCATGTCTCGATGTACTGCCATCACTAACAAACAGCGGTGGATGCATTCTAGTTGTCCCAAATGAACTGGTCCGACCGGGTCTTATCTAGACTACCTGTTAGACAGCTCACCAAATGCAGGATTTTTCACCCTACCCTGGGACTTCCTGGCCTGCTCACCCCTTCGAGCAGACGAACAGCTCGTCGGAGGGGCGCAAACCAACTTGCGGCTAACAACCTAACCTCGTAAGAGCTTTTGGTATCCGCCACGTGATCTCGGCTATCGACGATAAGGTGCTTGTGCCCCGTTCGAATTAGTTTGGGTTGCTAGTGGTCAGGCATGTGTTCTCGAATCAATACTAACAAGTTTTTGAGCTCTTGTTTTTTAGGGTCCCCGGCGCGAGGGCAAGTTCAACCTACGACCAACTCCACCAAGACTCGGACGAAGGGTCAGGGGCTACTGACGGAGCTCTGTATCCGGGGTACCAAACATATAGGACCCGATGTACCTGACCACTACGCGGCTACGGACTGAAGCTACCCTCCGTCCGAGGAGGGGACCGCCACCAATGCCATGGCAACTTAAGGTCGGGGTATTTAACCTACCCTAGTCCTAACCGAGAGGTCGGGCGGACGATTCCTCCCGAGCTAGAGCCCGGAGAGGCAAGTAGTTGGGGGCATTTATGACGGACTATGGGCACGGTAACTTTGGCAGGGGGGTGAACCCGCGATGTGACCCATTGCAGGATAAGCCTGCCATCCGTCCCATCCATCATCAGAAGGGCGATAACTTCACCCACAAGACGGTGCCTTGAGATCACAAAGAAGTCAAGACCGAAGATTCCGTGGGGGGGGGGGGGGAGTCACTCTATATTCGCGGTTACTACACGCATTTACTTTACACATTTCCTCACGCACTTTTCCTTTGATGCTCTTGGTTTGGTGCTCTTGCACCCTTTTTCTTTTGAGGCACTTGCATTCATGCTTTACATTTCATATGCTCGTGTGCATTTACACTTACGCATTACTTTCCTAGAAGTTCTTATTTTCGTAGAGTTCATATACTATACTAGGGCCAGGCCCGCTTGTAATCTATTCTCCCACTTTTTAGCTAACAAAGACCAGGGAAGACTTACTCTGAACGTAGGGCCTTTTTTGCTCGAACCAGGATAAATCTATTGTTCTTTATAGCTAGCCATACGTAGACGAACGTGATTCAATACAAATATACTAGTCGGTTTCTGAAACACCAACATTATCCCTATTGCCCTAATGGTATTTGATATCAATTACAAATTTACTATGAATTGAATGGGACTGCTCATTTAAGCCCAATTCCAACACCCCCCCCCACATCTCAAAGTAACCCTTAGGAGTATCTTTCCCGCTCCTTGTTGGATATACTAGTGTGTAAACAGAGACTCTTAAGTTGAACTTCTACCTATATCCTTAAGTTACATCAATTCGTAATTTGGACAGTGGTCTACACCTTGAATTGTATGTTTTGTACGAACCAATTTCACCTAAAGACCATAACTAGTACTTGACTAACAACAGTTTACTCCGCGGGTAGAGCATATGTGTCATACTCTCTGTTCTTTTTCATGAGTTTTTTAGAGATCATCCAAATCTCATAAATTGTGATGTTAGATAGTCGGAGCTTATATAGGTTTTTTTTTTTTCAAAATTACTTTATAGGACAACATCTTTGCTACCAAATCTTCCGATGCAGGATCGCAAGGGCGAGCTGTTTCGATGATCTGCTCTCTCAATCGTTGTTGCATGCTGGCACTGGGATGAAGTAGATTATGATGGCAACGAAGGAATGAGAGACTAGATTGATCTGTCATCGAAGTCAGTGCTGTGCACACGCCCAATATATATAGAACCTAGAGAAAAGTCTTAGTCGATTTCAACCAGTCATAGTTCGGTTATGATCCGAACCGACTCGGTTGTGGTAGATGCGTCTGTCTTCAAGTCGGTCCAATTCGAAGACTCTAGTCCAACCTCGGCAGAAAAAAATAAAAGTTGGGCTCGACTCGAATTCACACGGACTGTGTGTGCCACATGTGGCGAGGCGAGAGAGCGAGGAGGAGGAGCCCACGTGGGTCACTCTTCTTCTCACTCACTCACGGAGTACATGGCCGAGTAACCTCACTTACAAGTAGATGTGCCTTGATTCCAGTTCCATGTGGTATTAATCATTTAGCGCCACTCGTCTTTCCCCATGAAACTTTGAAATTTATTAGAAATGTATTAGGAATTTTTAAATCGGACTACTCATTTAAGCCTAAATTCCAACAGACCACTATATGTTGATACACACTACGTAAGAAAGGCACATACGAGACGCGCCCAAACGAAGAAGGGAGACGAACAAACTGTGTGTCTCTGTCATCACATCTCGCATTACGTTATCATTAGAGACGGGCAGCAAGGCATGTCGCCGATCATACTAGGTGCGTGACATGCTCAAAAGTAGCGTGTCTCCCTTCACTGAGTCATAACAGATGGGCTTTGCGAGGTCATTGGAGATGCACATGGTGCGCATCGCCCATCATTCTGAATGAGAGACACACTCTTATGACGCGTCGCAGATATGTTGAATGATCTGAGACGTTCTTTATTGCAGCCCGTCGCACATTCGTTGACTGATCTGAGACGAGCTATTAAAAAGCGTGTCTCCTTTATTTAGGTCCTCTGTTACAGTTCGTCGCGGATCGTTTACAGGCAACTTCAGTGCGGCACTCACAGGAGATGCTCCCTGCTAGATGCACATCTCCTATTAGGTGCCCCCGCCCCTGATTATGCTGGTTCCCGGCTGCATCCTGGAGCTAGCCAGGATTTGGAAGCCGCATTGTCTGTGTCAGTAACATACACATATAGAAACATATGTAGCCAAATGTCTCATGTTCATCCAGCTTAACAAGTAACTAATCAAACATTAACAAAGTGTACACACATTGACCAATCAAATATTAACAAGTGTAAATCATGGTTACCAAGTAAATATTTACACAGAATTCCCTTGTTCGTCCAGCTACATGTAACTAATTTATACAAAGAATAACTGTCACCTAATAATCTATTGGGTGATGAAATTCTCCGTTTGAATTAATGATTTCAGAAATGATAAACCTGCATAGGGCGTCTCTAACTTGCTCGAGGCTACGACCTTCAGCGTTCCTGAAGGCGGGTCTACAGTCCTGCCACACGATAAAATGAGATTTAGCAAAACATTAGTAATAAAGTAAAATAAATTCACTTACATATATTGCAATTAGGTTGCTCTCCAAATAAAGTCATGTGTAAGCAGACGTCGAAGCCGCACATGTTGCCCGGAGCTTGTTGTTCGACGTCGAATGCAGTATGATGTGTTAGATGTTGGCGTTTTCCTTTTACTTGCACAAAAGCCCTAAGCAAAAACATTCACAGTTAATGTCAAATTATCATGCAAGGAAACTAAAGTGAAGAAGGAACTTACTCATCAATAACGAAAGAGATATCATTCCATGACCGATCTTTCGCTCGTAAGTTTTTTCATCTGTTGGCCTTGAGGAGTCACAGTACCAGACCTGGCCGTAACTTGAAGATATTGCTATGGTTACCCATGTTGAACGGTGGGACTAGGGGGTCCTTATCAGAGTACTGTTTCATCGCCTTCACCAAATATTGAATAACCTCTTTTCTGCCGCTCGACATTGGCAGAAGTGTTGGTACTTGCGGGTCAAGATATGCAGCAGACACATTTTGCGTGTTATGACAAACATGTTGTTGCTAGTGCCTTTACGCAAAATGCCAATTTTGTCACATATAACACTTGTATTGAGTATGTATTGAAGAACCAAGTTTTTTAGGAGACTTACAATGCGAAGCTGCGTATTAGGGAGATATCCAACATGTCGAGGTTGAAAAGGTCATAGAGATCGGACCATGTGATGAAAAAAGCACCATCATCCGAGAGAAAGTGTTTATCCTTCAATGACACTTATATGGTATCACACTTATTGCAATTTTCCATGTAGTATTGATGAAGCTGAACACAAGGTTTATGAACTTGTTTGAGTGCGTCCACAGTTAACATTGGCTTTCCCTTTTCATACTTCGGGTTTGCATGCGTCATAGCTTTTGGCACCCTCAGGTTAGGTTCCAACTGTTTCACTGCTTTCTTCCAACCTTCCTTCATCAATACTCGCTGATGTGGCACACCCTTTTTGTTGGCACGCTTTGCCGGTGGCTGATCAGGTGTAGGGTGCAGGGCACTTCGAGTGCGAGGTGGAGACCGACGCGGCTGCTCTTCAAGTGGAGAGTTCTGCAGCAGCTCTACAGTTCGAGACAAATGCGGGTTTTCTGTAACTAGAGGCAACTGCTCTCCAATTGGAGACTTTTACTGCTTCTCTATAACTGGGGGCAACACTAGCTCTGGAATTGGAGACAGCTCCATATGTTCTGGATTTGGATGCAGAAGCAAACGTGCCTCAAGAGACATTGAAGCGGTCGACGCGGAAGCTGCTGCTGCTGCTGGGTCAATAACAATAAGGCTCCATCTCCACTGAACCCTTCTAGTAACTGCATCCCGCATAGTCAGCGTTGTATCGTCCGGTGGCACTTCGAGCTCCAGGTTTTTTATATTTTCATGCACCATGTCCACCTTGACCACAACATAGAATGTTGTGTCCACCTAAATGTTGTCAAGCATGGTCTGATCAGGATACACTAGCCCTCTCCCGACCCCCATTTGAGCGATTCATCCGACCATTAGCAGAAGGCTGCATGTTGTTGGCTGAGCCAAGCTATCTATCGTGTCCGGCTCAATTGCAAGCCCAGACCCCGGTGCCTAAGGATCCTCCTGTAGTTGTCCACCCCCAGTTGTTGTAGAAGCAAAGCTGCTCCTACGCTCGTCGTCATTGAATAACGCGTTAGGGATTGGTATACCTGCTCCCTTCAGCATTTGCTTAACGCCTCCTAGGAGCTCCCTTCTCAGCTGCGTTTTCAGCTCCTCAACGTCAACCTATGATTTCAAGGCCGTTTTCTGCTTCCGATAAGTAGTTTTGTGTTCTGGAAAACCCTCTCTCTAGGTCAACTTACTGGAAACACCACCAACACGGCCTCGTTGTTCCGGTCTTTGCAGGGCCTTGGTGAGGGCATCATTTTCCCTCTCACCATTTGACTCTTCGTTGCTCAGGTTCCAGACTCTTTGAGTGATGTTTGCAGTGCTCGGGCTGTAGAAGATGATACCGCCTGAGTCAGACAGCTGTGAACAAGCACGCATAAATGGTTTCAGCCGTCCACTGAAACTGTCGTATGGATTCTGATAACCTAGCTCGGCCAATGCTGAATCCTGTTCTTCCCAAATCCTTTTTTTACCGGCATGACTAGTGTTGCCGAGGTGGTTGTCAAGCTCGTTCTGCGATCAGAGCCACTTCATATGTTCCCTCCTCTTGGCAAATTCCTGTGATTCGCATGTTTAAACAAATCTCGTCCAGTCTTCTTCTGACACATGTGGGTATTTATGGAAGGGGGTTTCATGATTCTTCGCAAACTCGCGAAGCTTAGTATTGTAGGCCCTCCATGCATGAGAGATCATCTTCATAGCTAGATTATTCCCCTTCTATTTCATATGTTCCGTATATTGAACATATGGTTGGATAGAGTTTTCGAAGAGTTCATCCTTTTCATTTTCGGTCAAGCAGTCGAATCTCTGCAGGTTTAGCGGCACCTTTTCCCGAGCAGCTAGACCACAAATTTTGGACAGTCTTGTATTCACATCATGGTCCAGAGGTACGCCTTCATCATTGGACTCATCAACAGTCACAACGTCTGTCAGCCACGTCGTCTGCGACCTTTTCTTTCTTGTGTTACCAGAGGCATATGCATCCTCTTAATGTGTCTGATGCTGAGTTTGTTGCTGGGCCTCCTATTCAATATGTTGCTGACGCTCCGACTGAGACATCTTCAAATTCACAAAAAACACTGAAATCCTGTAAAACATTATCAAATTTCAGTCACATTCGCACAAACGGTCACATAAGGGAGCAAATTCTCTCATGGCATTTGTACCAAAGCGCGATTTCGACTCGAACCAAAGCGCGAACAAACCTTATTATGGCAGTGCCGAGCTGGTCGACGGGGAGTCGAGGGTCGACGGCGACAACCCGACAATGATCAAGAAGGCAGTTTGAAGGCGACGACGAGCTCTAGAGAAGCGGACCGACGCGGCGGCGTGCTCTGGGCAAGGGGATGGCGCGGCGGCGTGCTCCGGGGAAGGGGACGATGCGGCGGCGATTTCTAGGCCGAGAAGTGATCAGCGCGCGTGAAAAGTGGAAACTTGTGCTATGTGTTGAGAGGAGAGCGTGCGAAAGAGCTAAAAGTACCTGTCAAGGTGGCGACGAGCTCCGTGGAAGCGGACTGACGCGGCGGCGTGCTCCGGGGAAGGGGACGATGTAGCGGCGGTTTCTAGGGAGAGAAGTGATCAACGCGCGCTGTGAAAAGGTCTGCTAAGTGTTGCTAAGAGATGGTGCAAAAGAGCTAAAAGTACCTTAGGGCAGTGTCAATGCGGCGATGAGCTCCGGGGAAGCGGACCGACGCGGTGGCATGCTCTGGGGAAGGGGACGACACAGCGGCAGTTTCTAGGGCGAGAAGTGCTCAGCGAGCACGAAAAGTGAAAAGTTGTGCTAAGTGTTGCGAAGAGAGTGTGCGAGAGAGGTAAAAGTACCTAAGGGCAACTATTGCAGACAGACCTCAGAAGAGCCACCGTTAAGCGCGTCTCACTTTCGGAAAGAGCGACTCTTTTCTTTTGAATTAATGTGCGTTCATTATTGTAATGCCATTCGACACAGAATTTGAAGCACTCCGACCTCATTGTTGATGACATGTGGGACTGTACCAAAACTAAATAACAAAAGATAAGTTCCGCGTGGATCGTCCCTGTCAGGGACCGTCCATGCAGAACTTCATGCAAACGTTGCAACGCCACGCCTTATATGCTCATTGCAACACGCTTCGAGCTCCGAGGTGGGACAAAGAGCAAGGGTCTAAATCGGAGACGCGCTTTTTGAAAATGCATCCCACACTATCTTGCTTGGCAGACGCGTCTTCATGAGGCGCGTCTCGCATCACTTTCGTAGGCAGAGCACGTTATCTTACCTGACAGACGCGTCTTCGTGTGGCGCATCTCACATCACTTTCGTAGGAAGAGCAAGGGTCTAAATCAGAGACGCGCTTTTTGAAAAAGCGTCTCACATTTTCTTGTCTGACAAACGCACCTTTGTGAGGCGCGTCTCGCATAACTTTCATATCCAATTTTTCAGGGTAGAGCAAGTGCTATATTTTGGTACTGCTTCCTTAAGAAACAGAACACAAGGCATCAGTACTTCTCCATAAGAAACAAAGCACATGGCATATTTTCACACATTTGAGCATATATCACACAAATATCCAAATGGAAGTCCATTTTATACTCAATCGACCATATTTTCACAAATTTGAAAATATTTACACACAATCAATTTGGTACTTTACGTTGTGGTCTTGGTTTTTTGAAATTCTTAACTCTTTCATGGTGACCGTTCTGCAAGTAAGGAAGTTCGTTGGCCGATGGTATTCTTAGCTTTATCATCGAGGTGACAAAAGGAGGAATCTCATCAAATTGGTCAAAATCTCCTCATCAATGGCATTCTCGACTCCAATGATTCGTCGTTTTCCATGTATAACCACCTTAAGTCTTTTATTTGTTGTGTCCAGAACATAGAACACTTGAGCAACGTGTTCTGCTAACACGAAAGGCTCCAACTTATATCCTTGACAGTTAAGATCAACGCTAGCAAAACCGTACTTGTCTTGTACAACACATTTGATTCCATCAACCCAGTTGCAACAGAGAAGAGGAATCTTGAATCCTTGAAAGTCAAGCTCACCATTTGGCCCGCAGCATTATAAGCATCAACACGGACACCACTATTCTGATACGTGCTTTTCTTATCTTGTTCTACTGTGTAGAACGTGTATCCATTTATGTCGTACCCTTGATATGTAATAACTGTGAATATAGGACCAGAGCCAACTTTTAGGTATTCACTTGTTTGAGTATCTGATGAGTGAGAAATCCGATCCTGGAGCCAACCAATGAATTTTCTCATGTGTTCATTTGCTAAGCATGATTCATTATGGCCAGGATTGTCTCTAAGCACCACCTCATTGTGCTCATCGAGGTACTCTGACACAATGGGCATGTGTTGCAACACGTGGAAATAAGCGTAGAAGAATAAATGTGAATCTGGAGTTATAGCCTTCTTCCAATGGTCTCTTTTTTGTGAGCCTCCCCTCATGACGAGACTTGGGAACACCAATCCGGTTACTCGGGTCAGTGTAATTTAGAGCCCACTCCACAGCTTCCTGTGTAGAGTATCCTTGTACCATGCTGCCCTCAGGGTAAGCTCGATTTCTAAAGAAGGACTTCAGTATGTCGTTGAATCTCTCGTAAGCATACATCTGGTGAAGGAACACAGGGCCATATAGCTTTATCTCTTTAATAAGATGAGTTGTGAAATGGACGCTTATGTCGAAAAAGGCAGGTGGAAAATACATCTCAAGGAAGCATAAAGTTTCATAGTGCCTTTTTTCCAATGACTCGAGATCTTCTTCACATAGTAATTTTTGATCAATTGCATTGAAGAAAAAGCAAAAGTTCATTATAGCCTCCCGAACATTGACTGGTAGGATATTCCGAATTCTAACAACAATCATCTTCGTAAGCAATACATGGTAATCGTGAGACTTCACACCGGGAGCTACTTTTAGATCTGGAAATGAAATAAGCCTTGAGACGTTCGTCGAGTAGCCGGATGGTACTTCCACATTTTTAAAGAACCCACAAAACTCTTTTTTTTTTCATTTTTTGAAAGGGTTATGCATGATGTGGGTAGTTTCGTTCCTTTTACCGAGTCATCGATCCACAACTCAGGTCTAATTCCCATTTTCTTTAGATCTGCCCGTGCATGTCTATGGTCCCGAGTTTTCCTATCCGTTTTAAGTAATGTTCCGAGTAGGCTCTCGCACACATTCTTCTCAACATGCATGACATCAATCGAGTGACGGACGCCTGAGTCTTTCCAATACGGTAGCTTCCAAAAAATCGATTGCTTTTTCCACATGTCATCTTCACCAGTATTTTTGCCAGTCCTTTTCCGCTTACCAAGGACGACATGGGTATCCTTGACCATTTCATAGACTTCATGACCCGTGATGTGAGGTGGAGGATTCCTCTTCTCAGTGTCACCATTGAAATTATCCTTCATACTACAAAACGGGTGTTTCATTGGAATGTAGCGTCGATGTCCCATGTACACTGTTTTTCATGACTCGCTCAAGTACTGTGAGTCTGTTTCTCTCAAACAATGTGGACATCCGCAACATACTTCTTACTCTGTCCAGACAAGTTACGTGCCGCTGGAGAATCAGTAACGGTCACAAATAAAATGGCTTTGAGGTGAAAGTACTCACGCTTGTGGTCATCTTAGGCCTGCACTCCGTCATTGTACCACAACTGCTTTAGATCTTCAACCAGAGTCCTAAAATAAGTGTCGATGTCATTCCCAGGTTGTTGTGGCCCCGGTATCAATACTGACATCATAATATATTTTCGTTTGTTGCACAACCAAGGAGGAAGGTTCAAAATTGTAAGCATAATTGGCCATGTGCTATGTGTGCTACTGTTCAAAAATGGATTCATGCCACCACTGCTCATTGCGATCCTAACATTCCTCAGATCAATGGCAAATTTAGGATTTTGTGAATCAATGTTTCGCCACTGTGTGGCATCGGTAGGATGTCTTATCATTCTAGCATCCTGCTTATGCTTCTCTTTGAGCCATCGCAACAATTTTGACTCCTTCATGTTTGCAAACCAACGCTTCAAACGAGGAATGATAGGAAAGTACCAAAACACCTTTTTAGGCCCTTTTTCCTTCTATTGCAGTTCTCGTTATCATCGTTGTCTTTCCTACGATTGAATCTGTCCACTCCACAAATAGGGCATTCTCGAGTTTTTCGTACTCAGGTCCACGATATAAAATACAATCATTCTTGCACGCATGGATTTTCTCCACCTCTAAACCCAGTGGACTTTGTTGTCTTGGGGTAACATGTCCTTAAGGAGCGTCAACAATTCCTTAAAACTACAATCACTCTATCCGTTGCTTGCCTTCAAATGGAAAAGTTTTACCATCGCAAACAGTCTGGTGTACTTAGCCGCACAACCATGATACAATGGCTTCTTCGAGTCTTCGATCATCTTCTTGTAATTTGCAAGTTCACCATTACTGTACTGATCATCTCCGCCATGTCTCTCGATATTGTGTACCATCTCCTCTATGTTATGCACCTGAAACTCAATGTCATCATCAGTGAACCCTGATATATCTGGCTCGTTCACATCCTCGTCGTGATCTTCTTGGACACTGGTAGGGACCTCCCTCTCCAGTTATAAATCTCTCATCTCTGCTTCATTCAGCCCTTCCTCCCCATTTTTGTTCCAACATCGATAATCCACCATGAATCCATGCGCGATCAAATGTGACCTTAACACTTCATCTGTGCGATATCTCTTCTCATTCTTGTAGTGTTTGCAAGGACAACAAATAGTCCCTCTAATGTTTACCAACATGTCTTTCTTCGCGAAAGCAAGAAATGCATCTACCCCTTGGATATATTCACTGCAAAGGCGCGGCCCATACATCCAACTTCGATCCGACGGCATCTACGTACAGAAAAGAAGAGCTAAATCAAAGAAATTTGGAGCCACTGATAATCACCGCAAGCCAACTTCAATCAAAGAAGATCTAAAGGTAAAAAAATAGTAAGGAATAGGAGAGGAGGAGATGACTAACCCTTTTGTTTTAAGATCCAGTGATAATCACCACAAGACTTTTAGAATGAAAGAGGAAAAGAACAGGGCAAGAACAGGGCAGATCTGGTAGCCACTTGTTCTGCCACATCATGGAGGTCGTAGAAGGGCAACAAAAAATCGAGACGTACCGATATAAAGCACGTCTCTCTATAGAGGGAATGGGAGACGGACCTGCTTCTACAACTAAAGAGGACGAGCAAAACCGGTGGTTATTGGAGACGTGCTTTATTCCACAATGAAAGGAGACGGTCTAAAACCAAAGTCCGTCTCAGTTACCTAAAATATATGAGTCGCGCTTAGTTAAAGCGCGTCTCCCGTTTGTCAGAGAGGAGGGCGTGTTGCCGATATCTACTTAACTGAGACGGGCTGTATTGTAAGGCGTCTCCTTATACGTTCAACCGAGTCATGTCAGATCCTCACTGAAGCGGGCTTGTCTCGCTTAAGCTTATCAGAGACATTCTCCTTTTAACTCGTTGCCCATATTTGTCTCCTATTTGAGTTTCTTACGTAGTGACAGAGACCTCTCATTCACAAATAAATCTTCTTTTGGTTAGTGTAAAAGTACAAGTTCAGAGTACAAATTAGCTTCTCGCAAGTATTGGAAATTGGAAAATATTGGATTATTGATTTCGTCTAGTTCATTGCACAAAATCAATTGCTGTGGTGACAACGTGGGAGGAATAAGAACCATGAATGGCGTAGTTAGTTGAATAATTTGTTCTTACTTGGCTATCACTCTAATTGTAATGCCGTTGGCTGACCACATGCTATACACTAAAATATTGTGGATCTCTGAATTCAAACATCCGAACAAAGAGTTCACTTAAACAATCATTCGAATGTCCAATATATTTCCACTTTCATGTTGACTCTAGGACTGTCGTGAGCTACGGCCCTTGGACATGTGCCGATTTAATAACTGAAGTCGTGATGTGCTTATTAAGCTACTATTTGCTAACTAGTTGCTCTCAAAAGCTTAAGTCGTGATATTGTGGAGCTCTGAATTCAAACATCCAAACAAAGAGTTCACTTAAACAATCATTCGAATGTCCAATATATTTCCACTTTCATGTTGACTCTAGGACTGTCGTGAGCTACGACCCTTGGACATGTGCCAATTTAATAACTGAAGTCGTGATGTGCTTATTAAGCTACTATTCGCTAACTAGTTGCTCTCAAAAGCTTAAGCTGATGAGAGATGTTAGGCAACTCACTTATATTTCAACACTCTCCCTCACGTGAAATAGGAGTTGGCTACAATTTTCTTTTATTTTTTTAATAAATTGTGTCCGCCAGAATTCGAACTCGAGACCTCTGACTCTGATATCATATTAAGCTACTATGTGCTAATCAGTTGCTCTCAAAAGCTTAAGCTGATGAGAGTTGGTAGGCAATTCACTTAAATTTCAACAATACTCATGCATGAGTGTGAGCTTTATCTGGGCTGGTGGACTTCGAGTGCGTTTGAACCAATCACAGGATTCAACGGAAACACCAACAGAAAAAAATAAACCTTTCGTCTTCTGTTGTCAACCACATGGATTTACAGAATTAAACATGTCAAGCATGAGTTGAATCTATTTTCTGGTGAGTTGAATATGTTAAAACTGTTCAAGAAAGTAGAAAGGTCTGTTACGTTCCATTCAAGTGAGCAGGCATTCCTTTATTTTTTTGAAACAAATTGGCAGGTCCTCTTACTTTTTTTCATTAGGTGCATTCATTTATCCGAAAAGGAAACCAAAAGGAAAAAGAAACTAAACACCTGCCAAGAACTTGGCCGCTAAGCAGAGCAGGGAGAAAGAAAAAAGAGAAACTGGGGAGCAGTGCCTTGAAAATCCTAATTCTGCTTATGTTATAGGTATATAGTCTCCTTATGTTCTTGCTGGTTTTTAGCATCTTCTGTTTTGTCATCACATTCAATTCTAGGATTTGTTTAATTGACGAATCGGCATATTCTCACCAACATTACTATAAAAAGCATTTTCACAGACGTCTCAACTTTTTTTACTCAGGCGGTTCGTAAAAATACACCAGTGCCGTCGAATGATTTAGTAACCACCTGTGATGATCAAATATCGCCGTTGGTTCGCAACTCACAACCGCGGATAAAGATAGAACTTTTCACAGGTGGTGGTTAATTAAGAACCTTCTGTAATTGGTGCATTGGTCACAGGCGGTTTTCAATAAATACCACATGTGATGTTCCCGATGTTTTCAGAAACGGACTTTTCTTAGAGACTGCCTGTGAAGAATCCGCACGCAGAAATTGAAGCGGACGATCACATTTGGCTCTGCTTAATAACCGCCTGTAACATTCATATATGACGTACCCCTGCTTATCCATTTCGGACGGTCAAATAACAGAGCAGGGGCACGTAGAAAACAGAGCAGGGGCTCGCAGAAAACAGAGCAGGGCACTCAACAAAGTCTTTCAAATTCAATATATTACAGCTTCGTTACAATATTAAAAATATATAAAATATCTCTCAAATTCATTAATAAGAAATATTAAGTCTTTGTGCATGACAACTGAAATTTATTTCATATTTTTTTAAAGCATTAACATCTTCTCGCAAACAGGGTTTCAAATCTTTTTTAATGCTCCTTTCTACGTGCTTGATATTTTCTGGATCGGTGAAAAGTTACATCTCTTCATATTCATTATATTCCTCTTCATTATCTTTCATATTCTCAGCCCCAACAATATTTTGCTTTCCAAAAAAACTATGTGCATATTCTTAGTTCTTGGATCCTGTACATAAACTTGTGCAAGACGATCGGCGAGAACCCACATGTCATCTTTATAACTCACTTTGTTCAAGTTTACCACTGTCAGGCTGTTGTTGTCTACTTTCACACCATCAGGATGTTTGACCCATTGGCACTTGAACACGGACATTTGCATTCTTTCATCATAATCGAGTTCCCATATTTGCTCTATGAACTTGAAGTATGTGGTCTTCTGCCCTTATGAATCATAAGCCTCTATACGAATGTCACTATTTTGTGCAACCCTCTTATTTTCTTTTTCCTTAGTGTACAATGTGTACCCATTGATATTATGTGTTTGCCATGATGTCACCAAAAGAGATACGCCAGAAGCTAACTTCTTCATTGTTGCCTCTTCTATAGAGTCTCCGCATGGTATATTTTTGTCCATTAATCATTCAGTGAACCAGCTTTTGTGCTCTCTCATGATCCAGTCCTCTCTGCGGCCTTGGTTTTCTCTGCAAAGCTCAATTTGGTGTTCCTCGATGTACGGCTCAACTATAGCGAGTTGTTGTAGTACACCAAAATGTGCACAATGTATTGATTTGTAATCCTGAACGATAAAAGTTTTCTTACCCTCTCCCACGTAGTCTACCCTCATGTACTGGTATAGGCACACCTATTTGTTTTTCATCTTTGATGTAATCAATGCAACCCTCGATCACTTCCTTAGTTGTGTATCCTTCCATAATTGAAACCCTCAGGGTGAGCATGATTCCGCACATAACCCTTTAATACTCCTAAATAATGCTCCAATGGAAACATATGGTGTAAATATAGTGGCCCCAATGCTTTTATCTGGTCCACGAGATTTATGATTAGGTGTACCTGTATATCAAAAAAGGATAGGTAAAAACACATCTCAAGCTTGCACTTAATCTCAATGATGTACGTTTTTAAATAGTCGAAGTCTTCACTTGCTATCACTTTTTACAATAATGCATTGAAGAAGTAATACAAACGTGTGATGACAACTTTTATATGCTCTGGTTTGATGACCCTTATTGCAATGGAAAGGAACGGTGTCATCATCATGTGACAGCCGCGAGAATTATAGCTGAATAGAGACAAGTCATTCATCGAGACTTGTTTGGTGATATTGAATGAGAAACTTGTGGGCACTCTGATGCCACACAAGCATTTGCAAATTGCTTTTTTCTTATGTCATGTCAAGTTGTAGCTAGCAGAGGAAGGTAGTGCTTCCCGTTGGCCTTTTCTACCGGGTGAAGCTCTTGTCTGATATCAAGATTTACTAGGTCCATACGTGATTTTAATCCGTCCTTTGTTTTCCTCGGTATGTCCAACAAGGTTCCAATGATGATGTCAAGTACATTCTTTGTAACATGTATCAAATCAATACTATGGGCAATTTCTAGGTCCTTCTAGTATGGAAGATACTTGAAAAAAGTCGATTGTTTCCTGAAAGCCATGTCAGTTGTGTCACCTGAAGATGTAGTTTTCTTTACTTTGTTCATTTACATGTGTTGCCCTTACCGAAATCAACCTAAATGTTCTTGACCATTTCGAACACGAGTTTTCTGCTGTAAGGTTTTGGTGCAACATCTTTTACGGTTTTGTTATCAAATTATTCTTTCATCTTCTGGTACTTATGTGTATCTTTCAAGAACCGACGGTGTCCCATGTACACCGTCTTTCTGGATGAAGTGAGGTACAAAAAACCAGTTCCATCCATGCACCTTACACAACATTGCTTCCCTTTCATTTATCCCGATAATGTAAAGAGTCCATGATAATCATGGACGGTAAAGAATATCATTGCTCCTAGCGTGAAATACTCCCGCTTGTACTCATCCCATGTATGCAGTCCTTCATTCCACAACTTCGCCATATCTTCTATTAGAGGATCCAAGAACACATCAATTTCGACGTTGTCGGTGGTTTTGATCCGGCAGATCTCCCGACACTACTAAAGTGTTTATGGAGTTTGAAGTTCGGTGTGACCGCGCGGAGATTCAAGAAGGTAAAATGTAAAATGACACAGGAGACACAAAGATTTACGTGGTTTGGGCCGCCTGAGCGTAATACCCTGCTCCACGGGGTGTGTTGGTGTTGTATTGGATGTATGAACTCAACTCAGGTGACGTGAGTTAAGAGCGCGTGTGAGCCGATCAGTCCAGATCAGATCAGATCAGATCAGATTCTCCTCTATGTATCGCCGGCCTGTCCTTTTATAGTACAAGGACAGGCCGTTACAAGTTGGCCTGGCCCGACATGTGGCCCCGGCGGCTACTAATATTGATACACATTTGATGCACTTAATTACCCTTAATGACCGAGTTACAGGCTTTGACATCGCCGTTACTAGTAATTAGGGTCGTCCGATCGTGTGTCATTAACATAGTATTAATGACACTTAATTGGGTCTTGAAGTCCTTGATTCCCCTTTGAAGATCCGGAGCTGTTGTGGATTCTACCGGAGGTTTGAGGCTAAAGATCCGACGGTTGGACACGTGGCAGCTCCGGAGCATACTTTGGGGAACAGATTGGTCCGGTGCCACCAGACACGTGTCAGTTCTGGAGCTTCCCTCGGTCTGGGGTTAGGTCCGGGGGTGCCTTTATGGTACATAGCCCGGAGCTTCCCCCTTGTGGGCGGTAGCTCCGGTTTGATGGTACACGTGGTGACCCTAGGACTAAACATGTTGGGGAAGCGGGTCCGGTTATGTCTGACATGTGGGCCTCTGAAGGTCTTCAAATCAAGTAGATGACATTTCCTTGAGATCTTTGCAATCTCAAGGAGTATACGGTACCCAGGGTACCGACAGTGGCCCCCTGGGCCCATCTCTGGGGAAGACCCCTTGGGTGAAGTCATTCCGCCGGAGGTGGGTCCATGCTTCGACCTTTGAGCCAAGTCTTCAAAGGTCTTCAAATGTGCCATTGGCGATAGTTTTGGAGTTAAATCCTCGTGCGTGGAATATCCCGGGTGCGGCAAATGAGATCTTTGGCGTGCGGATCTCACGCAATTGAAGGTCGCCGGTTCCCGATACAAAAATCTTATCGGTTCCGCACGCCTTATCAGGCCGCCGCCTTCAGCCTTCCCGCCTTTTATGATGACAACTCTTCACTTGGGTAAGAACCTCGACTTGATCGTCAGGGTGGTCCCGGGTCCTCTTGTCATCGGCAGGGTGAAATTTTTGAATAGTATCTTCGGCTTCCCTGCGGTTTCCATCCAAGCGTTGTGGGGGCTTACTTAAGAAGAAAAGTGTGCACCGTCTGGGGTTCTTTACGCCTCTCATCTGAACTTGCGCTCGAACTCCCAAACTTGTGCTTGCTTTTCCTCCCTTGCCTCGCTGTGCTGCGATGGAGTTGGGTCTTTGCAAGAGCCGCTTGAAGACCGAAAGTGACCTGAAGAAGGTCCAGGCCCTCATGGGGTGGTCCTCGGACTTCTTCAACCACCTGGTCCGCGCCGGAGGAGAGCTCCCATTCGAGAAGGAGCACGCCGGCGAGATGGTGTACTTTTCTGCGTACGCCATGGTGGGGTTGATCCCACCTTTTTCCTCCTTTTTCTTGATGCTGCTAGACTTCTATGGTCTGCAGGTGTATCACCTTGGCCCCCACTCCATTCTTCTAGTGTCTGTCTTCGTCCACTTCTGTGAAATGTGGGTGGGCATCCCCCCATGCATTGAGCTTTTCCGGACCTTCTTCACCGTCCATACCACCGGAAGGGGTGATGAGTACCTTTGCTTCTACTACTTTGTGAAGCGCAAGAAGTGCCCATTCAAGTACCTCCAGTCATTTCCCTCTGGAAAGTGGGACAATTGGAAGAAAGACTGGATAGTCATCCGGGTGGAGGAGCACGAGAAGCTGGAGCTGCCCGAAGGCCTCCCCAACATTGACACTGCAGTCTGGAGTGAAGCTCCGGTGCTGTCAGATGCCTTCGACCCTGCTCTGACCAGGATCCGCCATTGTGTGGAGGGAGTATTAACTCCTCAGGCGGTATTTTGCAATTTCCTGGTCAACAGGTGGGCACCACTGAAGAGGAGAGAAAAACTCGCTTGGTCCCTCAACAGTGTGATGGACGACGACCGGGTCGAGACCGGGATGAAGTCCAACATGGAGGGGTCGACCTTGGAGTTTCATCTCAAGAAGTTCCAGCACGACATTGACGTCGCGGGTGATGACTTGACCCCGCCACCAGCTTTCCTCCCTCTGAACGTGGAAGTACAGTTCAGCAGGGAGCTCCGGCGGACGATGCCGGTGCTTGACGACCTTGGTGTCGTCGAGAGACGATCGACTTCCAGGGTGGTGATCCCTGGGGCTTCTGAAGGTGGCTCTGCCCCTGCCCCAAAGCCAAGGACCGAAGTCGTCAGCAAGGGCAAGGAGCCGGCAGCCAAACCCTCGAGCCGAAAGAGGAAGCTAAAGCATGCCGACGGAAGGTCCGTCAGGCCTGCACCCTCTACAGCAGCTCCTTCTCCCCGGAGGGGGAGGTCTTCTACAACTACGGCGACTGTACCTGCAGCAGTGTCTTCCCGGGGTGCTAGCCCCGGGCATGTGACTCCAGCACCAGGGCCAGCTGAGGTCTCTGGGTCCATAGGTCCTTCCCGGTCGAGGGGGGCCTCGACTAAGGAAATTCCCGCGGCTGCAACAAGTTCCGGGGGGCCTTCCGGAGCTACCACGCTGGCGGCGTCCATGGTCAGTCCAGAACGCCTGGGAAAGAGATTCCGTGCAAGATGGTGAGGAATCCTTTTGAGGTAATTTTTAATCTTTACCTCAGACAGTTGTTTTGTTGTAGTAACTGTTTTTTAATTTTCTTCATGCATCATCTGCAGCGTCCCCAAGAAGAGGAGTGAGGCTCCGCCCTCAGCCACAGCAGCTGAAGCTGTGACAGCAGAGGCTTCTACTCCTATCCCAGTGCCACCCCGAGTGGTGGCTGAAGCCGCGGCAGCTCCGGCGCCAGCTGTCGTGGTCATGGACCTCGACTCATCCCCCGAGACTCCTGTGGTAGCGCCGGACCACGGGAGAGAAGATGCGCCAGCGGCACCTGCACCGGAGGTTGAAGCCCCGGGTCTTGATGCTGATATGTTGGAAGCTTCGGCCACTGAGCCGGAGGAAGCAGTGATTCCGACCCCAGAGTTGGAAATTTTCGAAGCCCCGGCGGTTGAGCCAGAGGTTACTGAAGTCCCGACGAGCGAGTCGGATCTTGAGGAAGTCCCGGCGGTTGAGCCGGCTACCTCCGAAGCTCCGGCCTTAAAGCCGGCTGCCACTGAAGCTTCGGCTACAGAGCCGGTTGCAGTTGAACACCTTCCGGCGCCTAAGCCGGTTGAGGTTGAAGCTCTGGCCTCAGGGCTGGTTGTTGTTGACCTTCCGGCGCCTGAGCCGGTCGTTGCGGAGGCATCAGCACTCGAACCCATGATGGACGAGGCGCCAACACCCGAGCCACCAGTGGAGGAGGAGCCCAGGCCGGAGCCAGAAGTAGGCCCTGCTCCGGAAGTGATGACGGTGGAGGTGCCTGCTGCTGAGCCAGGGTGCCCTGATGAAGTCACTGGCCCCCTGCCTGAGGGGGCAAATGAAGACCTGGCGGCAGGGCCTTCGGAACCACTTCCGGAGGTCGGAACTTCTTCTGCAGGACTCTCCTCGGTGGCGGCTTGAGGCTATCCCAGAGGACGGCCCTAGTGCCGTGGAGGCTCAGGGGACCACTCTTGTGGAGTGGGACCCAATTTTTGTAAGCGAGAACCCGCTGGAACCAGTGGAGGAGACCCCAGCAGGTTCGGACCCTAATCCCCTGTCGTTGTCCATTGACAACGCTTGCTCCAGTTTGTGTTGAGTCCAGCTGGCGTTCTACCACGACAGCAAGGCTCTTGAAGAGGAGCGCCAAACCCTTACGCGGTGGCGTAATCGGCTCTACTTCTAGACCAAGCTGGCACAATCGAGGCTGGCAGACGACAAGGAGTGGATCAAACAGGAGAAGGTCCGCCTGGAATACTGGGGCAAATTATTGGATGATAGGGAGAGCTTGACTCGTGCCCTCGACACTCAATCCTGGGCCATTTATGAGCAGGCCAAGGCAACTAATAGTGCGGCTGATGATCGCCAAGAAAGGCTTGAAGCCATTAACACTAGCCTCATCAAGTGCCGGGGGGCACTTGAGGAGAGGGAGAAGAAGCTCGAAGACGAAGAGCAAAAACGCCTAGAGCTGCGGGATGATGTCTTGAAGAGGGAGGAGGAGCTCGTCGAAAAGGTGGCTCTGGCTGATAAGGGCCTCGAGGAACGCACCAAGAAATTGGAGGAGCATTGCGTTGAGGAGGAGGAGAAGGCCTGGGTGCGAGGGCAGGAACTCTACAAGCAAGAGTGCGCCATTACTGCCAGGGAGAAGAAAGTTAGGGGCCGGGAGAAGGACCTGGTCGACCGTCAGAACAAGATCCACCTCCGGGAGGAGGAGCTCGGAAAACTCGAGAAGCAGATTGCTGAAAAGATTCAGCAAAATGCCAAAGAGGTTGAGTGCCTTGCTCGTGAGAATTCTTAACTGGCGGCGGCCAAAAGATCCTTGGAGGAACTGAAGGGCTTGAGGACTGTGGACTCCCTATAGGTTTGGGAGTTCCTGAGCAAAGCCAACGACACGCTGACACCAATGGGCTTCAGTCCCGTGCGTCCAGATGATCCGGAGCCGGAGCCGGACCTGGCGTTGCAAGCGTTGAGCTCGGCGGGTGGCAAACTCTCCAAGGTGGGTGACGTCATCGCGGACCAGTTGGAGGTTGAGGGGCAGTCCCTGGCGAAGAACGTCGTAGAGTATGTGCTGATGTGCTACCCCAGCCGGGATCCCCAATTTCCTCTGGACCTGGTGCTTGAAGGTCCCGTCAAAGGAGAAGGTGAAGCCACCCGAGCCAACGTGTCAGAGGTTGCTCAGAAGGTTGCCCAGTTCTTCCATAGGGTCTAGGTCCATCTCTGTAGCTCCCACTTGTATTCTCTCTTTTTCTTCCCCAATTTTGTAATCCCTTGTCTCCAGATGAATGAAATCCACAATTTATTAATGAATTTCATTTTTTGTCTTCAACACTTCTGTCTTCACTTGGCCCCCTGGTAGATGTAAACAATTTGATTGTGAACATGTACCAAGAGGATATTGTACTTTGTTGAAGACTCGTTTGCTTCAAACTTGTAGAGTGTAGGTCCGAAGTCTTCGATAGTGAAGGCCCCCTGAGGTTGTTGGAGCTCAGAAGCTCCGGCATTGACTACCATCGGAGCTTAGTAGCTCCGGCAATAGTCCCTATCAACGCGTAGAGCATCGATGGTTAGCCCTCTGGGGTGTCAGAGTTTAGTAGCTCCGGCAGTGACCTTTGCCAACGCGTAGCTTGTCGGCAGCACACTCCGCTTGTGGGGTCTTCTCACCATCTTTTATTCTGCGTCAACGGCTGGCCCCCCTAGCTTTGTTGGTGCTTGGTTGCTCCGGTAATGCTCGTTTTCAATGTTTAACATTGATCGCAAGCCACCTAGGGGGAGTCAGAGCTTTGTTAGCTCCAGCTTTTCTCCATCAACGTGGATTCTTTATTTTTCCTGCACACTGAAGCCATGAAAAATAGTACAATTCGCTCCTTGCCTATAACTTCGTCGTGGCTTACAATTCCCAAGAAAGTTTTAGGTCAAACACAATTTTGAATACAACCGAATGTGTTGCCTTCTTTCATCCAGATCCAATTGTACTTGGACCCGCCTTACTTCGGCCTGCCGGGGTGTAGGTAGAGTGGCGTACTTAGGGTGCTTGACCAGGCTAAGTCGATAGCACACTCCGACCCTAGATTGGCTTGGCGGCATTCAGGCGAGTGGGCCATGAACAACATTTAAATCCAAAAGAATTGACAATACAGCTCGAATTGTACATGAATTGGTCGAACTAAAATTTCTTAAGAATTGCACAACTTTGTTATAGACAAGAAAGAGAAAAATAAAAAATGTTGAGCCTGTACAAAATAAATGCACGTGGAGTCTGTTTCACATGAAGATGTCTTTCATTATAGGTCCGAGGTACAGGGGAAACAAGTACACTCTTAGGGTACGGAACCAAGCTAAGCGTGTTTCATTTCTTGTTTGACCCAGGGTAGCTAGCCACACTTTTAGTTCTGAGACTGTGACAAGTGTTGCATGAACTTTGCGGACCTTCCTGGAAAGGTCCGGCTATTCTCCTGGAGGAACTATCCGACTCTGTACAATGACTCTATAACATACACCTCAAGTTACTACAGACTCACCTCCGTGATATTAAGTGTAGAACTTATGGAGGTGCTCAATATTCCAAGGATTTGGGAGAGGTGTCCCATCCTCGGTAGCCAAGCGAACGCTTCCGGGACGGAATACTTTAATCACTCGAAAGGGTCCCTCCCAGCTGGGGGAGAGTTTGTTTAACCCTTCTCTGGGTTGTATTCTCTGTAGCACCAGATCGCCTTCCTCGAGCTGTCGGTTGTGTACATGTCGCTGATGATTGCGCTGAAGGGATTGGCGGTATCGGGCATTCCGAACAGCTGCTTGGCACCTTCCCTCCTCAAGGAGGTCTAGGTCTTCACGCCGAAGCTGGTCCTGCGTGGCTTCGTCGAAGGTCGAGACCCGGAGTGACCCCAAGGTGATTTCCAGAGGAAGGATTGCTTCAGCTCCGTACACCAGGAAGAAGGGTGTCTCTCCAGTTGACCGGTTTGGAGTTGTCCTGTTGGCCCATAGAGTGGGCAGAAGCTCTTCAATCCAGTTGGCTCCATGTTTTTTCAAGCGCTCATAGGTGCGTGTTTTGAGTCCTTTCAGGATTTTAGCATTTGCTCTCTCAGCCTCGCCATTGCTTGCCGGGTGAGCTATGGAGGCGTAGCAAACTTGAATGTCGAGGTCTTCGCAATATCCTTGAAATGCAGAACTTGTGAATTGGGTCCCGTTATCAGTAATGATTTTGTTTGGGACTCCAAATCTGCATACAATGGACTGCAAAAAGTTGATAGCAGATTGCTTGTTTATTATCACAACTGGAGTTGCTTCTGGCCACTTGGTGAACTTGTCAATGGCGACATACAGGAACTTGTAACCTCCGACGGCTCTTGGGAAAGGTCCCAAGATGTCCATTCCCTACACAGCGAAGGGCCATGTAGGAGGTATCATTTGTAGAGGCTGAGCCGGTGTGTGAATTTGCTTTGCATGAAATTGGCATGCTTCGCATTTCTTCACTAGCTCAGTTGCATCCTGGAGTGTTGTAGGCCAGTAGAAGCTATGCCGGAAGGCTTTACCGACCAGCGTGCGGGAAGATGCGTGGTTCCCACACTCGCCTCCATGGATTTCTGCGAGGAGCTTGCAGCCTTCTTCCCTTGTGATGCACCGCATTAGGACGCCGTTGGCACCGCGCCAGTAGAGATCCCCTTCTACCAACGTGTATATTTTAGCCAATCTGACTATCCGGTCAGCGGATACATCATCGTCAGGAAGGATGTTGTCTTTCAAGTAGCTCCGGGTCTCCGAGATCCACGCATCAGAGCTAACTTGAGCATTTGAGTCTTGCGTGCTGGGTTGCTCGGAGCTTCCGGCGGCACCTACGACCCTTGATGGCTGTCATGGTAACAGGGCCATCGGGACCGTCAGCTTCGGGATGCTGATCTCGCCCCCTTCGCTCAGTTCGGCAGGCTGAGCTGTGGGTTTTGAAAACCTCCGGACAAAAGTTCCGTCAGGAGCTGGAGCTCCGATTGACACTTTTGTCGAGAGTTCATCGGCTTCTGTGTTGTGGACACGCTGGACGTGGTGGAGGTCTAGGACTTCGAAGTCCTTTTGAAGCCTCTGGACTTCAAGGAGGTAAGCAGCTAGCTAGAGATTGTTGCAGGAGCATTCACCCTTCACTTGTTTAATGATGAGCTGTGAATCTCCCTTGAACAGCAGTTGCTTGACACCGTATGACAGTGCCACCTTTAGTCCGTAGATGGGTGCTTCGTACTCCGCCATGTTGTTGGTCGCCTTGAAGTCAAGGTGTACCATGTATTTTACCTTCTCCCCGGTAGGTGCGAGGAGAAGGATTCCAGCTCCGGCCCCCTGCTTTTACATGGAGCCGTAGAAGTAGAGGGTCCAGTGAGGATCGGTGAAGACCAGAGCCTTGTGTTCTGGCTTCTGCTCACTGGGGACCCCAGGGTTTGATGTAGAGGGAGTCCATTCCGTCACAAAATCTGCCAATGCTTGACTCTTGATTGCTTGTCTTGGAATGAATTCGGGATCGAATTCGGCCAATTCCGCTGCCCACTTTGCAATATTCCCAGTTGAATTGGGATTATGCAAGATTGCTCGAAGTGGGTAAGAAGTCACCACTGAAATCTTGTGAGCTTGGAAGTAATGGCGAAGCTTCCTAGAGGCGATAAGAACTGCATAGAGCAACTTATGCACCTCTAGGTATCGAGTCTTGGCGTCATGAAGTACTTCACTGATGAAGTACACTGGGCGCTAGATGGTCCAGACCCTCCTGGAGGGGCCCGGAGCTTCCTCTTCATTAAACCGGATCCTCCCGGAGGGATCCGGACCTTCTTCGGGGACCTCCGGGTCCTTGCTGGAGGGACCCGGAGCTTCTTCAGAAGCGACCTGGACCCTCCCGGAGGAGTCTGGGTCTTCTGAAGTAACTTCTTGTGGATTCAAGTCTGGGAACTGGGACCCAGACTCGCTTTTAGGAACCTCCGGACCCTGCCGGAGGGGTCTAGATTCCTGAGCATGGGATAGTTCTGGTCTCTCCGCAACCAGGACCATACTGACGACTTCGTCAGTTGTTGAAATGTAAAGCAGCAAAGGCTCACCAGGGTTCGGAGCTACCAGAGTTGGTAGGGTGGTGAGGAGCTGTTTTAGCTCCTAGAACGCCTTTTCAGCTTCTTCAAACCATTGGAATGGTCCGGACTTCCTCAATAACTTGAAGAAGGGAAGTTCCCGTTCCGCCAGTCTTGAAATGAACCGGCTGAGGGCTGCTAGACATCCAGTCAGCTTTTGGACATCCTTGATGCGGGCTAGTGGCCACATGTCTTCAATGGCTTTGATCTTCGCCGGATTATCCTCTATGCCCTGGTGATTTACCAGGAAACCAAGAAGTTTTCCAGAGCTAACCCCGAAGACACACTTGTCTGGGTTTATCTTTGTGCGGGTGACCCGCATCTTGTCGAAGACAGCTTGTAAGGTGTCAAGGAGTGACTCCTTGTTCTTGACCTTGACCACGATGTCATCAACGTACACTTCCACTATGTCTCTAATGATTTCTTCAAAAGTTTTGTACATAGCTCGTACAAAGGTTGAAGCTGCATTCTTGAGACCAAATGGCATGGCTGTATAACAGTACAATCCATCTACTATGATGAAAGAGGTATGCTCTTCATCTTCCCTAGACATTCTGATTTGATGATACCCAGAATATGCGTCTAGGAAACACAGTAATTCACACCCAGAGGTGGAATCCACTATCTGATCTATTCTAGGTAGTGGGAATGGATCTTTTGGATACGCCTTATTTAGTGTAGTGTAGTCAATACACACCCGAAGCTTCCCGCTGGCCTTGGGCACAACGACTGGGTTTGCCAGCCATTTTGGATGGAAAACTTCTCGTATGAATCCAGCTTCGAGCAACTTCTTCACTTCTTGTCGAATGAAGTTCTATCGCTCCACGGATTGCTTCCGAGGCTTCTGATGCACGGGTCGGGCATCTGGGTAGATCTTCAGATTGTGCTCAATCACTTCCCTGGGGATCCCAGGCATTTGTGACGGTTGCCAGGCAAACACGTCGACATTAGCCCGGAGGAAAGCGATGAGCGTGAGTTCCTATTTGTCATTCAGTCCCCCCGATATACGGGTGGTCTGAGCGGCATCGGAACCGATTTGGATGACTTTGACGGGAATGTCGGTGTCGCCGCTTGGCTGCACACGAGGTGCAGAAGTCGAGCCTCGTTGACGAATGCTCGGGGGTTTTGGAGCTTGCTCCTGCCTGGAGTCCTCCTCTTGTGCCGTAGTAAGCGCATGAAGTTCTTCCAGAGCGGTTACTCCGGCAGTGCGATCTCCGCGGATCCGGAGAACGCCTACTGGTGTTGGCATCTTTAACACCAGGTAGCCATAATGGGCAGCTGCCATGAATTTGTACAAGGCAGGCCTACCCAAGATGGCGTTGAAAGGTAAGTTGATCTGAGCAACGTCAAAGACCAACATTTCAGTGCGATACTTCTCCCGGGTCCTGAAGGTAATGGGGAGAGTAATAGCACCGAGTGGGGTAATGGCTCCCGGACCTACTCTGGAGAAAGGTCGGGAGGGGTGAAGATCCGAAGGTCGGAGCTGAAGCTTGGTAAAAGCTTTGAAGCTTATGAGGTTCAGCCCCGAACCTCCATCTACCATAACATGGTGGAGCTAAATGTTATTGATGGTAGGAGATACCATCAAAGGTAACTGGCCTGCTACAACCATGCTTCGAGGGCAGTCTGAAGCATCAAAAGTGATAGCTGTGTCCATCCACTTCCGATGAGGCTCCGCCCTGGCTGTAGGAGATACAGCGGCCATGTCCCGACGCATTGTCTTGAGGACGCGGCGGGAGGTGAGGTCCCATGATCCACCAAAAATGGTGTTCATGGTCTTCCGATGCTCGTTGTCAGAGACGTCAGAATCATCGTCGACGGAGGTGTAGACGGCCTTCAGGACCTTTTTAGGATCCTGAAAACCTAACTCCTCTTCAGCCGTAGCTTCGTCAACTTTTTATTTTCCTTCCCTCTGTCGGAAAGGAACTTCTTCCCGACGCTTGTTGTAGCGCTCGGCAAGGTTTTGGACCTCCCGGCAGTCTTCCAAACTGTTGTTGTCCGTCTTATGAATTGGACACCACACCTTGGGTTTGCCACCATCTTCAGAAGACGGTCGAGGTTGCTTCTCGGGGCGTGGCCCCCGGCCACCCGGAGCTGCAGCAGCTGCAGCATTAGATGCGCCGACCGACGGCTTCTTCTTGCCGTTGGTCCTTTTCTTCTTTTTGCCACTCCCGGAGGTAGTGGCTTCTCCTTTGGAGGATTTCTTGCGATCCTCCGGAGATGGTTTGGAGTGCATTTCATGGCCCTCCGCAACTCTGGCACATTTGTCGGCCAAGCTGAAGAGTTCCGTGACACTGGTGATCTCCTAGATCGCCAGTTTCTCCAACATCTTCTTATCACGTACGCCCTGTCTAAATGCCACAATGAGAGAAGCGCTAGAGATAGAAGGGATAGTGTTTCATACCTGAGAGAATCTCTGGATGAATGATCGCAGGGATTCTCCCCCTTTTTGCACGACTGCAAAAAGGTCCAGTTCGGTGCCTGGTCAGGTGTATGAACTCCCGAAGTTGGCAGTGAACTGTCGGCACAACTCCTCCCAACTGTTGATGGAGTTGGGTGGAAGGCTCATAAACCAGGACCGGGCGGTCCCAGTTAAAGCCACTGGAAAATAGTTGGCCATTACGGCCTCATTTCCTCCAGCTGCCAGGATAGCAGTGGAGTAAATCTGAAGAAATTCAACGGGATTAACGGTCCCGTAAAACTTCTCCGGCAGGTGAGGCCGGAATTTCTGTGGCCACCTGACCATACGCAGATGCGTGGCGAGGGCTGAACAACCTCCTCCTACTCCTTCAGGAGCATGAATGTCCTGAGCTTCTCGTCTTTCACGAGCACGCTCGATATGGACTCAGCCGTCTTGTTGACGGTATCGGCGATCAAGCTCCGCCCGGAGGTCATGAGTTGAAAGCCTTGATACCGTGTGAGTGCGTCGCGCCCCGGAGGGCAACGACGTCACTTGCTGCGACGCAGCACGTCTCCTGTTGTTGGAAACGTGCGGACCAAGTCTACCAGACAAGGTCCATCGCTACGACGGGGCCCGTCCTGAAGGAGCAGGACCCTGGTTACTGATGCGGTCGGCTGCTGCTGCAACCAAGTGTTCCACATTGGCCCTCCACTGCTCCATTGCATCCTGGGATGCATCCGGAGGTGGTGGGCGCTGAAGGAGAGCACGTGCTGCATGGGGCGCGTGTTCCGGGTTGTCATGATTCACCGACGCGGTGATTGACGCCGTTGCACCATCGCGCTGCCCAGCTTGATTTGCTGGTGGAGGCGGCGGTGGTGGAAGTGTGACTCCTGCTGGAACTGAGGTTCCTGCTGGTGGCTGCATATTGGAGGGATTGCCCCCAGAAGCTTGAACAGCGGGATGACCATTGGATGATTCAGCAGCTGAGTTCACCATTCTTGAAATCTCAGGCGCCCCCTACCTGGCGCGCCAACTGTCGGTGGTTTTGATCCGGCAGATCTCCCGACACTACTAAAGTGTTTACGGAGTTTGAAGTTCGGTGTGGGCACGCAGAGATTCAAGAAGGTGAAATGTAAAATGACACAGGAGACACAAAGATTTACATGGTTCGGGCCGCCTTAGCGTAATAACCTACTCCACGGGGTGTGTTGGTGTTGTATTGGATGTATGAACTCAACTCAGGTGACGTGAGTTGAGAGCGCGTGTGAGCCGATCAGTCCAGATCAGATCGGATCACATCAGATTCTCCTCTATGTATCGTCGGCCTATCCTTTTATAGTACAAGGACGGGCCGTTACAAGTTGGCCTGGTCTGACATGTGGCCCCGATGGCTACTAATATTGATACACATTTGATGCGCTTATTTATCCTTAATTACCGAGTTACGGGCTTTGACAGCGTTGTTACTGGTAATTAGGGTCGTCCGATCATGTATCATTAACATAGTATTAATGACACTTAATCGGGTCTTGAAGTCCTTGATTCCCCTTTGAAGATTCGGAGCCGTTGTGGATTCTACCGGAGGTTTGAGGCTAAAGATCCGACGGTTGGACACGTGGCAGCTCCGGAGCATACTGTGGGGAACAGATTGGTCCGGTGCCACCAGATACGTGTCAGTTCTGGAGCTTCCCTCGGTCTGGGGTTAGGTCCGGGGGTTCCGTTATGGTACATAGCCCGGAGCTTCCCCCTTGTGGGTGGTAGCTCCGGTTTGATGGTACACGTGGCGACCCTAGGACTAACCATGTTGGAGAAGCGGGTCCGGTTATGTCTGACATGTGGGCCTCCGAAGGTCTTCAAATCAAGTAGATGACATTTCCTTGAGATCTTTGCAATCTCAAGGGGTATACGGTACCCAGGGTACCGACAGACGCCAGCATGTTCCAGAACTTGGATAAGAATAGATAACAAATTATATTTCCTTTTATGACACAACTAGGTCGGTAGGTTGTACATTGTTAAAACTACGGGTCAGGTGTTGTGTATGCTCCTTTTTTCACCAAATGAATTCATTCCGTCTGTACACAATGCAAGTCTCACATTTCTAATTTCCTTTGCAAAATCTGTATATTGAATATCAAAATTTTTCCATTGTGTTGCGTCACCAAGGTGTCAAATTTGCTTACCATTCATCTTGTCCTGCTCGGAATGCCAACGCATAAGTTCAGCCTCCTTGTGGTTTGAGAACAAATGCTTCAAGCGATCAATTACTAGAAGGTACCACATCACCAACGCAGGAATATTTCTCTTATTCTTCCCGTTTGCATCGTCGGAAGTATTGTCATTGTCAAATTCAAGGCCAATCAAATTATTCTTATTATTCAGGGTCTTACTCATGTTGGTAACATACGGGTGATTATAGTCCTTGTATTTACTGACACCGCATATGGGGCATCTAGTTGCGAGCTCATGCTCTTTACAATACAAAATACAATGGTTCACACAAACGTGTACTTTTGTCACACCTAGTGACATCAGGCAAATAAGTTTCTTCGCTTTATAAGTGCTTCTAGGCAGCTTATTGGGATCTGGAAGAATTTTTGCCAAAAGATTCAAAAGATCAGAGAAACTACAATCGAACCATCCGTGTGTGGGCTTTCAACTTTAGTAGTTCTAGGACTGCACGCAATGTAGTAAACTCTTTATCACAACCCTTTGATTCATCATATAAAAGCTCCATCGCCGCATTCTGCAATGTCTTCATTTTAATTTAACCTTTAGTTGCTCCCATAGAAATTTATAATTGTGGTTTGATATGACGCAACATATCCTCACAATCAAACTCATCATCATCGTCGTCATCATCATCCTGACTGTCACTACCATCATCGATATGAGCATTATGGCCAACAGAACCTCTCTCATCAACTTTATCCACTTCATGTGTATCTAACTCACCATGCCCCGTTCATATTGTATAGTTTTTTTTTGAAACCTCTTTTTACCAAATGAGATTGGATTACTATAGTATCTATCCAAGCAATCTTATTTTCGCAGTCGATACATGGACATAATATGTTATCTATCTTTTGCAGCTTTGCATGTCTCTTGGACGCTTAAATAAAATTTGCAACATTTTGAATGTACATAGGATCAGTCTTGGTGTGTTGTGCATCCACGCTCAGCGGTCGATCTTCATTGTCAAACTATAAAAATAAAAATAAGATGTTATTTTAATTTTCATTGAATAACGCTAGATAAAAAACATTGATTTTTTCTTTACATTTTTCCCTTCCGTCTACTGTATGTACAAGCGACATCAGTAATTGACGTTTCAGACAACCAAATGAACTAAAAATGAACTATTGAGTGTTGTCTCAACAAAAGTTTTAGCTGTCCTAATGACAACTACTCCGTATTAAGAAATGGAGGGAGTAGGTAGATACAAGGGAAAAGGGAGGCGTACAGTGACGGGGATCGATGATGAGGGCAAGGGCGAAGACGGCGAGGAAGATGACGCTTGGCGGCGAGGGCTGTATAGCGATGTGGCTAGGCCGCGCAGGCGAGGAAGACAGTGGCGGCGGTGAGGGACAAATGAAAATTTTGAAAGCCTGACAGCATCGATTTGAAATCTACCAGGTTAGGTTTTTGTAGTGCCCGAGGGGCGCCTTATATAGTCGTCAATGTTCACTGACGGCTTTTAAGTGAACCACCGCCTGAGATAATATCTGGCGGCTTTTAAGTGAACCACCACATGGGATAATGTCGCTTTGCAGGGCCCACAAGTTAGTAACAAAAGGGGAAATAGTTTGGTGTGGATGGTCCTGAATGCCAGTTTAACTTTCGTTTAATTGACAACAAGACCGTCCACACCGAACTTGGCTCTCTCCTTCTAAGTTTAATTAAATTCTATTTTCTTTGGTTCCTTTAATTTGTTTTTTCCTTCTCATTTTTGATCTCTGCTAGCTCAAGCCCAAACTTTGTCCAAAAATACCCCCAACTTTGCATGTAGGCAAAATAAAATGTGTAGAACCCAATTATAAACTCAAATTTGAGAATTGACAAACTTTAAATTAGATTCAAATTTGAATTAGAATTCAAATGCATTTCAATGATTTCATTTAATTGAATAGAAAATGTGCTCTAAAATTTATGAAATTTGAAACAGTGCACTGTTTGAATTTATGAGTAACTCAAAGGCGAAGTCAAATTTGAGATTTGACTTGCTTTGAACAGGAGCTAAGTTTGAAATATTGGCTCTTTCCTTCTAAGTTTAATTAAATTCCATTTTTTGGTTCCTTTAATTTGTTTTTTTCTTCTCATTTTTGATATCTACTAGTTCAAGCACAAACTTTGTCCAAAAATACCCCAACTTTGTATGTAGGCAAAATAAAATGTATAAAACCCAATTATAAACTCAAATTTGAGAATTGACAAACTTTGAATTAGATTCAAATTTATATTTGAATTCAAATGTATTTCAATGATTTCATTTAATTGAATAGCAAATGTGCTCTAAACTTTATGAAATTTGAAACAAGGGCACTGTTTTAATTTGCTAAAAATGATGTGCCACCTCAGTTGTTTAATTTGCTAAAAATGATGCACCAATTGGAACTTGAACTCACAGCCTCATGTAACAGACTCAAACACACTACCAGCTGAGCTAGACAAGTTATTTCACTTTGTTGCGAGAGCAAACGAGATAAAACTAAATATAGTCATCAATTTTCACAGGCGGCTTTTAAGTGAACCACCGCCGGAGATAATGTCTCTCCTCAGGCGGCTGTTGAGTTAACCACCGGTTGGGATAATAGGCGCCTATATAAAGCTGATTTGTGTCCTCGCAAATACCTAACTCGGGAGATTTCACTTAGACGCCCTCAGGCTGCCAAAATTTCCATTTGCCACCAAAGCCCTCGCCGCCAAGCACCGCCGCCAAAGCCCACGCCACCAAGCGCCGATGGAGGACCTCGCCGCCAAGCGCTGGCGCCTCTCCCACACTGTCGAGTCACCCTCGTTGCTGTTCCCCATCGCCATCGTCGTCTCCGTCTCTATACACCTCCCTCATCCCTTCTCTTTGCCCCTTCGGCACCGTCTCCACCACACCCCCGCGCCTTCATCCTCCTCGTGTTGCCTCCCTCTCTCCTCCTCGTGTCGCCTCCCTCCCCCCTCTCCCTCTCCCTTCCTCTTCCCCGCGCCACCTCCCATCCTCCTTCCTCCCTGTGCTGCCTCCCTTCCTCCCTTCTCCCCGCACCGCCTCCCTTCTCCCCGCACCGCCTCCCTCCTCCTCGCACCGCCTCCCTCCCTCCCTCCTCCCCGCGCGCTGCCATTCAGTCAATGTAGATAACAGAAGAAGAATGGAATGAATGCTTTCATTGTTAAGATTTTGTCTTTCTATTTTCCTACCTAATCCACTGCATTTAGTTTGTTTGGATGCTAATTACCGTATTTCACAGTATTCAGCATTTTTTGAGTTATATGTTTCTGCATTTGAGTGCATTTAGTTTGTTTGGATGCTAAGTACTGTATTTATCATTCAGCTTTTTTTGAGTTATATCTTTATGCATTTGAGCCTGCGTAAGATGATGACACTGTTAGATCATATATTCGTGTACTTTATGTAAGTGGGATGACACATTTTTGGTCTTATTAGTACTAACATGGAAAGCCCTAAAGACCGTCCCGCAAGGCGATGGTGCTGGTAAAAACAATGAAGTCACGAATATTGAGTTTAGTGACTCTTGGAGTTCAGTCTCGTATCACAGTCCATCGTTGGATTCTTTTGCACATATTAGAAAAACTAAAAAACCTTTAGAGGATCTTGACCCAGAATATGATCCCATCGTGAGGTATGGATAACGAATCTTAACTCAGCAATTTAAGTTAATGTTGGTTGTCAAGTATATGAAGTCTTTTAATTCTTTTCTACCTATCTTAATCACGAAGAGAACGAAGTGACTTTGGCTCCGAAAATCGCAAAAGGTTCTACAATGGTTGAATCCACGGGTTCACTAAAGCGAAAACGAGGGCAACGAGGTCCTAATAAGGGTCCACTCAACTGCATGATATATATAACTCGTGCAGTGCAGGTGGGCTCTCCCAAGAACCACTTGATTCTGTTACAAAGTACCAAAATGCATGTGGTTGTCTTGTTAGAGAGCTCGTACCGATCACAACAGAGAATTGGAAAAAATTCCGTGAGGCAGGCAAGAATGAGTTGTGGAGAAGTTGAAGAAATTGTTCAGGTTCCCAAAAGGCACAGAAGAAGCTATAAAGAAAGCAACATTGATCTCTTGCGACCAAAAGTTTCGTGGCTAAAAGAGTGAAATAAATGCTTATGTTAAGGACAATAAGGCCCCTAACCCAATGAAGATGGGAAAAATCACGCAAGCTCAGTAGCAAGTATTTATTCATCAAAGACCACACCTGAGGCTAAAGTCCTAAGTCAATCTAGGCCCGAGCTTGCGAAAAAGAACATATACTATCATTGCTTGGGGTCTATCGGACATGCCCCTCTTTTGATTCAACCATCTCTTTCTCAACTCAGCAACTTGAAGTATTAATATTATATTTAGGATACCAAGAAATCACATTTCATCGGTTCCGGGGGAAGACCAAAGATCTTGCACGACCGAACCGCCAGGAAAAGTCAAAAGAGAATGAAGTCTCATTAATCTCCTCATGCTCGTTCCAAGTTCGAAGTACCGTTTGGCCAAAGAAAAACCCGCTTCCTGGCAAGATTACCTATTTATATAGATGGATATAGGATCTATGGGATTATTACTTAGAAGTCTCAAAGTTGAGAAATGGAATAAAATATTAGAGGAAACTGTCAACCCGGGCAATCCTAACTCGCTCGAAGGCTGCGATGAGCGAACTAAGCGGTGGGTGTTAGCTCGGTCAGGTTTGACCCACGAGGGCAATCTTGCAAAGCCTGACTCTGTGAACCAAGTAGAGCAGAGAATGAAAGAAGTAATTTAAAATCAATAGAAGGGTCTCTTCAAGCCGACGAGGAGGAATGCCCAACTTACTGCTATCCTAGGCAATCGTGAAAATAGTGGACAGGTTCGAGCAATCTCTTCTCAGATGTTCTGGAGAGAGGGTTTCTCGAAGGATAAAGAGTTATATAGAAGATGTGACAAGTTCAAGAAGACATTTGAAGATACAATTGATAAAAATGTCAAGTCGTCTCTTAAAGAAATATTGGATCAACTTAGAGAATTGGGGCAATTATCGTCTGAGAATAAAGCATTGGTTCCCGTAGCAAATGAGCAATTGTTATATCCAACTGCCTATCCTAGCAGCGTAGGTTTTGTGCCAGGGTCAGGTTCAAGCATTAAGTGCCCTATCTATGATATCGTTAAAGACCCATCTTGTCGTCTTATTGTGCCAATCGGCAGAGCAAGGAACAATACAAAACAGGTTGCCACTGCTATGGCAAAACCGAATCGTTATTCAATGGCAAATCACTTCCATTGTATTATGATGTGGTGCAAGTTCTTTAGATCATTGACAATGATTATGAAGATTATGAACTAGACCACATCACTCCTGAGGGGATCACGACTCTCGGGCAGGCTGTCAACCAGTTAATCCTTTGGCACCGATGCGACATCGTGTTGGACGATGAGCTGATTTCTAGCCCCATCGCAGCTCAAAAGACCGCAACCCCGTCTTCTTCAATGAAAGTTTTGAACAATCCACTCCCGCTATGTCCTAGCAAGGATGGTAGTAAAGGTAACCAAGAGGAAACAGTTGAACAACAACTTGTATCTGTACGAGAGCAAGTTGATAGTAAAGAGCAACAACCAGTTGAACAACAGCAGTATGAGAGCAAGCTGGCAGTAAAGAGCAACCATTTGAACAACAGGTTAGTGTACAACTTCCAATGACTACTCCTTCATCAGTGGATAGTAAAGAGCAACCAGTTGACAACATATTCAACAATAGGCCAATCTCCAACTTCCATAGATCGTCGGTTCTTGTGAAAGTTAGCTCATACGAAACAATGGAACCTTCTGAAGAAGTTACAAAAATTTTGGAAACAATGAAGCAAATGAATACAAAATCCCATGCATCTCGTGCTTCATATGTGCCAGCATTAGAAGATACTGAGGAGTGGGAAGAAAATGGTGTGAAATATACTCGAAAGACGGCTTTACTTAAACCAGAAGTTCCGATATACAAGATTGAGGATGTTCCTCCTAACTTCATAATGGGAAGCCGTTGATGACATCGGGAGATTTGAGCAAACAACATTTCACACTCAGGAGAATGCATAAGTGGTACATCATTGTCAGCACTAAATATCATCTTGAATCTTTCTCATTTCGTATGCTGAAAGAAGCATTCTATAGCGATGGAGACCTTAAACGAAACTTTTTCTTTGAAGATTTGTGGAGCCTTTTCTACCGAGAGAAGCTCGAAATCAACCAGTTACTTATCTGGTGCTTGTAAATATCTCTAATATTTCGTACTTGCTTTTCCCACTACACGCATGCATGTCATGAGATTATAACGATTTCAGACTTATTCTTTGACAGGATGCAATACATGGATAATGAAAAACTGAAGTCCAAGACGGGTAACCTTGACCCTACAATAATTGCAAAGTCGAATTTTGACTTTCAAGTGAAACGGGACTCAAAACAGTACAGACAAATATCACAAAAAGAATTTGAAAAAACAATAGCAGGCCAAAACAAGGCTAAAAAGACAAAGGTGGCAGCCTACATAGCAAACGCCATGTTTAACTTTGTCAAGGATGGCAAGGACCTCATAAAGGCTCTGTACCATTTCAAGTAAGCTCGACAGATGGTATTGAAATAGCAATTTGGTGCTAATTGTTAACTTAACATGTTTGTTTGTAAGTGTGCAATGATCACTACATAATGATCTTCATCAAGTCAACGCAGAGTTTGGTAACGGTCTTGGACTCAGCTAATTTCTCATCAAATACTTACAGAGATTTCCTTAGCCTTTTGAAAAAACACGGGTATTTGATACTTCTAATATACATGCGTATATAGGTTGGCAATTCTTATATGACACTCCTTGTGTGACAACGCTTGGCGGTTTTACTGGAAAGAATTTGGCGATGAGCGACCGCTTAATAAGGATGCATTAAAAATATCAACAGACTTTCTTTGTTCCGAGCAGCCTCTTGGAAGTGTCTTATGCGAGTATTATGTATGCAAGCATTTTCAGACCGCTTGCAAATATAGAGTGAATTGTGAGGATGTAAGTTATCCTTAATATCGATATTATTTTTATACTTTTGAGATACATTTTCATTGTCACTAGCCTATTTTAATACTTATATTCGGTTTTCATTGTCAGCAACACATTCTAAACTTTATTATGTGTTTCATTGCAGCACAAGAGTTGGATCCAAGAATGGCCGGTTACTAAAAATAGTTCTGGTAGTGGAGTCTATAGGATTGCGAGTGAACTGTGTTTATTCATATGGTGCGTAGTTTTTCACCGAAAAGGGTTGTTCTTCACAACACAGGTGTACTTGTTGATGTGCCAGAACTTTGCGGGTATGAAAAACAAAACAGTATTTAGTGATGAACACATGTAAACTATGAATATAGATGTACTTGTATTGTACAGTATGAATTGAGATGTATATGAGATGACTTATATTTTTTTATGCGTATCAATGTTGCTTGTTAAAATATATTGTTCGTACTGTGTGTGAATGTGTATTTGAATTTGAGCTAGAAATAATAAATCACATGACGCAGTACTGGAAAGGCTATATTTTTTCACAAACAGATCCTCGTAGCTGACAAACTTTCAGTGTTAAGAAATTCTCATAGAGGGATCCTCGTAGGTGAAGAACCGTTTGTGATAATTAATCTTCACAAGCGGATCCTCATATGTAAAAAACTACTTGGGAAAATTGTGTTACCACGGGCGGTACTCTGACGGCACGAACCGGCTGTGATAATTAATCTTCACAGTCGGATGCCTGAAGGTAAAGAACCGCCTGCGAAAATTGTTTTATCACAGGTGGTCAACTGACGATAAGTACCACCTGTGATAATTAGTCTTCACAGACGGATGTTTCAATGTAATGACCGTCTGTGATAAAGATGTTCACATGCGTTTTGTTTTTCCGCTTGTGAATATAGACTATTTTTTAGTCTCTTCGTTTTAGGCAGTTTTAAAATCCGTTTGTGATAATATGTTTAGAGCTGTCTGCGATGAGGCTTTTTGTAGTAGTGCAAATTAACATCGCACACCAGAAATATCTGTATCTACATAAGAGATCTATATATACAGTAATCAAACACCAGCAAGTTACTGAATGTTATTCAGGAATAGGTGCACCAAGATGGTCTTGCAGAAACACTGGTGCAATTTTTTAGTGAATGGAAGGGATGTGGATGGTTCAATAGTGAGCACCTTTACGGTGGGTTCCATGAATGTGGGCCATCCATCTTTTCTGATCTAACGGTTTAGATGCAATTATACTACAACTCTCTTTAGTATGAATTGATTAAGATCAAATGAAATAATTGTTGTTGCCGTTTGGTTTCGCTTTTCTGAGAATTGATCATCTGATAAGCAAGATTTTCTAATGAGCCACGATCTGGATAATCTGCTGGCTGAAAAGTCTGAGGTGTTTGACAATTCTGATTTTTTTTAATAGATCAATCATGTCCCGTCTATAAAATGACCTTTTATAACCCTGTGAATAATGACAACTTTTTAATTGTTTTTATGCCTTATCCATAGTATTTAATATTGTTAACATATATTTTGGTATGTAATTATATGTTTTGGTATTTATCACTTACACCATACTAAGGGTTGTAACTACAATTCCAACATAGTTATGCTGATCATTGATCCACTGCCATGTCCTCATCAGCTCGCTACATGAAGGAACCCATCATCATCACTTGCTACATGAAGGACATGGCGTTCAAGCTGTACAGCAAGTGCTCAGCTGCTCCGACATGCGTGCCAACGCTAGCTTCTCCGCCGAGGAATACTTCCCCAACACCGTTGACCGCTTCACCGAAGCCGTCTCCCGTGATGAGCAGGTGTTCCGAGACCTCGATGCTGTCTTTGATGTGGTCATCGAGCAGCACCTCTACCCGTCGCGCGCCACGCCGGGATCAGGATGGGAGTTGAGAGGCGGTGGCATGAGGGAGAAGACACGTGAGAGGAACCGGTCGATGTTATAGGAGGAAAATGTGACTGACGGTGGGCACAGGCGCGAGCGTAGAGATTGGAAGGGAGTTGGAAGGCGGCGGAGTGAGGAAAGGTTAAACCGGTTCAAGGTCGAGGGTACTGTCAATGTTTGAGATCATCATATGGGGAGTTTACAGAGCGGCCACTTGAGATTCAGTGAGGGGCGCGCAGCCTTGGCGAACACAGATACAGATGAAGATGGACGCGATTGCATCCAGGTTCGGGCTGTTCGGAGGCTAATAGCCATATGTCCCGCTGGTCTAGATTGATTCACTCAGAGTAAAATGCAAGGTTACAAGTGATCTCTCTACCTGTCCTCGTCCTTCTCCTTTTTTCCTTTTTTCCTTTTTTTTCCTCGGGGCTTCCCCTTTATAAAATAGGGGCATTCACACAGGTCGCGTGCTTGGGAGATCTTCTCTGCTTGGAGAAGACATCCGTTGTCTTGCCTGCTGGCTCTATTTCCCGTAATCAGATACAACCGTCCCTCCCCTCCTCGAGGAGTGGTCTTCGAATCTTGCTTTGGACACCATAGCAGGTCGGATGGGATTATGTACTTCGGGTACCGAAGAATACGGGCCAACAACGGTATTCCACTGCAATACGACACGTGCCTTATCCGACTACTGGCCCAAGGCAGGATGCGACTCCCAAACCCAGACCGCCGAGGTTGGGATGGGAACCCGCACAAGCCCGAGCTCGGGAGATTGAAGTAGGCAGCGACATTCAATGGAAGCGCGTTGGCCAAAGCAGGTGCCCTCATTACCCAAAGGATTGCCGCACTCAAGCTAATCCTGACACAAACCACAGTCCCTGTTGATGCGTTCCTTGTCCCGTCCCGTTTTACACAGTGGCAGGTAAGCACCATAGTACGGCACTGACTGTTGACAAGACCGGAGCGAGTGCGACACCAACTTCCATGACCTGAGCTCGGCCCAGACAAACTCAAAAACCCCTTGGAGAGATAAGGAACATTGTACACCCTGCCTCGTTTATGAGGGAACCAGGGTAGATAGATCGATTGAACAAGATGATTAGAAAGGGCACGCTCAAGCCGGCTATAAAAGGGCCCTGATGTTTCTTCCTCAGATAGGCAATGAGAACTCTGTAAAGAACAAACACTTAGTAACACTTACAACCATACATCCTGAGCTAACAAAAGCAAGGAAACGACTGAAACCGGATGTAGAGTATTTTGTCTGAACCAGTATAAACTTCTCTGTGTCTTTCTAGCTAGGCCATCGAGAACGATCGCGCGACTACACAATACTAGTCGGTATCCAAAACACAAACAGTTGGTATGCACGGTAGGAGATCTGCCACACATTTCTTCTTGATTTTTATGGCTTCATCATGCTCAGCTTTTGCGCCCGGAGAGAAGATCAGTTTCGTTGACTTCAAGTTCACCAATGTCAACAATGGCGGGCTCAAGGCCGACCCCATCTTTACCCGACACCAAGCCCTGCGCTTCGGGAGTCTGTACTTCTTCGCCAGCAACACTAGCACCCTCCGGATGATAAGTCGCAAGCCTATCGACAAGCCCTCGACGAGTATGATGGCTGATGATGACAACATTGACGCTACGAATGGTGTCCTTGGAGCAACCCTCATGGGGATAGTCGACTACGTGTCACTGTCTCTCCGCCACATACCGGAGGACGTTGTAAGTTGGGACTTCAGCTTCGAAGATGACCCCAACAGAAGCGAGCATCCCTCTCGGATACACTACTCCCTACGAGGTTAGTGACCTATTTTGAAGGATGACCTCTGTAGGGACGAGCACAGACAGAAAGCTTGCGGCCAGTGAAACTTGTCTCTCGATGGCCTTGAGCTCCTCCTCCAAACGGCCATCCGTGAAGCATTCTCCAATGTCCTAGAGGTCGATGCCATTGTAGTGGGAGACTACGACGGCCAAGACGATGCTAGCCTCGAGTCGAGCCCCGATAGTCGATGTAGCCTCCAGCCGACCAGCAACCAACTGATGCGAAATCTCCTCAACCGGCGTCAAGGGAGCTCACGCCTAAGATGCTCCCCAGCATCAAGCGACAGATGGAGTCCCTAGTGGTGTGGAGCCCGTCGTGCTCTTTGACAGCGACTTTGACCCCCTGTCGAGCCTTTCTCAGCCCGGGGAAGCAAGGAGGCTCCACTTGGAGTTTTCCCGGCTTCTAGTTCCCCTAGGACCAGGTCACGCACCTCGATGACCACAACCCGAGTCTCCACTGACTCCTCCTGCATTGCGAAGAGACGGTCGAGGATCTTCTCAAGGCGGGTGGTGAGCTGGGTGACCCCACGGTGGGGTTCGAGCACCGAATTGTAGACCAGGTTCCCGACCGTTCGCAATCGGTCGAGCTCGTCCTTGAGGACATGGGCCCAGTCGCCAACCACCAGCAGGCGGCCCTGTAGCTCAATGACTTTTGTTACGGCCTGAGCTGCCACGTACCCGGCTGCCCACACCACCTCGATAGCGACCGCTGCCTTCCTTAGTGTCCAAACCGCCTACTCCGATCAACCTCCACCTCGGCACAGGCTGCCGCGAGCTCCGCAAACGCTTCCCCCCCTTGTTGCCTTGACCACTGCCGCCATTCCCTACGTCGCATTGGTTGCCTCCTCCCAGAATAAAGTACCATCGACATGGGCCTACGCGAGCTTCTTGCGTGCCCCCGCCAGCTCGTACTTCTGAAGCCCTTGGCGACTCAGACTATCGTGGAGGAGCACCGACTGCTCGATGGGACTCAAATCCTCTGCAGTAACTGCAGTGCAGTTACTGCAGCTGACAGGTGGGCCCCATGCTGGATGGCCTCACCAGTCAGCTGCAGTAACTGCACTGCAGTTACTGTAGGGGATTTGGTTCCTGCTCGATGACCCGCTGCATCAACCGTCCCTCTTCTCCTCAAGGAGGGGTCTTTGAATCTTGTCTTGGATACCACAATGGGTCCCTCGGCTAGTCCCATTGCCCAGGCGCGCCACCTGACATGGGTGCAGGTCATCATGCCGTTTGGACCATGTCCTGGGAGGCTATGCCTCGTTCAGTCTCGTCGTAAGTCACCTCGGCAACGCCTCCTGGTACGATGCCTTTAATCAACATATCACCGCTCTCCCACCAATGAATAGTATGGAAGAGCGAATGGATTTACTAAATGGACAAAAAGAGAACCCTTTTTCGCATTTCACTGACAGGTACGATGGAAATCGCAAATCGATTACTGGAAACTCGAGTCCCGGGCTGCATTTTGAGGAAGCAAGGTTCGAGTTATTTTTTTTATTTTTAGAAAAGCGGCTTAGAAAATAAGTGAGATTTAAGTAATGTGTTTGAGTGAGATTTTTACTTATTCTCATTGAAAAGATAATTATAAGTGAAAACAAACATGCCTGTTGTTTCTCAAATTTTCCTGCATCCAATCATTTCTAATGTCTTCTCTTCACATCCATTTTGGCGGTGGATCGGTGAGATCAATGGGAGGCGGCGGTGGCAAGGAAGACAGGCCGTACACGGCCAAACCCTTGACACTCCGCTGCCTTTATCAGTCAGCACCATAGAATCGGCGGGACCTTCGAAAGTCGTTCTTGGCGAAACCCAAGGCCAACCCCCCACCACCATCCATTTGACGGAAACCTAGCACCAGGGTTGAAAAATGATTAGCACTAATAAGCTCTATTTGACAAGCTAAAAACTGATACTTAGACCATGTTTGGAACCCCTAAAGCTAATATTTAGCTGCTAAAAAATAGCTCTAGAGGTTCCAAACGCCTGAGCTAATAGAGCAGCTAATTATTAGCTATACTCCCAGCTAACTATTATCTTATTAGCTGCTCCAACCCAGCTAATCCCAACTAATTGTGGGCTCATGTCTATTTTACCCTACTCTATCTCAGTTGTGTCTCTCCTTCTGTACTTCTTCACCGATCCGCGCTGAAGGCTCTCCGCCGCCCCATCAATTCTCGTGCCCCCGCCCGCTCTGCTTGCCGGCCCGCCGCTGGGTTGGCGCCACGAGGGGCCGCCCGTAGGCAAGAAGGCTCCGATCCCCATCTTTGCCGCGCGCGCGAGCTCGTCTGCTCCTCCCGACGCGGCACGAGCCAGGCGCGTCCGCGCGTCTGCTTGACCAGGCCTGACGCGAGCCGCGCCTGATCTCCGTCGAAGGTTCTCCGCTCGACCTAGCACTGCGCCTGCTCCTACCCGTCGCCCTGTGCCTCGTGCTCGACTCAGCGGTACACCTCCCTCCTCACGCATCTCTCTGCTGTTCTTCCGGTCCGATTACCGGATGGAATTCCGTGTCGATCAATCGTCCGAGCTGAATTGGTGGGCTCTGCTTGGTCCCATCGGTGCGCAGGTGTTACTTAGGTCGGCAGCAAGGCTTCGAGAAGGTTCTGGATCAAGAAGGACACATTCCTGAAGGACGGGGTGTGCACTACTTTCGCATCGTTCCTGAGGTGAGATATCTGGAGCAGCAGTTTGGTCAGAAAACAGCTCGCCGGGGATAGCGACGAGGACAAGTGTCTGGGACCAAGAGGACAGAAAGTTGGAGTCGCCCAGGCACCATCGGGCCAAAAGCAGCTTGTCCTGCCACGTGAAAATATCTCGTCCTTGCACCGTTTGAGGAGCAAGGTCAAGCGATCCTTCTGCCGTTCCTTATAAGAATCTGATGAGGTTAATATAGGGGCACCACAGTCAATTAGTGTTTAAGAATATAATTAGCTCTAGTGGTTCCAAACAACCTCCAACTAATAATTACGGTCAGCTGTCTCGAGAAGCCGCTAAGGCAACCCCCATAATAGTTTTCGGAGTGTTTTTCCGGCAATTCTCTCAATACTACCATTGGTAGCTCAAGGAGTTGTAGTTCAGTATTGGGTGCGCAGAGATTCCAAAGAATATGGCGAATGGACACAATGATTTACGTGGTTCGGGCCGCCTGAGCGTAATACCCTACTCCACGGGGTGTGTAGCTGTTGTATTGAGCGTCTTCGAGTGTCAGAGTGTGTGAGAGTTCCCCTGTGTATCGTCGACCAGTCCTTTTATAGTTCAAGGACTAGTCATTACACAGTAAACCTGGCCCGACATGTGGCCCTGGTGGTTACTAATGTTTAACACACAATTAATGAGCTTAATTACCCTTAATAGAGTGGTAAGGGGCCTAGACAATGCCGTTACTGGTATTAAGGGCCCTCCGATCATGTGTCATTAAGACAGTATTAATGACACTTAACCGGGTCTTGAAGTCTTTGATTACCCCTTGAAGGTCCGAGCCATTGGGGGTCCTCCAGTCGGCTTGTTGAAGTTGAAGGTCCGATGGTTGGACACGTGGCAGCTTTGGAGTTTACCGTATGGAACGGGTAGGTCCGGTGTTGTTGTACACATGTCAGGACTGGAGCTTCCCTCTGTCGGGGGTTAGGTCCGGAGGTGTCGCACATGTATCTGGCCCGAAGCTTTCCCATGTGTGGGATTTAACTCCGGTTATAGGATACACGTGGCGGTACTGGAGCTAACCATAGATGGGAGGCATGTCCAGTCCCGTATGATGTGTGGGACCTTCGCAGGTCTTCAACTCGGACAGGTAAAGTCCCTTTGGTCTTTTTGTAGTCCCAAGGGGTATACGGTACACAGGGTACCGACAGTAGCCCCCTGGGCCCACCTCTGGGAGATACCTTTTGGAAGGAGTCGTTTTGCCGGAGGTGGTTCCATCCTTCGATTTCTGTGTCGTGTCTTCAAAGATCTTCGGATGTGCCGTTGGCAGTAGTTCGTAGTTAAACCACCGCCGCGTGGCATATCCTGGATGCGGCAGGTGAGATCTTACTGTGTGGATCTCACGCAATTGAAGGTCGCCGGTTCCCGATACAAAAATCGTATCGGTTCCGCGCGCCTTGTCAGGCCGCCGCCTTCGGGTTTCCCGCCTTTCATGATGACAACCGTTCGCCTGGGCAAGGACCACGACTTGATCGTCGGGGTGGCCCCGGGCCCCCTTGTCATTGGCAGGGTGAAGTTTTTAACTTGTAACGTCGGCTTCTCTGCGGTTTCAATCGAAGCGTTGCAGGGCTTACTTAAGAAGGAAAGCAGACACCGTTTGGGGGTTCTTTACGCTTTCATTCGATCTTGCGCTCAAACCTTCCAAACTTTCGCTTGCTTTTTGTCTCTAGCCCCGCTTGTGCTACGATGGAGTTGGGTCTCCGCGAGAGCCACCTCAAGACCGACGGCAACTTGAAGAAGGTCCGGGCCCTCATGGGGTGGTCCAGTACCTTCTTCGATCGCCAGGTCCGCGCCGGCAAGCTTCCGTTCGAGAAGGAGCACGCTGGCGAAATGGTGTACCTTTCTGCGTATGCCATGGTGGGAAAGATCCCACCCTTTTCTTCTTTTCTCTTGATGCTGCTAGACTTCTATGGTCTGCAGTTGTACCATCTCGGCCCCCACTCCATTCTTTTGGTGTTGATCTTTGTTCACTTCTACAAGATGTGGGTGGGTATTCCTCCCTGCGTCGAGCTCTTCCGCACCTTCTTCACCATACACACCACCGGCAAGAGTGATGAGTACGTTGGCTTCTATTACTTTGTGAAGCGCAAGAAGTGCCCGCACAAGTACTTGCGGCCATTCCCTTCTGACAAGTGGGATGACTGGAAGAAGGATTGGATCGTCATTAGGGCAGAGGAGCATGAGAGGCTGGAGTTGCCCGTAGGCCTCCCCAACGTTGACACTGAAGCTTGGAGCGAAGTTCCGGTGTTGTCGGACGCCTTCAACCCTGCTCTGACCAGGATCCGCCAGTGCGTGGAAGGAGGGGTGACTCCTCAGGCGGTATTTTGCAATTTCCTGGCCAACAGGTGGGCTCTGCTGAAGAAGATGGAGAAGCTTGCTTGGGCCCTCAACGGCGTGATGGACGATGACCGGATCGAAACCGGTTTGAAGTCCAACCTGGAAGGCGCAACCTTGGAGCTTCACCTCAGGAAGTTCCAGCACAGCATCGACATCGAGGGCGACTACTTGTCTCCACTGGCAGCTTTTCTCCCTCTGAACATGGAAGCAGAGTTTAGTAGGGAGATTTGACGTAAAATGCTGGTGCTTGATGACCTTGGTGTCGTCGAGAGACGTTTGACCACTGGGTTGGTGATCTCCGGGGCCTCAGAGGGTGGTCCTCCCTCTGTACCGAAATAGAGAGTTGAAGTTTCGGGCAAGGGCAAAGAGTTGGCCGAGCCCTCGAGCCAAAAAAGGAAGCTGAAGCATTCCGATGGAAGGTCCGTCAGGCCTGCTCCTTCCCTAGCTGCTCCTTCTCCCCGGAGGGGGAGGTCTTCAACGGCGGCATCCACTCCAGCATCAGCATCTCCTCGGGGTGCCAGTTCCAGCCGTATGGCTACAGTACCAGGACCAACTGAAGGCTCTGGGTCCGGAAGTTCTTCCCGATTGAGGGGAGCCTCGACCAAAGCAGCGCCGACGGTTGCGGCGAGCTCCGGGGAACCCTCCGGAATAGATATGCCAGTGGCGCCTGGATCCAGTCTTGAGCATCTGAAGAAGAGGTTATGTGCTAACTGGTGCGGAAACCTACCGAGGTAATTTTTGTTTTTACCTCAGTTAGTTGTTTTGTATTGTAACTGTGTTTTGAGTTTCTTCGTCCTTCATCTGCAGTGTCCCCAAGAAAAGGACTGAAGCTCCGGCTCCTACGACAGCAACTGATGCTGTGGAGACGGAAGCTCCAGCTCCAATTCCAGTGCCGCCCCAGGGGGTGGTTGAGGCTGCGATAGTTCCGGCGCTAGCTGTCATGGTCTTGGACCTTGACTTGTCCCCAGAAGCTCTCGTGGTAGTGCTAGACCACGGGACTGAAGATGTACCAGCGACACCTGTCCTGGAGGTTGAAGCTCCGGGTTTGGACGCTGATATGGTGGGCGCTTCGATCTCAAAACCGGAGATGTCAGTGATTCTGGCCCTAGAGTCGGATGTTGTTGAAGCCCCAGCGGTGGAGCCGGTGTTTGATGCTGCCCCGGCAGTAGAGCCGGTGGTTGATTAAGCTCCGGCGGTAGAGCCGGTGGTTGATGAGGCTCCGGCACCTAAGACGGTTGTCGAAGAAGTTCTGGCGGTAGAGCTAGTTGCTGCAGAAGTTCCGGCGGTAGAGCCGGTCGTCGAAGAGGTTCCGGCGCATGAACCAATCGCTTCAGAGGTGCCGACGCCCGAGCCTATGATGGTCGAAGCGCCAGCGCCTGGGCCGATGGTGGAGGAGGCGCCAGCGTCGGAGCCGGAAATGGCTTCAGCTCTGACCGAACCTTCAACACCTGCCTCGGAGGTGGTGATCCCGGAGGTGCCTGCGCCCGAGTCAGGGTGCCTAGATGAAGTTGCTGGCCCCCCGCTTGAGGGACCAACTGTTGACGACTTGGCGGCGGGGCCTTCGGAGCCAACTCTGGAGGTTGAAGCTTCTGTAGCAGGACCTTCCTTGACGGCAGTCGAGGCTATTCTGTAGGGCGGCCCTAGTGCCATGGAAGATCAGGGGACTGCTCTTGTAGAGTGGGACCCAATTTTTGTCATAAAGAACCCACTGGAATCGGAGGAGATGACCCCGGCAGGTCCGGACCCGATCCCTCTATCGTTGTCTATTGACAACGCTTGCTCCAGTCTTAGCCAGGTTCAGCTGGCTTTTTACCACGACAGCAAGGCTCTCAAGGAGGAGCGTCGAACTCTTAGGAGGTGGCGCAATCGGCTCCACTTCGAGACCAAGCTGGCGCAGTCGAGGCTGGCTGAAGACAAGGAGTGGGTAAGGAAGGAGAAGATCCGCCTGGAGTACTGGGGTAAGCTACTGGATGAGAGGAAAAGCATGACGCGATCCCTTGACAACCAGTCCCGGTCCATTTACAAACAGGCCAAAGCTGCTAATAGCGCAGCAGATGATCGCCAAGAGAGGCTCGATGCCATCCACGCCAGTCTCGTCAAGCGTCGGGAGGCTCTTGAGGTGCGGGAGAGAAAGCTCAAGGATGAAGAGCAAAAACTCCTGGAGCTGTGGAACAACGTCGTGAAGAGGGAAGAAGAGCTTACTCAGAGGCTAACTCTGGGTGACAAGAGTCTCGAGGAGCGCACCAAGAAATTGGATGAGCGATGCGAGAGAGGGGAGAAGAAGGCCTGGCCGCGAGGACAGGAACTCCACAGGAGTGAAACTGACATCGCTGCCAGGGAGAAGAAGGTGCGGGGCCGAGAGAAGGACCTGGTTAACCGCCGGAACGAGATCCACCTCTGGGAGGAAGAGCTCAGTAAACTCGAAAGGCAGGTTGCTGAAAAGATTCAGCAGAACGCCAAAGAGGTGGAGCGTCTTGCTCGGGAGAACTCGGAGCTTGCGGCGGCCAAAAGATCCTTGGAGGAGATGCGAAGCGGCAGGGTTGCGGAGTCCCAACAATTTTGGGACTTCCTGGGCAAAGCCAACGACGTGCTGACGCCAATGGGTTTTAGTCCCGTGTGTCCGGATGATCCAGAACCAGAGCTGGACCAGGCGTTGCAGGTGCTGAGTTCGGCAGGCAACAAGCTCACCAAGATGGGCGATGTCATTGCCGACCAGCTGGAAACTGAGGGACAATCCCTGGCTAAGAGCGTCGCAGAATTTATTCTGTCGTGCTACACAAGCCAGGACCCCCAATTTCCCCTGGACTCGGTGCTTCAAGGCCCCGTCGTCGGAGAGGGAGAAGCTGCCCAGACCAGCATTTCTGAGGTTGCCCAGAAGGTCGCCTCATTCTTCCATAGGGTCTAGGACCATCTCTTTGTAGCTACCGCTTGTATTCTCCCTTCTTCTTCTCCAATTTTATAATCTCTTGTCTCCATATGAATGAAATCCAAGTTTTTTTATGAATTTCATTTTTTGTCTTCAACACTTTTGTCTCACTTGGCCCCCTGGTAGATGTACACAATTTGATTGTGAACATGTACCAAGAGAATGTAACTGCTGTTGAAGACTTCTGTGCTTCAGACTTATAGAGCGTAGGCCCAAAGTCTTCAGTAGTGAAGGCTCCCTGAGGTTGTCAGAGCTTAAGGGCTCCGGCCTTGACCATCATTGGAGCTTGGTAGCTCCATCGGTGGTCTTCGTCAACACGTAGTGTCGAAAATTAATCCTCTGGAGTCTTCCCACCATCTTTTGTTCATTTTGACAGCTAATCCCATGGTTTTACCGGAACTGAGTAGCTCCAACGATGCTTGCTATTAATGTTTAAAACATCGACTACAAGCCTTCTTGGGAATGTTGGAGCTTTAGTAGCTTCGGCTGAATTCACCATCATCATGAAATCTTTATTTTTCTTGCACACTGAAGTCAAGAAAAATAGTAAAATTTGTTTCCTATCTATAACTCAGTTGTGACTTATTATTCTCGTAAGAAATTTTTAGGCCGAGCGCAACTCTTCATACAATCAAGTGCACCGAGTTGTTTTCTCCAGGTCCAATTGTTTTCAGGACCCGCCTTACTTCGAACTGCCGGAGTGTAGGTAGAGTGGCGTACTTAGGGTGCAGGACAAGGCTAAGTCGATAGCACACTCCAGACCTAGATTGGCTGGCGGCATTCAGGCAAGTGAACCATTCAACAATGTGAAAACCCGAAGGAATTAACAATGCGACTCGAGTTGTACATGAATTAGTCGATCTAAAAATTCTTGAGAATTGCACAACTTTGTTATAGACAAGAAAGAGAAAAATAAAAAATATTGAGATTGTACAAAGTAAATGCATGTGGAGTCTGTTTTCACACAAAGATGTCTTTCATTATAGGTCCGGGGTACAGGGGAAACAAGTACACCCTTAGGGTACGGAACCAGGCTAAGTGTGTTTTGTTTCTTATTTGGTCCAAGGTAGCTAGCTACACTTTTAGTTCTGAGACTGTGACAAGTGCTTCTTAAACTATGCGGACCTTCTAGAGAAGGTCCGGCTGTTCTCCCGGAGGAGCTACCCGACTCTGTACAATGACTCTATAACATACATATCGTGTAACTACAGACTCACCTACGTGATATTAAGCGTAAAACTTACAGAGGTGCTCAATGTTCCAAGGATTAGGGAGAGGTGTCCCATCCTCGGTTGCCAAGCAAACGCATCTGGGACGGGATACTTTAATCACTCGGAAGGGTCCTTCCCAGCTGGGGAAGAGTTTGTTTAACCCTTCTCTAGATTGTATTCTCCGTAGCACCAGATCGCCTTCCTCGAGCTATCGGATGTGAACATGCCTTTGGTGATAGCGCCGGAGATCTTGGCGGTATCGGGCATTCCAAACAGCTGCTCGGCACCTTCCCTCTTCAAGGAGGTCAAGGTCTTCACGCCGGAGCTGGTCCTGCGCGGCATCATCGAAGGTCCGGACCCGGAGAGACCCCAAGGTGACTTCTGGAGGAAGGACTGCTTCAGCTCCATACACCAGGAAGAAGGGTGTCTCTCGAGTTGACCGATTTGGAGTTGTCCTGTTGGCCCATAGAGTGGGCGGAAGCTCTTCAATCCAACTGGCTCCATGTTTTTTCAGACGCTCATATGTGCGCGTCTTGAGTCCTTTTAGGATTTATGCATTTGCTCTCTCTCGGCTTGGCCATTGCTTGTCGGGTGAGCTACGGAAGCATAGCTGACTTGGATGTCGAGGTCTTCGCAATATCCTTGGAATGCAGAGCTTGTAAATTTGGTCACATTATCGGTTATGATTTTGTTTGGGGCTCCAAATCTGCATACGATGGACTGTAAGAACTTGATGGTTGATTGCTTGTTTATTGTCACAACTGGAGTTGCTTCCAGCCATTTGGTGAATTTTTCAATGGCGATGTACAGGAACTTGTAACTCCTATGGCTCTTGGGAAAGGTCCCAAGATATCCATCCCCCACACAGCGAAAGGCCATGTAGGAGGTATCATTTGTAGAGGCTGGGCCAGTGTGTGAATTTGTTTTGCATGATACTGGCATGCTTCACATTTCTTCACCAGCTCAGTTGCATCCTGAAGCGTTGTAGGCCAGTAAAAGCCATGCCGAAAGGCTTTACCGACCAGCGTGCGGGAAGACGTGTGGTTCCCACACTCGCCTCCATGGATTTTCGCGAGGATCTCGCAATCTTCTTCCCTTGTGATGCACCTCATTAGGACGCCGTTGACACCGCGCCGGTAGAGATCCCCTTCTACCAACGTGTATCTTTTAGCCAATCTGATGATCCACTCAGCGGATACATCATCTTCAGGAAGGAAGTTGTCTTTCAAGTAGCTCCGGATCTCCGAGATCCATGCATTGGAGCTAGCTTGAGCATTTGAGTCTTGCGTGCTGGGTTGCTCGGAGCTTCCGGCAGCACCTACGACCCTTGATGGCTGCCATGGTAACAGGGCCATCGGGACTGCCAGCTTTGAGGTGCTGGTCTCGCCCCCTTTGCTCAGTTCGGCAGGTTGAGGTGTTGGTTTAGACAACCTCCGGACGAATGTTCCGTCGGGAGCTGGAGCTCCGATTGACGCTTTCGTCGAGAGTTCGTCAGCTTCAGCATTATGGAGACGCTGTACATGGTGGAGGTCCAGGACTTTGAAGTCCTTCTGAAGCCTCTGGACTTCAAGGAGATAATAAGCTAGTTGGGGATTGTTGTAGGAGCATTCACCCTTCACCTGTTTAATGATGAGTTGCGAATCTACCTTGACCAACAGCTGCTTGACACCATATGATAGTGCTACCTTTAGTCCGTAAATGAGTGCTTCATACACCGCCATGTTGTTGGTCGCCTTGAAGTCAAGGTGCACCATGTATTTAACCTTCTCCCCAGTCGGAGCGAGGAGAAGGACTCCAGCTCTGGCCCCTGGTTCTGCATGGAGCCATCGAAGTATAGAGTCCAGTGAGGCTCGGTGAATACCGGGGCCTTGAGTTCCGGCTTCTGCTCACTAGGGCCCCTTGGGTTTGATGAAGAGGTGGTCCATTCCGCCACAAAGTCCGCCAATGCTTGACTTTTGATTGCCTGTCTTGGGACGAATTCAAGGTCAAACTCGGCCAATTTCGCTGCCCCCTATGCAATGTTCCCAGTGGAGTTGGTATTATGCAAAATCGCTCGCAGTGGATATGAAGTTACCACCGAGATCTTGTGAGCTTGGAAATAATGTCGGAGTTTCTGGGAAGCAATAAGAACTACGTATAGCAGTTTATGTACTTCCAGGTACCGAGTTTTGGCGTCGTGGAGTACTTCACTAATGAAGTACACTGGGTGTTGGACTGTCTGGACCCCCCCCCCCCCCCCGAAGGGGCCCAGAGCTTCCTCCTCATTGACCCGGACCCTCCCGGAGGGGTCCGGACCTTCTTCAGGGAACGTTGAGACCTTGTTAGAGGAACGCAGAGCTTCTTCAGGAGTGACCTGGACCCTCCCAGGGGGGTCCGGCTCTTCTTGCTCAACAAGAGTAACTCCTTGTTGACCCAAGTCTGGGGGCTGGGACCCAGACTCGCCTTCAGGAACCTCCTGACTCTCCCAGAGGGGTCTGGATTCCTGAGCTTCTAACGGTTTTGGTCTCTCTGCAACCAGGACCATGCTGACAACTTCGTCAGTTGCTGAAATGTAAAGCAGTAAAGGCTCACGAGGGTTCGGAGCTACCAAGGTTGGTAGAGTGGTGAGGAGCTACTTCAGCTCCTGGAAGGCCTTTTCTGCTTCTTTAGACCATTGGAACGGTCCAGACTTCCTCAATAGCTTGAAGAAAGGTAGTGCCTGTTCTGCCAGTATTGAGGTGAACCGACTGAGGGCAGCTAGACATCCAGTCAGCTTCTGCACGTCCTTGATGCGAGCTGGTGGCCGCATCTCTTCAATGGCTTTAATCTTCGCCGGATTTTCCTCTATGCCTCGGTGGTTTACCAGGAAACCAAGAAGCTTTCTGGAGCTAACCCCAAAGACACACTTGTCCGGGTTCAGCTTCGTGCGAGTGACTCGCAACTTGTCGAAGACAGCTTGCAAGGTGTCAAGAAGTGACTCCTTGTCCTTAATCTTGACGACTATGTCGTCGACATACACTTCCACTACGTCTCTGATGAGTTCTCCAAAGGTTTTGTACATAGCACGTACAAATGTTGAAGTTGCATTCTTGAGACCGAATGGCATGGCAGTATAACAATACAATCCATCTACTGTGATGAAAGAAGTATGCTCTTCATCTTCCTTAGACATTCTGATTTGATGGTACCCAGAATATGCGTCTAGGAAACACAGTAATTCACACCCGGAGGTGGAATCCACTATCTGATCTATTCTAGGTAGTGGGAATGGATCTTTTGGACATGTCTTATTCAGTGTTGTGTAGTTGATACACATCCGAAGCTTCCTGCCGGCCTTGGGTACAACGACTGGGTTTGCCAGCCATTTTGGGTGGAAGACTTCTCGGATGAATCCAGCTTCAAGCAACTTCTTCACTTCTTGTCGTATGAAGTTTTGTCGTTCTACTGATTGCTTCCGAGGCTTCTGGTGTACAGGACGGTCGTCAGGATAGATCTTCAGATTATGCTCGATCACTTCCCTAGGGATCCCAGGCATTTGTGACGGTTGCCAGGCAAACACATCAACATTAGACCGGAGGAAAGTGATGAGCATAAGTTCCTATTTGTCATTCAGGCCTCCCGATATACGGGTGGTCTGTGCGGCGTCTTGTAACACCCTAAATTCTTGCATCATGCATTGCATACATGGTCATGCATTAAACACTAGTAGAATAAAAGAAAAATAATAAAACATATACATATACAAATGTATGTAGCGAAAGAGAGAAATAGAAAACAATAATTATAGCCTAAAACTTGTAATAGGGAATAAGTATTAAAATAATAATAAAAATGTATATAAATATATATATAGGAATAATATATATAACAATATAAAAATAGAGAAAAAAATATTAATAATATATGTTATAAAAATAATAAATAAATAATAAATATACAATATGAATAAAATATATATATATATATAAAGGTAAATGAATAAAATAAATAAGATAAATAAATAATGTAAATAATAATAATAATAAATAAATAAAAGAAAAAAAACAGTAATATGTAAAAAAAAAAAGGGAAACCCCCGCCGGCCAGCGGCCGAGCCGCAGCCGGCCACGCCCGCACGCGCAGCGCCCCTGGGCCCGCCTCCCACGCGCGTCGCCCGGGCGAGCGCGCCCGCCCCGAGGCCCCGCCCCCCCCAGCCGACTGCCGCTGCAGCGCAGCGCGCTGCGCTGGGCCCCGCCCCCCTGACGCACCGCCGCCTGCCCCCTGACGCTCCGCAGCCGGGCCCCGCCCCCCCCCCCCCCCCTGACGCGCGGCGCGCATCGCCCGAGGCCGCAGCCGGGCCTCGGTCTCCCCCCCCACGACGCGACTTTCCCACCGCGCGCGTCTCCCGCGCGTGGAATCCCGCTCCGCGGTCTCCCGCCCTCTCCCGCGCCGTAACGCCCCAATTTTTTTCCCGGATACGAGTCCATCCCGTAACCGCCTCCGATTCTACCGGTGACGTACCCTAGCGCCGCCCCTATAAATAGGACCGAGGCCTATGCTTTTTCCCCACGAACCAGCAGCCGCCAAAGCCGCCGGAAGCAGCCGCCGGGAACAGAGAAAACAGAGGCGTCCAGGGAAGAAAAAAGGAGAAAAAAAGAAGGGGAAGAAGAGGGAGAAAAAGAGGAGGACACCACCGTTCGCCGGAGATCGTCGCCGACATCGCGCCGCCATCGTCGTGCCGCCGAAGGACTGCTGCACCATCTATTTCGTCTACGCGTCGCATTTATTCCGCGACCGTCACGCCGTCAGATCTACGGTAGGGTCCGTTCCCGATGCAAATTTTTGCGATCACATTGAATCTAATAGGCGTAAATTAATTTTAGTCGCACCATAAATTTTATTTCAGCAGCATTAATCCGCCCTAAAACCCCCGTAAACTCATATGAACACGTATGAACTAGTCGCATCTAATTAATAAACGACCGTATTAAATTAATTATTAAATTGTGCATGCATGCATGTCATTGCATGTTGATTATTTTGTGTGCATTATGTTGAATTGTATATGTTTTCTTGTATGTATGATCACGCGTAGAGGAACGTGCTCAAGAGGTTGCATACGAGGATTTCCAAACCCAAGACTTTGAAGCGCTTGAGCAACCCCATCCGCCGGAGCAAGGCAAGTGTCCTTGAAGCATATTGATCCTATTTAAAATTAAATGTTTTGTTTGCGAACTTGCATGCTTGTGTCAAATTGATGGGAATCCTATGGTAGGAAGTTTACTAGTTTTGTTTGACCACCCTTGTCACCTGGAATTATGGTAGAGAGTCGGGAAGGGTTTTTACCTTTTTGCTTCGCTTAATTAATTGGGATGGCAAACAACCTTACACATTTAATTATGCATCAATGATATTCTGGTTAATGTGAACTGGTCAATACGATGGGTGATCTAAGCAAGCATGGTTATGTGGATGGGTTGGTCGTTATGGTGGTTTGCTTGCTTTAGATCTAAGGACCCGTTCATGCGAGAATATGCCAGGTCAACAGTGCCACCACAAGGCCAAGTATGGGTGCGGCGTAGCTGAATAATTAGGAGCGCTGCTAGTATTGTATGGACCATTGGATGGCGCGGGGAATGGGAGTCGAGGAGGACTGCCCTGGGATCCGCATGGCACACGAGGGGACCCGTGGGTGGGAGAATAGAGATTCAAGCCTGCCGGTGAAACCTTAGTGGGGCCGTACATACTAGTAGTCCCTTTTGAAAGGCTATTTTGTGATCTCTTGGTCACACACCTACGGAAGTGTGAGATGGCACAATGGAGGTTTCTTAGTCATCGAAAGGTGATAAAATCACAAACATGTGGGTAAAGTGGTACAACCTCTGCAGAGTGTTAAAAACTATCATGATAGCTGTGCTCCCGGTTATGAGCGCCTGGATGACCTACATGATTAGAGTTGGAATTGGGATTTGGGATGGTTATGGATGGTTATGGTCTGGTAATGGTTATGGTTTATGCACTATGGACATGGATAATGGTAATGTTGGCAATAATTGGATATTGTTTATATTCTGTTAAATGATGGTTATGATGGGATTGTTTCACATAGACATAGTATAATGCTTTTCAAATGTTTTACTGTACTTTTCAGCACTTAGCCATTATTATTGTCGTCATTTGAATAAGCCACATGTCATACTTTCCACACTTGCTGAGTACGACATGTACTCACCCTTGCAATCCCCCCCAACAGCTACTGGAGACAATTGGGAGTACCCTGAGGATCACGTGGAGTACTAGGTTGCGTACCGCCGTCAATTGCCTGTGGATTGGAGTCGTGCTGTTTAGTTTATTTTCCGCTGCAATTATTTAGAATTATATTATTCGTGAACTATTGGATTATTGTAATAAAGTACTTATTTATTAGTTAAGATGTGGTTAAATTCTGTTTATCATTTGTGAATCATTCGTGTATGTGTGTTGAACATCCTGGGCACACATATGCGTTACGCTTGGTTCATATTCGGAACCGGGTGTCACAAATTGGTATCAGAGCCGCGTTGACCATAGGACGCAAGCCTAGGTAGAATGGACACTCTAGAGCACTTAGGAACACTCTTCTAATATGCTATTTTCGAAAATTTTTGCTGCTGTTTTGTTTCCTTTATTTTCGGCCGCAAAAAGTATTGATCGCTGCTGCGTTTTTTTTCAGAAGTGAGCAATATTAAGTGCTGCTGTTTTGCTGTATAAATTTTCGCGAAAACGGTGTGTTTTGCTGCTATTATGTGTGGGTAAAATTATTGTGTTGGTTGCTGTAATTTTTCTCTTTATTTTTCGTTCTTTTGGAACCGCTGCACCGCTCTTTGTCCGCCGTTTAGCTGCTGAAATTTTTAGATTTGTTTTTCATTATTTTTCTAATGTATTCTTGTTTCTTGTAGATGGCCCGCACCAAGACAACCCCCCGTAAGTCGACCGGTGGACTCGTGCCCCCGCGTAGGTTGGCTAGTCGCTCTCCGGCCGTCGACCCCCGTCACCCCGTGGTGATCCGTTCTGACGGCAGAGCCGCAGGACAGCTGTGACACCGTCTCCGTGCCCTACTCCGTGAGGCTGGCTACCGCCACCACAGTCTCTCGCTCTCCTACCACACCACTGGAGTGCAGCGCCCCGGCAGGAAGGAGTGGAGCTGCAAAATCTATATCTACTACGGTGACGAGTTGGTGAAGACCCACAGCAGTCCTGCTTGGAGGAGCTCCCGCCGATCTGCAGAGCAGGATGCTAGCTGGGAAGCAGCCACTTTCTGGAGCCACGCCCGCCGTTTCCATCTGGAGGACACGGTTCACGCCTTCGTTCCGCAGCGTCCCAGTGGCACTGCGCGCTTCGTCTCCAGGCACGTGGAGGGACCCCTGGACCTCCCGCAGTCTCGTCAGACTGTTGGCGACGTGACCCAGCTGAGTGCCCGACTTCAGAGGGCGCAGCAGGAGATCCAGGATGGACGTGACCTCGCCCAGCGCCACGAGGCGATAATCAGGAGGTATCGTCGAATCACCGACGAGGACCCGGACGACTACGCGTCCGACACCCCGATGTGGACCCCGGACTCTCCAGACCGTCGCAACGGTCAGCGTGAGTCATCCTCTGAGGAGTCCTCTGACGAGGAGCCTTCCAGTGTGGCGTCTACCGCACCACCGCCGCCTGCTGCCTCACCACCCCAGGACCCACAGGACCCCGAGGACCCCAGCGACGACGACGACGACGACGAGGACCCGGATGAGTTCCCGCTCGACGACGAGTAGTCCTCGACCTATGCCACGACTCAAGGATAGGCACACCCCCATTAGTAAATAAGAGCGATGTAGATATACTTGTGTGGCCTTGAGTTGTATTACTTCTTTTAGGATCTTTGTAAATTCTGTTTGGTGCTTGTTTGAGTGCTTGTGTGCTTAGTAGAGAGTTGTGGGATGCTTCGGCAATTGTCCACATCCTCATAATATAGGTCTATATTAATAAAGGATTATTTAGTGTCACATACCTTGATGCATATAGTTGGGACGTTCTTTCCAAATTCTAAATCCTTCTGTCCCTACCTTTCCTTCGCCAACAGATGGTGAGAACTCGTAACCAGAGGGATGCTAACGATGAGGAGGAGCGCAATGAAGCACCTCAGAACAACCAGGGACACGCTCATGGAGCTATCAACATTGAACAACTATTAGCTATGCAGAACCAGCTCATGCAGACCATGATACAGACCATGGGACAGCTGCAAGCTGGCAACAACAATCAGCCTCACCTGCCTCCACCGCCACCCCCGCCACATCACAACCGTTTGGGAGAGTTCATGAGGACCAGACCGCCCACCTTTGCACAAGCCACAGACCCAATGGAAGCTGATGATTGGCTGAAGTCTGTTGAGAAGAAACTTGCTATTGTCCAGTGCACTGACAGGGAGAAGGTTCTCTTTGCATCACATCAACTAGTTGGAGCAGCCGCTGACTGGTGGGAAGCTCTTTGCAACGCTCATGATAATCAGGAGACAATCACTTGGGCTGAGTTTAAACAGAGTTTCCGTTCCCACTATGTACCTGAAGGAGTTATGATACTGAGGAGACAAGACTTTGAAAATCTCAGGCAAGGAAGGATGAGTGTGAGTGAGTATCTCAACAAATTCACTCAATTATCAAGATATGCTCCAGAAGACATCAAAACTGATAGTAGGAAGCAGTATCTATTTATGAGGGGTCTCAACAATGAAATTCAAGTCCAGTTACTCAATACCGATTATCCAAACTTCCAAAAGCTGGTTGACAAGGCTATTGTGGTTGAGAACAAGATTCGTGAGATGAAGCAGGACAACAAGAGGAAGATGTCACATCATGGACCGCAGCAAGGAAGCAATGTTCGCCCCCGCTATGCACCACCTACTGCACCACAATACAACCCCTCTGCTCCTGCATACCGCACTGCTTATCCGCCCCGCCCAAATCAGCCACCGCAGCAACGCCCCACCATGCAAGCGCCTCGCAATCCTGTTCCACCTGCGTCGGGTCCTAACATGGCGGCAAATGCTCAAAACCAGTTGCGCCCAAACTTCCCCAATGCTATGGGTGGTAAGACATGCTATGCGTGTGGAGAACCCGGACATTTTGCAAGTCAATGCCCCAAGAGAAACAATGGACCTATGAACAATGCACCAAGGCCAAATCACCCGCGACCAAATGGAGGAGCACCACAAGGCAACCGTGGACAGCAGAATTTTGCTCGTGGCAATGTGAATCATATCTCTACTGAGGAAGCCCAGCAAGCTGATGACGTCGTGATTGGTATGTTTCTCGCCAACTCCAACCCCGCGACTGTTTTATTTGATTCAGGAGCATCTCATTCATTCATCTCATCAAAGTATGTTGCCAAGTACAATTTGCCTATATCTCATATGAAGCAAACTATGCTAGTAAGTTCTCCTGGCGGAGAGATGAGGACAAATATAGTATGTCCGAAAGTAAGCATTAAAATAAGGGGGGTAGACTTTCTCGCAAACCTCATAGTATTGGACTCCCAAGGAATAGACATAATACTTGGAATGGACTGGCAGAGCAAGTATAATGGAGTCATTCAATGCGCCGAGAGGATTGTGCAGTTGACAAGTGAACATGGTACACGCATTGAAGTTGAAGCAGCCCAACCTGCAAGAGGGAAAGCGATGCTGAATCACGTGGAAGAAGTGACATTGGAAAGCATTCCGATCGTTCGCGAGTACCCAGACGTGTTTCCAGAGGAGTTGCCAGGTATGCCACCTGATCGTGACATAGAATTCGCCATTGAGTTGATACCCGGAACTGCACCTATAGCTAAGAGGCCGTATAGGATGCCTCCTAAGGAATTAGCAGAGCTCAAGAAGCAAATTCAAGAGCAGCTAGAGAAGGGTTTTATACGCCCAAGTTCATCCCCGTGGGGAGCCCCAGTGCTCTTCGTAGATAAGAAGGATGGAACCCAGAGGATGTGTGTGGACTATAGGGCTCTCAACGAAGTGACAATTAAGAACAAGTACTCACTGCCCCGTATAGAGGATTTGTTCGACCAAATGAAGGGTGCATGTATCTTCTCCAAGATCGACTTGCGGTCAGGATACTTCCAAATGAAGATTAGACCATCAGATATACCCAAGACAGCATTTCGGACACGATATGGATCTTATGAGTACACCGTCATGTCATTTGGATTAACGAACGCGCCTGCGTACTTTATGTATCTCATGAATAAGGTCTTCATGGAATATCTGGATAAGTTCGTTGTAGTGTTCATCGACGATATTATGATCTACTCGAAGGATGAGAAGGAACACGAGGAACACTTGAGGCTTACGCTGCAGAAATTGAGGGAGCATCAATTGTATGCCAAGTTCAGTAAATGTCAATTTTGGTTACGGGAAGTTTCTTTCTTAGGCCATATTATTTCTGGAGGAGGAGTATCAGTTGACCCAGGGAAGGTGAGAGATGTGCTTAAGTGGGAACCGCCACAGAATGTCAAGGAGATTCGGAGTTTCCTTGGAATGGCTGGATATTACCGTCGATTCATAAAGGATTTTTCCAAGATAGCCAAGCCTATGACCGAATTACTCATGAAGGGAAAGGCATTCCGATGGACTCAAGCTTGTCAGGATAGCTTTGAAGAGTTAAATAAAAGATTGACAACCGCCCCAGTGTTAGTATTACCGGACGTGAGCAAGAGTTTTGATATATACTGTGATGCATCAAGACAAGGATTAGGATGTGTGCTCATGCAAGAAGGCCAAGTGGTAGCTTATGCATCGAGGCAACTAAAGAAACATGAGTTGAATTATCCTACACACGACCTTGAACTCGCAGCCGTGGTACACGCCTTGAAGATATGGAGACACTATGTTTTTGGTCACCGATGTGAGATTTATACGGACCACAAGAGTCTCAAGTACATATTTACGCAAACGGATCTGAATCTGAGGCAACGCCGATGGTTGGAGCTCATCAAGGATTATGACGTGGGAATCAACTATCACCCAGGGAAGGCCAACGTAGTGGCCGATGCTTTGAGCCGAAAGGGAGTAAGTCATCAACTTACAGTTCAAGAACTGCCACCCGAGTTATGTAAGGAGTTTGAACGGTCGAACCTTGGATTCATAAATGAGATGGGAACGATGGAAGTCAACCCAATATTAGAGCAGGAAATACGGGAAGGACAGACGAAGGACAAGGAAATACAAGAAATCAAGGAAAGGACCCAAGAAGGAAAGGAATTCATATTTGATGAGTACGAACAAGGTACCTTATGGCTTGGAAAGAGGATTGTGGTACCTAATGTCAGGCATATTCGAGAAACAATATTGAAGGAGGCACATGACTCGCCTTACTCAATTCATCCTGGCTGTACGAAGATGTACAAGGACTTAAAGACATGTTATTGGTGGGCCAGCATGAAAAAGGACATAGCCGAATATGTTGCACTTTGTGATGTGTGCCAACGAGTTAAAGCTGAACATCAAAGGCCAGCCGGATTGTTACAACCATTGAAGATCCCGGAGTGGAAGTGGGAAGAGATTGGTATGGACTTTATAGTTGGATTACCGCGAACTCAGTCTGGCTATGATTCAATATGGGTTATTGTGGATCGATTGACAAAGTCAGCTCATTTCATCCCCGTCAAGACCACATATACCACCGCGAAGCTACCAGAATTGTATATGGAACATATTGTGTGCCGACATGGAGTTCCAAAGAAGATAGTCTCGGATAGAGGTTCTCAATTCACCTCCAGATTTTGGCAAAAATTGCATGAAGCAATGGGAACAAGGCTGAACTTTAGTTCGGCGTATCACCCTCAAACAGATGGACAAACCGAGAGGACCAATCAAATTTTGGAAGACATGTTGAGAGCATGTGCTTTAAAGCATAGGAAAAGTTGGGATAAAAGTTTGCCGTATGCTGAATTCTCGTACAACAATAGTTACCAAGCAAGTTTGAAAATGTCACCCTATGAAGCACTATACGGAAGGAAGTGTAGGACGCCCTTGTTTTGGAATGAAACCGGAGAGAATCAAGTGTTTGGTCCCGACGTGTTACAAGAAGCTGAAAGGCAAGTCCAGATAATACGGGAAAACTTAAAGGCTGCCCAGTCTCGACAGAAAGGTTATGCTGATAATAGGCGAAGGAGGTTGACCTTTGAAGTTGGAGATTTTGTATACCTCAAAGTGTCACCTATCAGAGGTCAACGACGGTTTAACGTCAAAGGAAAACTGGCACCCCCGTTACATCGGGCCATTCAAGATTTTGGACAAGCGAGGAGAGGTAGCTTATCGACTTGAGCTGCCGACGTATCTCTCCGATGTACACGACGTATTTCACGTCTCTCAACTCAAGAAGTGTCTCAGGGTACCGGAAGAACAAGTGCCGATGGACGAGTTAGAACTTCAAGAGGATTTGTCCTATGTCGAACAACCTATCAAAATTTTGGATATAAAGGAAAGAGTCACGAGAAATAAGAGGATCCGTTGGTGCAAAGTGCAATGGAAACACCATACGGAAGCCGAAGCTACATGGGAACGTGAAGAAGACCTGAAGGCAGAATTCCCTCACCTTTTCTCCACGCTATCGAATCTCGAGGGCGAGATTCACGTTAAGGGGGGTAGGTTTGTAACACCCTAAATTCTTGCATCATGCATTGCATACATGGTCATGCATTAAACACTAGTAGAATAAAAGAAAAATAATAAAACATATACATATACAAATGTATGTAGCGAAAGAGAGAAATAGAAAACAATAATTATAGCCTAAAACTTGTAATAGGGAATAAGTATTAAAATAATAATAAAAATGTATATAAATATATATATAGGAATAATATATATAACAATATAAAAATAGAGAAAAAAATATTAATAATATATGTTATAAAAATAATAAATAAATAATAAATATACAATATGAATAAAATATATATATATATATAAAGGTAAATGAATAAAATAAATAAGATAAATAAATAATGTTAAAAAATAATAATAAATAAATAAAGAAAAGAAAAAAACAGTAATATGTAAAAAAAAAGGGGAAACCCCCGCCGGCCAGCGGCCGAGCCGCAGCCGGCCACGCCCGCACGCGCAGCGCCCCTGGGCCTGCCTCCCACGCGCGTCGCCCGGGCGAGCGCGCCCGCCCCGAGGCCCCGCCCCCCAGCCGCCTGCCGCTGCAGCGCAGCGCGCTGCGCTGGGCCCCGCCCCCCTGACGCACCGCCGCCTGCCCCCTGACGCTCCGCAGCCGGGCCCCGCCCCCCCCCCCTGACGCGCGGCGCGCATCGCCCGAGGCCGCAGCCGGGCCTCGGTCTCCCCCCCCACGACGCGACTTTCCCACCGCGCGCGTCTCCCGCGCGTGGAATCCCGCTCCGCGGTCTCCCGCCCTCTCCCGCGCCGTAACGCCCCAATTTTTTTCCCGGATACGAGTCCATCCCGTAACCGCCTCCGATTCTACCGGTGACGTACCCTAGCGCCGCCCCTATAAATAGGACTGAGGCCTATGCTTTTTCCCCACGAACCAGCAGCCGCCAAAGCCGCCGGAAGCAGCCGCCGGGAACAGAGAAAACAGAGGCGTCCAGGGAAGAAAAAAGGAGAAAAAAAGAAGGGGAAGAAGAGGGAGAAAAAGAGGAGGACACCACCGTTCGCCGGAGATCGTCGCCGACATCGCGCCGCCATCGTCGTGCCGCCGAAGGACTGCTGCACCATCTATTTCGTCTACGCGTCGCATTTATTCCGCGACCGTCACGCCGTCAGATCTACGGTAGGGTCCGTTCCCGATGCAAATTTTTGCGATCACATTGAATCTAATAGGCGTAAATTAATTTTAGTCGCACCATAAATTTTATTTCAGCAGCATTAATCCGCCCTAAAACCCCCGTAAACTCATATGAACACGTATGAACTAGTCGCATCTAATTAATAAACGACCGTATTAAATTAATTATTAAATTGTGCATGCATGCATGTCATTGCATGTTGATTATTTTGTGTGCATTATGTTGAATTGTATATGTTTTCTTGTATGTATGATCACGCGTAGAGGAACGTGCTCAAGAGGTTGCATACGAGGATTTCCAAACCCAAGACTTTGAAGCGCTTGAGCAACCCCATCCGCCGGAGCAAGGCAAGTGTCCTTGAAGCATATTGATCCTATTTAAAATTAAATGTTTTGTTTGCGAACTTGCATGCTTGTGTCAAATTGATGGGAATCCTATGGTAGGAAGTTTACTAGTTTTGTTTGACCACCCTTGTCACCTGGAATTATGGTAGAGAGTCGGGAAGGGTTTTTACCTTTTTGCTTCGCTTAATTAATTGGGATGGCAAACAACCTTACACATTTAATTATGCATCAATGATATTATGGTTAATGTGAACTGGTCAATACGATGGGTGATCTAAGCAAGCATGGTTATGTGGATGGGTTGGTCGTTATGGTGGTTTGCTTGCTTTAGATCTAAGGACCGGTTCATGCGAGAATATGCCAGGTCAACAGTGCCACCACAAGGCCAAGTATGGGTGCGGCGTAGCTGAATAATTAGGAGCGCTGCTAGTATTGTATGGACCATTGGATGGCGCGGGGAATGGGAGTCGAGGAGGACTGCCCTGGGATCCGCATGGCACACGAGGGGACCCGTGGGTGGGAGAATAGAGATTCAAGCCTGCCGGTGAAACCTTAGTGGGGCCGTACATACTAGTAGTCCCTTTTGAAAGGCTATTTTGTGATCTCTTGGTCACACACCTACGGAAGTGTGAGATGGCACAATGGAGGTTTCTTAGTCATCGAAAGGTGATAAAATCACAAACATGTGGGTAAAGTGGTACAACCTCTGCAGAGTGTTAAAAACTATCATGATAGCCGTGCTCCCGGTTATGAGCGCCTGGATGACCTACATGATTAGAGTTGGAATTGGGATTTGGGATGGTTATGGATGGTTATGGTCTGGTAATGGTTATGGTTTATGCACTATGGACATGGATAATGGTAATGTTGGCAATAATTGGATATTGTTTATATTCTGTTAAATGATGGTTATGATGGGATTGTTTCACATAGACATAGTATAATGCTTTTCAAATGTTTTACTGTACTTTTCAGCACTTAGCCATTATTATTGTCGTCATTTGAATAAGCCACATGTCATACTTTCCACACTTGCTGAGTACGACATGTACTCACCCTTGCAATCCCCCCCCAACAGCTACTGGAGACAATTGGGAGTACCCTGAGGATCACGTGGAGTACTAGGTTGCGTACCGCCGTCAATTGCCTGTGGATTGGAGTCGTGCTGTTTAGTTTATTTTCCGCTGCAATTATTTAGAATTATATTATTTGTGAACTATTGGATTATTGTAATAAAGTACTTATTTATTAGTTAAGACGTGGTTAAATTCTGTTTATCATTTGTGAATCATTCGTGTATGTGTGTTGAACATCCTGGGCACACATATGCGTTACGCTTGGTTCATATTCGGAACCGGGTGTCACACGTCGGAACCGATTTGGACGAGTTTGACGGGAATGTCGGTGTCGCCGCTTGGTTGCACACGAGGTGCGGAGGTTGAGCCTTGATGACGTATGCTCGGGGGTTTCGGAGTTTGCTCCTGCCTGGACTCTTCCTCCTGCGCTGTAGCAAGCGCGTGAAGTTCTTCCAGTGCAGTTACTCCGGCAGTGCGGTCTCCATAGATTCGGAGAACACCAGTTGGTGTTGGCATCTTCAACACCAAGTAGCCGTAATGAGCAGCAGCCATGAACTTGTATAAGGCTGGCCTGCCCATAATGGCGTTGAAGGGTAAGTTGATATAAGCAACGTCAAAGACCAACTTTTCAGTGCGATAATTCTCCCGAGTCCCGAAGGTCACGGGGAGAGTAATGGCACCAAGTAGGGTTATGGCCCCCCGACCTACTCCGGAGAAAGGTCGGGAGGGGCGAAGGTCCAAAGGTCGGAGTTGAAGCTTGACGAAAGCTTCGAAGCTTATGAAGTTCAGCCCCGAACCTCCGTCCACCATCACATGGTGGAGTTGTATATTGTTGATGGTCAGAGATACCATCAAGGGGAGTTGACCAGCTCCGATCATATTTTGAGGGCAATCTGATGCGTCAAAAGTGATGGCAGTATCCATCCACTTCCGATGCGCCACCCTGGCGGTGGGAGACACCGAATCCATGTCCCGCCGCATGGTCTTGAGGACACGGCGGGAGGTGATGTCCCACGAACCATCAAAAATGGTGTTCATGGTTTTTCGACGTTCATTGTCAGAGACGTCGGAGTCATCGTTGACGGAAGTGTAAACAGCTTTCAAGACCTTTTTAGGGTCCTGAAAGCCTAATTCTTCTTCAGCCAGAGCTTCGTCGACTTTCTGTTTTCCTTCCCTTTGTCGAAAAGGAACTTCTTCTCGGCGCTTGTTGTAGCGCTCGACAAGGTTCTGGACCTCTCGGCAGTCTTCCAAGTTGTGGTTGTTCGACTTATGAATAGGCCACCACATTTTGGAGTTGCCGCCATCTTCATATGAAGGTCGAGGTCGTTTTTCGGGGTGTGGCCCCCGACCACCCGGAGCTGCAGCAGCTGCAGCGGTAGGTGTGCCAGCTGACGACTTTTTCTTACCGTTGGACTTTTTCTTCCTTTTACAACTCCCGGAGGTGGTGGCTTCGCCCTTGGAGGATTTTCTGTTATCCTCTGGAGGTGGTTTGGAGTGCATTTCACGGCCCTCCGCAGCTTTAGCACACTTGTCTGCCAAGCTGAAGAGCTTCGTGACGCTGGTGATCTCCTTGATCGCCAGCTTCTCCAGCATCTTCTTGTCTCGTACGCCCTGTTTAAATGCCACAATAACAGAGGTGCTAGATATAGAAGGAATAGTGTTCCGTACCTGGGAGAACCTCTGGATGAAGGAACGCAAGGATTCTCCCCGCTTCTGCATTACAACAAAAAGGTCTAGTTCAGTGCCTGGTCAGGTGTATGAACTCCCGAAATTGGCGGTGAACTGTTGGCACAATTCCGCCAAACTATTGATGGAGTTGGGCGGGAGGCTCATGAACCAACACCTGGCGGTCCCATTTAAAGCCACGGGGAAGTAGTTGGCCATTATGGCCTCATTACCTCCGAGTTGCAAGGATTGCAGTGGAGTAAATCTGGAGAAACTGAGCGGGATTGACAGTCCCGTCAAATTTCTCCGGAAGGTGAGGCCGGAACTTTTGTGGCCATCTGACCATGCGCAAGTGCATGTCCAGGGTAGAACACCCTCCTCCTACTCCCTCGGGAGCAGGTCTGTCTCGAGCCTCTCGCCTTTTGCGAGCACGCTCGATATGGACGCGGCCGTCCTGCTGACGGTAACGGGGATCAAGCTCCGCCCGAAGGTCGTGAGTTGAAAGCCTGGTTACTGTATGGGTGTGTCGCGCCCCGCCAGGCAGCGACATTGTTTATTGAGACGCAGCACGCCTCCTATTCTGAGAAGCGTACAGACCAAGTTTGCCCGACAAAGTCCGATGCTGCGATGGGGCCCGCCCCGAGGGGGGAGGACCATGGTTGCTGATGTGATCGGCTGCTGCTGCAACCAAATGTTCCACGTCAGCCCTCCACTGCTCCATTGCTCTTTGGGATGCACCCGGAGGTGGTGGGTGTTGGAGGAGAGCACGTGCTGCATGGAGCGCGTGTTCAGGATTGTTGTTATTCGCCGACGCCGTAACCGACGCAGATGCCCCGTCCCGTTGTCCATCTTGATTTGCTGGTGCCGACGGTGGCGGTGGGGGCATGACTCCTGCTGGAGCCGCGACACCTGCTGGTTGTTGCACGTTGGAGTGATTGCCTCCAGCAGGTTACACAGCGGGGTTGCCGTTGGACGATCCAGCAGCTGAGTTCACCATTCTTGAAATCTCGGGCAGCGCCCTTCCTGGCGCGCCAACTATCGGAGTGTTTTCCGGCAATTCTCCCGATACTACCGTTGGTAGCTCAAGGAGTTGTAGTTCGGTATTGGGTGCGCAGAGATTCCAAATAATATGGCGAATGGACACAAGGATTTACGTGTTTCGGGCCGCCTGAGCGTAATACCCTACTCCACGGGGTGTGTAGCTGTTGTATTGAGCGTCTCCGAGTGTCAGAGTGTGTGAGAGTTCCCCTGTGTATCATCGACCAGTCCTTTTATAGTTCAAGGTCTGGTCATTACACAGTTAACCTGGGCCGACATGTGGCCCTGGCGGCTACTAATGTTTAACACACAATTAATGAGCTTAATTACCCTTAATAGAGTGGTAACGGGCCTAGACAATGCTGTTACTGGTATTAAGGGCCCTCCAATCGTGTGTCATTAAGACAATATTAATGACAATTAACTGGGTCTTGAAGTCTGTAAGGATCGAATGCCCAAGAGGGGGGTGAATTGGCCTTTTTTTCAAAAATTAAGGCAATAAAACTTGATTACGAAGAGCCCTATTCCCTACACAAACAACCTATGCATTCAAGTGAATAGTGACTTTGCGATATACGAAATGCATAAGTGTAAAGGAGAGGAAGAGAATGCAAACTCCCGATGAGACACGAGGATTTATCCTGTGGTTCGGCAAGATCGTCAAGATCTTCCTACATCCACGTTGTGGCACCCACCAAAGGGTATAGCCACACCCAAGTCACCGAGACTAGGGATCTTCACTATTCCTCTCCGTTTGCCAACCTCGGCAAGGTGGAGCTCAAGCCTTGTACACTTTGATCCTCCGGGCTTCCACAACCGTCTTGGCAAGCTCCGGAAGTCTTTCTCAATTACAAACACCAAGGGACACTCCCTTAAGGCTCTCACGACCCTAGAGATTCCACTCACCAAGAATGGAGGCACACAAGCTCTCTCTCTAGCTAGTTCTAGCCTATCTCTTGGTGTGTAAGTGATCTAAATGGTGTAGAAGTGATGGCTCTATGTCTTGAATGCTTGTGAATGTGTAGAGTATGTCTGGTGATCAAGACTTGTCGATTTGACAGGTTGAAGGGGTATATATAGCCAGCCTCCACGAAATAGCCGTTGGAAAAAGTAGGCTGACATCACTTCTCTGCGAACACCGGATGATCCGATGTCACCCCTTCTGTTATCATTGGTCCAATCCAAATTAGCTGATGTCATTGTGCCAGATATGACCGTTGTTAGACCGATGTTGCACTTGTCTTCTCATCGGATGATCCGGTGGTACTTCCTCCAGAATTGGTTCAAACTTGATGCTTACTGGAGTGATCGACTGATGTGTTCAAAGTTGTACATCGGATGATCCGGTGCTACACTTGGTCCAAGGATATTGCATACTGTACTAATGGACCGATGTAGCTTAGCCCTTAACATCGGATGATCCAGTGAGTGCTTTGTTCTGAGGTCTTCTTCTTCTGCTGAACCAACTCGACCGATGTGTTGTTCTCTGGAAACATCGGTTGATCCGGTGAGTTGATTTTGTTTGCTTCGAGCTGTTCTAAGTGATTCTTTTGAACTTTGCTCGATTGACCTCTTAGACATTTGTTGGAAATGTACTTCTGATGATTTTCAAGCATTGAGTGTTGTCAATTATGGTTGAATGACTTAGACATATGAGCTTTTACTTCTAGTCTTCATATCATTGATTGATCTCATAAAGTGATTGTATAGGGGTCTCCAATGATCAGTAGTTGATATTGATGTTCATATAAATTTCATTTGATTGAGTGATATGGGAGACCTTGCATCCACAAATTCATTAGTAAAATCCAATGGTCGTCATTAATCACCGAAACCATACCTCATGGGGGCCTAGATGCTTTCAATCTCCCCCTTTTTGGTGATTGATGACAATACAACAAGTAAAGCATAGTAATGAATTTGATAGTACGATACTCAAGAAGATATGCAATGAGTACAAGGTTATCACACTTAAAACTTGAAGGCTCAAAAGAGATTAATAACGCGAAAGCTCAATCGATGAATAACTCAAGAGAATAAGTGGCAAGTTCATTAATACTCAATAAATAGCAAATGAGTAGCAAACACACCAAATTACAAAAGATGAAATAGATAGACTCCCCCTACAGCTAGGACACTCCCCCTGAGGCTGAGCTATCCTCCCCCTGACTCTCCTCTAACTCTTCTCCCCCTTTGGCATCAAGACACCAAAAAGGAATCCGAGTATCTAAGAACCCTGAGTGCTAGGAGCGATGACGAACAGGTCACCGTCGGGGGTGCTGTCGTCGGAGCTGCTGCCTGGAGTAGAGGTGGAGGGTGCTGTAGGTGCCGTAGGAGCAGCCGTCGGTGTCTGCTGAGTAGTAGCTGCTGGCAAGGGGGCACTGACGATGGATGCTGGTGTCTGCTGGAACAACGTCGTAGCTGGCAGCAGAGAGTGGATCGGCGCGCCTAGAGCCAGCAGTGGTGACATGCTGATCGACAAGATCGGCGTGGTCAGCACCGGAGCTGCAGCTGGAGTAAGGACAGGCGGGGGAGGAGCAACGCCTGGCAGCTGCGTCGGCAGGGCAATCCCGGTCTGGGTGTAGAGGTTGGTGATCAACCCCAGGATGCCCATCATTGCCTGCTGCGTCTGCTGCTGCCGGTCGAGGGAATGCTGATGCATCTGATCGATCAGCCCAGTCAGTCGGTCAGTGTCCTTATGCCTCTCACGGGCGATCTGGCGCTGCATCTCCTGCTGCTGCTGCTGGAGCTCCAGAAGACGTGCTGCCTGCTCAGCTCGGGCCTGCTCAGCTGCAAGCCGGTCCAGGCGCTACTGCTCAACCATCTGCTGCAGGAGTGAGGTGAGCTCTGACGGCTGAGATACCTGTGCCTCTGAGACGGGAGGTGGAGTAGGGGGTGGCACTGTGGAGCCTCCAGCCTCCACGTCGTGCTGCCTGGATGAGGGAGGAGGTGGGAAGTACTCCTCGACACTGTCATCCGTGTCGCTCTCGGACCATATATGCTGAAGGTCCTCACCCTGAGCTTCTGCCTCTGCCAGCCTCTCATCATCCTTC